>CM069145.1:51886546-52094046 GCA_035221665.1 Okamejei kenojei
TACTAAATATAGGATTGGCTAAGCAAAATGTCCTGCAAGTTATGCAAACATTGGCAGTTTCCCAGAACTTATCCAAAGGATGAAATGGGATACTATATATTCAGTGTATGACGTGATTGCAAGGCATTATGAAGGTATCTATGGGAAGAACTACCTGTGGGTGGCACAGTGGTAAAGTTTGTGCCGTACAGCGCCAGAGGCTCGGGTTCGATCCTTGCTGCGGGTGCTATCTGTATGGAGTTTGTACGTTCTTCCTGCGATCTAGGGATATGGGGAGAATAGCAGTATGTACTTTTGTACGTTCTCCCTGTAATCAAGGGATAGGGGGAGAAACCAGGAATGGGGGAAATGGTTTTGGATGATCAGCCATGATCATATTGAATGGCGGTGCTGGCTCGAAGGGTCGAATGGCCTACTCCTGCACCTATTTTCTATGTTTCCCATCACCAAGGTTTACTCCAGGTGCTCTGGTTAACTCCCACACCAAAGACGAGCAGGGTTGTAGGTTGTGCAGGAAAGAACCGCAGATGCTGGTTTAAATTGAAGGTGAACACAAAATTCCCGGAGTAACTCAGACTGAAGAAGGATCTCGAACCGAAACGTCACCCATTCCTTCTCTCCGGAGATGCGGCCTGTCCCGCTGAGTTACTCCAGCATTTTGTGTCTACCCTGGTTTGTAGGTTAATTGACTTCAGTTAAAAAAAATTGTTAAATTGCCCTTAGTGTGTAGGATAGTGTTAGTGTACTGGGTGATCGCTGGTTGGCACAAACTCGGTGGGGCAAAAGGCCTGTTTCTCCACTACATCTCCAAGACCAAACTTAGTCTAAAGTCTAAAGTTTAAACTGGCGGGCCACCTTAAAGCAGGAGTCCACCGAAAATTGAATTTTGTTTGAAAATGTGTTACATATGTCCCAAAGAGTATTTTTTGGAGACACTTTTTGGAAGTCTAGATGCTTTTGTGATATTAGAAAAGCAACAACTGATTAATCAACAGCAAAAAAGCACATTTTTAAGCACAAAAGGCACGGATTTGAGTGATCTTGATTATGAAGTAAATAGAAATAAAAATTTCAATCAAGGTATTTTTGTGGTCGCGAGATGCCAACATTGCACTTTAGTTTAGTTTAGAGATACAGAGCAGTGACAAGCCCTTCGGCCCACTGAGTTCACACCGACCAGCGATCCCCGCACACTAACACTATCCTCCACACACGAGGGACAGTTTTTACATTTGCACCAAGCCAATTAACCTAAAAACCAGTACGCCTTTGGGGTGTCGGAGGAAACCGAAAATCTTGGAGAAAAACCCATGTGGGTCACGGGGAGAATGTACAAACTCCGTGCAGACAGCACCCGTAGCCGGGATCGAACCCGGGTCTCCGGCGCCGCAAGCCCTGTAAGGCGGCGACTCTACCGCTGCGCCACCGGGGCCGCCACTTTATTGCCATTAGAATATTGAACGTAAGAAAGTTCAGCACAGGAACAAGCCCTACAGCCCGCGCGATGTCTGTGCCGAACAAGATGCCAAGATAATTAATCTCATCAGCCTGTACATGATCCACGAACCTCCATTCCCTGCTAGCCATGTGCCTATTTAAAATCCTCTTAGATGCCTCTATCGTACCTGCCTCCACAGCCACCCCTGGCAGCTCGTTCCAGGCCCGGTACTATAGAAACAGAGAAACATAGAAAATAGGTGCAGCAGGAGGCCATTTGGCCCTTCGAGCCAGCACCGCCATTCATTGTGATCATGGCTGATCATCCACAATCAGTAACCCGTGCCTGCCTTCTCCCCATATCCCTTGATTCCGCTAGCCCCTAGAACTCTATCTAGCTCTCTTTTAAATTCATCCAGTGAATTGGCCTCCACTGCCTTCTATGGTAGACAATTCCACAAATTCACAACTCCCTGGGTGAAAACGTTTTTTCTCTTCTCAGTTTTAAATGGCCTTCCCTTTATTCTTAAGACTATGGCCCCTGGTTCTGGACTCCCCCCAACATTGGGAACATTTTTTCCTGCATTTAGCGTGTCCAGTCCTTTTATACTGTAAGGGTAAATCAGACTGTGAGCTGAAACTGGAGTCGTCAGCTAAATTAGCAGCACAGCATTTTGAACCCTGCTTCGGAAAACAAGTAGATGTTTTTCGAAGAATGCTTGGGTTAATTCAAAGGGACCAGTAGATCATGAGACATGTGATAAATGTCAGCACTTAGAAGCTAACTTGACACACTCATTTACAAATTGTGTAAAAATTACAAAATTTTGGATAGAAATATTTAGGATAATATCGAATGTTGTTAATATGAATCTGACTCCTGACTCAAAGTTAATAATACTGGGAATACTGGAAACAGATCACTTAATAACAATGAATCAAATATTTTTTATTGATTATAGTTTAATAATTGGGAAAAAATTAATATTAAAATTCTGGAAAGGTCCTACATCCCCCACAATCAAAATGTGGAATACAGGAATGTCGGAGACACTCCATCTGGAAAGATTGGGGCTCGTCCTAGTGGACAGGTTGGATCTTTTCAGAGGAATATGGTCTCCATACATTGAACATTTAAAGGGTCAAAATGGCTCGGTGCGTAGCGAGCACCAACTTCATCTTCAGGAGAGAAATGAGCTTCACCAATGAAAGAGAGAGAGAGGAGGAGGGGCTTGGACTGTGGTGTGTTAATCGCGTACAGTTTTGGTCTCCAAATCTGAGGAAAGACATTCTTGCCATAGAGGGGTTACTGAGAAAGTTCACCGGACTGATTCCTGGGATGGCAGGACTTCCATATGAAGAAAGACTGGATAGACACGGCTTGTACTCGCTAGAATTTAGAAGACTGAGGGGATCTTATAGAAACTTACAACATTCTTAAGGGGTAGGACAGGCTAGATGCAGTTCCCGATGTTGGGGAGGTCCAGAACAAGGGGTCACAGTCTAAGGATAAGGGGGAATTCCTTTAGGACCGAGAGGAGGAAAACATTTTTCACACAGAGAGTGGTGAGTCTCTGGAATTCTCTGCCACAGATGTTAGTTGAGGCCAGTTCATTGGCTATATTTAAGAGGGAGTTAGATGAGGCCCTTGTGGCTAAAGGGATCAGGGGGTATGGAGAGAAGGCAGGTACAAGATACTGAGTTGAATGATCAGCCATGATCATATTGAATGGCGTTGCAGGCTCGAAGGGCCGAATAGCCAACTCCTGCACCTATTTTCTATGTTCCTATGTTTCTATGTGTGCCAGAGCTGACAGGGAACATAGAAACATAGAAAAATAGGTGTAGGAGTAGGCCATTCGTCCCTCCGAGCCAGCACCGTCATTCAATAAGATCATGGTTGATCATCTAAAATCAGTACCCCGTTCCTGCTTTTTCCCCATATCCCTTGATTCCTTTAGCCCTAAGAGCTAAATCTAATGGGCCTGTCCCACTTACACAACTTTTTCAGCCGGCACCCATCATAGGTCGTTACAGGTTGCCGAACATTTTGAACATGTTGAAAATCCAGCGGCGACCAGATGAAGGTACGACTGTTTGGGCGACATGTCGCCTGTGTGGTCGTGAGTAGTCTTCTCAGTCGCCCAGAGAGTCGTACCTTGTTCTGGTCGCCGCTGTTTTTTTTAACATGTTAAAAATCTTCGCCAACCTGCAACAACCTATGACAGGTGCCGGCAGTCGCTGAAAAAGTCACCTAAGTGGGACAAGCCCCTACCTGTCTCTTGAAAAGATCCCGTGAATTGGCCCCCGCTGCCTTCTGTGACAGGGGATTCCACAGATTCACAACTCGCGGGGTGAAAAAGATTTTCCTCATCTCAGTCCTAAATGGCCTCTCCTTGCAGTTAATATCACCTAAACCAGGCAGCATTCTGGTTAACCTTTTCTGCACCCTCCCAATAAACCCCCCGATCCTTCCTATAACGGGGTGACTGGAGCCTTAGTTTAATGTAGTTTAGTTTATTATGGTCACGCGGACCGAGGTACAGCGAAAAGCTTTTGTTTCGCTTGCAATTCAGTCAAATCAACCACTGCACATGATTCCAATCAAGCTGTCCACAGCCTCCAGATACAAGATGAAGGGAATAACATTTAGTGCAAAGATATAACATTGAAGTCGGATTAAAGATAGTTCAGTGGGTCTCCAGTGAGGTAGACGGGAGGACAGGACCTCATTCTATCTGGTGAGAGGACCGTTCAGTTACATGGTAACAGCTGGGGAGAGACTGTCCCTGAATCTGGAGGTGTGCGTTTTCACACTTCTGCACCTCTTGCCCGATGGGAGAGGGGAGAAGAGAGAGTGACTGAGGTGAGACAGGTCCGCGATTCTGCTGGCAGCCCTGCGACGGAAGCGTGAAGTGTAGATGGAGTCAATGGAAGGGAGGCTGGTTTGTGCGATGGTCTAGGCTACTCTCTGCAATGACGTGCGGTCTTGGATGGAGCTTGTTCCCAAACCGTGCTGTGATACATCCTGATATAATGCCTTGTACAGCGCATTGGTGAGAGTTGTTGGGGACATGCCGAACATCCTAAGCCTTTTTACAACAAAAAACCAATTGCACACAATGCTCCAAACATTGTCTTCTGAGTCCCATAATAAAGGGTAAAATGAGATGCAGAATTAATTTCCCAGTCTAATGTGGAATAGAGAGCCAGCCTGCTCAACCTCTCCCTATAGCTCAGTCTATCGAGTCCTGGCAACCACTTTGGAAATCTCTGCACCCTTGCCAACTTAACAACATAATTCTTATGATGTGGTTTCAAACTTCCTGATGGGAGAGGGGAGAAGAGGGAGTGAGCGAGGTGAGGCTGGTGCTTGATTACGCTGCTGGCCTTGTTGAGGCTGGGCGAAGTGTAGACTGAGTCAATGGAAGGGAGGTTGGTTTGTGTGATGGTCTCGGCTGCGTCCACAACTCTTTACAATTGCACTCAATGCTCCAACCATCGTCCTCTGTCCCATAATGAGGGGGTATAATGAGATGCAGAATTCATTTCCTAGCCTAATATCTGCAGGGCTGCCAACATTGGGTGAGAGTTGGGAGTGAGAAATTGCGAGAGACCAAGCCCGAGGGAGCGTAGCGACCGGGGGGGTGGGAGGAGGGGGTGTCCCCCTCCCAGTGGTACGGGGCTTTTGCATTTTTCAGCTTGAAATTGTGCAATATGGTGCATACTGTAGCGAGTCTTTTAACTTACACTTGAATGCAATATATATGCTTTAAATTGGATTAGCTATGAATAAGGTTAGAGTAAATTACATTCCTAATTACATTCCACAGTAGAGCCCAGCTCTGATCAACAGGTGAAACAAATGAATGATCTTAGTATGTTCATGTATGGAAATCAGATTATAATCAAACACGGCCCATGTTGACCAACCTGGGTCTCACTGCACACCGGGTACTATGTCTGACCCTGACTCCAGTTGCATACCTTCTCTCATTCCTGACCCTGAGTCCAGCCTTACACCTGCCCCCCCCCCCCCCCCCCCCCCTATTCTACCCTGATCATAGCTGGTTACCTGCTTAGGTTCCCAGTGCTGAACACTCCCCTGGTCCCAGCTTTGACTGCACACCTAGTACTATACCAGACCTTGACTCTGGATGCACACTTGGCCTTGCTCCTAGCCCCTCTGCACTGACAATATATCTGGCCCACACATAAAGGCCCATATCTGACCCCCTGGACTTAACCTATTACGTTCAAGTCCACAGGTGCTTATCTAATGCAGTAATCCTTTATGGGGCACTTCACAGACCAAATTATCTACAACAAAATTTGTTACATCCATTGGCTTCCTTGGTATCTAACATGCTAGTTACTTTGTCAAATAAGTCATCAGTTGGTTGAACACAATTTCTCATCCATAAAATTATACTCACTCAGCTGTATAAGTATTCTGTTACCATTTCCTTCATTTTCCTAACAAACTGTCCTGAAGTCATTTTCACCCCCAATATTTTCAGTATTTTGCTCTCTTCCTCTCAGCTGGGACTTTTCCAAAATGCAAAGTCCAATAACTATATATTTAAGCAATATTATTCTATTAAATGTGATCTTGAGAGTACATAATATTTTCTGTGGTATTCATAACACAACAATGATAAAAAGATCTTTGTTTTGATTGCACCTACCAACATGCATACATTATTATATTACAGTTAATATGTACCGAGGGCAAATTTTCTCCATTCCCAATTACATTTCCATTGAAGTGATTGAAATCCAAATGAAGTTTAAATGGCATCATAAAAGTCAAACCTCCGGATTGGATGATATTCATCACGTGGTTGGTTGGGGTCAGTATCAGTACAATTACTATATTAAACTTTGAATCTTCATTTTAATACTACACTTATCCCATCCCCTGGATATTCCAGATTAATAAATTAAGGTTTTGTCAACTAATTACAAATCAGGCTAATTACAAATCAATAACATTAGCCAACTGCGAAACATGAAGCGCTGAGCATTGGGATCCAGACATCATGGACAACTGGCCTCAGTTCCCCGCTCACATCTGGCAATGTTCTCCATCTGAACCAGGGGCCGTGGAGCGTTTTTGAAAGTGGGGAGGCTGAGCCATCACTGATCGCTGGCTTTGGGGGTACCCAGTGAGGGAGTGGAGCAACCGAGTGGGGAGAGGGTGTGGAAATGGGGTGTCCTCCCTCCCTGGGTAGGGACTTTTTGAAATTTGATGTATTAAAATCATGTTTTAGTGCATTGAAGAAGTATGATTTCAATGTTTTTTTGTATTGATTATTTTTAAGAGGTAACTTTTTCCACACAAAGGGTGGTGGGTGTATGGAACAAGCTGCCAGAGGAGGTAGTTGAGACAGGGACCATCCCAACATTTAAGAAACAGTTAGACTAATGCGTGGATAGGACAGGTTTGGAGGTATGGACCAAAAGCAGGTAGCGTAGCTGGGACATGTTGGCGGGTGTGGGCAAGTTGCACTGAAGGGCCTGTTTTCACACTGTATCACTCTATGACTACATTATACGTCCACCATGCATGAATGCTTCAAAATCAAGTGATTGAGTTTTATTGCCATATACTCAAGCATAGAAACGTAGAAAATAGGTGCAGGAATAGGCCATTCAGCCCTTCGAGCCAGCACTGCCATTCAATATGATCATGGCAATTCATCAAAATCAGTACCTCTTTCCGGGTTTTTTCCCCATATCCCTTGATTTCATTAGCCCCAAGAACTAAATGTAACTCTCTCTTAAAAACATCCAGTGAATTGGCCTGCACTGCCTTCTGTGGCAGAGAATTCCACAGATTCACAACTCTCTGTGTGAAGAAAGTTTGTCTTCATCTCAGTCCTAACTGCCCCCCCCCCCCCTTTATTCTTAAACTGTGACCCCTGGTTCTGAACTCCCCCAACATCGGGAACATTTTTCCTGCAGTTACAGTAAGTGAAAATCGAGCAGGCAAGCAGGATGCTTTCTCCAACCACCCCCATTTGAAGTCCACTATCTTCCGCCGTTTCTACCCAGTGCTTGGTACTAACTTCCAGCAGCCTCTGGTTGTCCTGCAGGATGCACCGAACCGCAGCCTGATCCGTGCCGGTCACCTGGGCGAATTTGGCACGGAGACTCTCACGGCAGCGGCGCAACGCTTCCGACGCCTTGCACTGAGGCTGCTCCATGGCCGGAGCTGCAGTGAGCGACTCGCCAGCCCAGCAAACACTCGCCAACCCAGCAAACACTCGCCAACCCAGCAAACACTCGCCAGCCCAGCAAACACTCGCCAACCCAGCAAACACTCGCCAGCCCAGCAAACACTCGCCAACCCAGCAAACACTCGCCAACCCAGCAAACACTCGCCAACCCAGCAAACACTCGCCAGCCCAGCAAACACTCGCCAGCCCAGCAAACACTCGCCAGCCCAGCAAACACTCGCCAGCCCAGCAAACACTCGCCAGCCCAGCAAACACTCGCCCAGCCCAGCAAACACTCGCCAACCCAGCAAACACTCGCCAGCCCAGCAAACACTCGCCAGCCCAGCAAACACTCGCCATCGCCACTCCCCGCTCCCCGCCCCGTCCACACATGTCCCCGCCGCTGCTTCTGCTTCCAACTCCCGTGGCCCATGCAGTTGATATTAGTTTTGAAATTTTCGTTGATCACAGAATTTCTCACGACAGAGCGAGAAATACTTGTGATCAGCGTGAGAATTTGGCAAAATGCGTGATTCTCACTCTCAATGCGTGGGAGTTGGCAGCCCTGCCTCTATAATCCCCCTATCTCCCCATATCTCTCTCCCCCTCTCTATCTCTCCCCTCTCCCTCTCCCCCTCTCTCTCCCTCACTCTCTGTTCCCCCTCTCTCTCTCCTCTCTCTCCCCTCTCTCTCCCTCCCAACCTCACTCTCCCCATCTCTCACTCCCCCACTCTTCTGCTCTCTCCCCTCTCACCCTGTCTCTCTCTCTCCCTCTCCCCTCCCTCTCTCTCTCTCTCTCTCTCTCACCCCCCTCTCTCTCTCCCCTGTCCCCCCCATCTCTCCCCGCCCTCTCTTCTCTCTCCCCCTATCTCTCCTCTCTTCCCCTCTCTCTCCATTCTCTCTCCCCCTCTCTCTCCCCCCCTCTTTCTCCCCCCTTCTCCCCTCTCTTTCTCCCCCTCTCCCTCGCTCTCTCTTCCCCCTCTCCCCCTCACCTCACACTCCCCCTCTCTCTCGCCTCCTCTCTCCTCTCTCTCTCCACCCTCCCCTCTCCCCCTTTCTCCTCTTTCTCCCCTCTCTTTCCGCTAATTCACTCTCCCCCTCTCTCCCCCCTCTCTCTCTCCTCTCTCCCCCTCTCTTCCCCCTCTCCTCTCTCTCTCCCCCTCTCTCTTTCTCCCACCTTCTCAATCTCCCCCTCTCTCTCTCACCATCTTGCTCTCTCTCCACACACTCTCTCCCCTCTCTCTCCTCCTCTCTCCCCCATCTCTCCCCACATCTCTCTCCCATTTCTCCCTCCCACCTCACTTCCTCTCTCTACCCTCTCTCTCCCCTCTCTTTCACCTCTCTTTCTATCTCTTCTCTCTCTTTGCCCCCCTCTCTCCCTCTTCCCCTCTCTCTTTTACCATCCCTCTCTCTCCCCCCTCACTCTCCCCTTCTCTCCACCTCTCTCTCCACCCTCTCACTCTCCCCCTCTCTCTCTCTTCCCCCCTCTCTCCCACCTCACTCTCCCCCCTCTCCTCTCTCTCTTCCCCCTCTCCCTCCCCTCTCCCTCCACTCTCTCCCCATTCTCTCCCCCTCTCTCTCACCCCCTCTCTCTCTCACCACTGTCTCCTTTCCCTCTCTCTCTCCCCCTCCCTTTGAGAGTCTCACAGAGACTCTCACGGCAGCGACACAATGCTTCCGAAGCCTCCGACGGCCCGGGACTCTTGCACTGGGGCTGCTCCATGGCCGGAGCTGCAGCGAGCGACTCGCCAGCCCGGTAAACGCTCGCCAGCCCCGCAAACACTCGCCAGCCCCGGCTTCCCGCATCTGTCCCCGCCCGCTGCTTCTGCCCCTCCCTCAGCCCCTGCTCTCCAACACCCGCAGCCCACGCAGTTTATATGAGTTTTGACATTTTCATTGATCACAGAATTTCTCACGACAGAGCGTGAGAAGTTTGTGATCAGCGTGAGGGCGAGAGAATTTCCCAAAATGCTTTATTCTCACGCTCAAAGCGTGAGAGTTGGCAGCCCTGTATCTGCTCCATTTACTCTGGCTTTGGAGAAGTTAATTGAAGTGCCAAAATAATGAATGCAGTTCATTGGTGTCTGTTGATAAATCATGTCCTTAAGGGGTTGGACAGCACTCTGTCCTCTCTGAAGTTTTCTGGTTTTTATTTCACTCAGGTACGGGATACATTGGATGATCAGCCTTTTGCTGTAAAGAAGACTATGAAAGTGAGAACTGAGAGCCGCTGCCTTACAGCGCCAGAGACCCGGTTCGATCCCGACCACAGGTGCCGTCTGTACGGAGTTTAGTACGGTCTCCCCGTGACCCGCATGGGTTTTCCCCGGGTGCTCCGGTTTCCTCCTACACTCCAAAGACGTGCAGGTTTGTAGGTTAAATGTCTTCGGTAAAAATTGTCCCTAGCGGGCGTGTGCGTGGGCTAGCGTGAATGTGCGGGGATCGCCAGTCGGCGTGGACCCGGTGGGCCGAAGGGCATGTTTCCATGCTGTACCTCTAAACTAAACTAAATCAGCATCGGAAACATATCACCGGCGGAGCGCAAAAATATCAATAGGAAATGCAAAGCAAATGACAGCGAAGGGATTCATCTCGGATAAGTATTTATACTAATTTGTATAACATGACCTGACAGTTATTTACACCAACTGAGTCTGAAAGAAATTCCTGTCTTTCAGCATGAGCCAAACAAAGTGAGACAGCATTTGCATTGTTGTGAACTCTCAAAGGGTGCACACGCATTCTGCTGGAGTCTGCAGCGATGACTCATACCACAAGCGTCTGATGTTTGATTTTCTGCCTCCAACTAATGTGCTTCAGTTCGCTTCCCTCCCTCCCCAAGGAGGCCTGGGGGGAGTAAAGGGGGAGTCTCACATTTCGGATGTGCTAATGTTGCCAAGTCCCTAACTGGCAGTGCAGCGGTAGAGTTGCTGCCTCACAGCGCCAGAGACCCGGCTTCGATCCTGCCTGTCTGCACGGGGTTTGTGCGTTCTTCCCGTGACCCGCGCGGGTTTTCCCCGGGCGCTCCAGTTTCCTCCCACATCCCAGCGACGTGCGGCCTTGCTGGTTAATTGGCTCGGGTAAAATTGCAAACTGTCCCCCAGTGTGTAGGATAGTGCTATTCGGGATCGCTGGTCGGGATCGAACCTGGGTCTCTGGCGTCGCAAGGCAGCAACTCTACCGCTGCGCCACCGTGCCAACCTTTTAGAGCCGTTTAGAGCGGCACGGTGGCGCAGTGGCAGAGTTGCTGCTTTACAGCGGCAGAGCCCTGGGTCCCGGGTTCGATCCCGACTACGGGCGCTGTCTGTACGGAGTTTGCACGTTCTCCCCGTGACCTGCGCGGGTTTTCTCTGAGATCTTCGGTTTCCTCCCACACTCTAAAGACGTGCAGGTTTGCAGGTTAATTGGAATTGGCATTAATGTAAATTGTTCGCTAGTGCGAGGATCGCTGGTCGGTGCGGACTCGGAGGGCCGAAGGGCTTGTTTCCGCGCTGTATCTCTAAAATAAACTAAACTAAGCTCCTACTCTCGGCCTTTATGGACAAAGCCCAGGATCCGAGTTGTTTTACTAATGCGCGCGGATTGCTGGTCGGTGCGGACTCAGTGAGCTGAAGGGCCAGTTTCCGCGCTAAAATAAACTTCCACTCCTTCCAACTTGGCGTATTACATTTGCTGCTCATATGGTCTTGCAGTCTTTTTAACACTGGCAAAAAATACTAATCCAGATTGGATGCCAAGCAAAAGCAACTCTGAGCTTCAAATCGCCTGTCACTATGATTCTCCATCCCTCTCTGACCTTTCTGCCTTTTGCCTGCTGTGCCGTATCAACGAAGCCTGATAAACTGAACCATTCTCCCACCTGACCACCAACGACAGATACAAAATGCTGGAGGCACTCAGTGGGACGGGCAGCATCTCTGTGGTCCGAGAACGCAGATGTAATTATTAAGAAAGCTCATCAGTGCCTCTACTTCCTGAGAAGATTACAGAGAGTCGGTCTGTCAAGGAGGACTCTCTCTAACTTCTACAGGTGCACAGTAGAGAGCTTGCTGACCGGTTGCATCGTGGCTTGGTTCGGCAACTTGAGTGCCCTGGAGAGGAAAAGACTACAAAAAGTAGTAAACACTGCCCAGTCCATCATCGGCTCTGACCTTCCTTCCATCGAGGGGATCTACCACAGTCGCTGCCTCAAAAAGGCTGGCAGCATCATCAAGGACCCACACCACCCTGGCCACACACTCATCTCCCTGCTACCTTCGGGTAGAAGGTACAGGAGGCCTGAGAACTGCAACGACCCGGTTCAGGAATAGCTACTTCCCCACCGCCATCAGGCTATTAAACTTGGCTCGGACAAAACTCTGAACATTAATACCCCTCCATCTGTTATTTGCACTTTATTAATTTATTAATTAATGTGTGTATGCAAAGAAAGAATTTCATTGTCCTGTCAGGGACACATGACAATAAATTCTTTTGACTTTTGACTTTGACTTTGAGAAGGAATGGGTGACGTTGCGGGCCGAGACCCTTCTTCAGACTGAGAGTCAGGGGAGAGGGAGGCGCCGAGATATGGAAGGGCAAGGTATGAAAAGGAGACATCAAAGTGGACGAGGATCAAGGAAAATGCAAAATAGATCCCTATTAGCTGAGGGAAGGTGACAACGAGGCACGCGATGTAAAATCTAATCAGGAGGACAGTCAGACCGGTCGAAGAACTAGGATGGGGGTGGGATGGAGATACACTGGCCCTCTGGACTTAATATGGTATTCTACAATTTCAGGTTCCATGTTTTTCACAGATATCTCCAGATATTTCACTTTCAATTCATTCTTTTGCTTTCTTTCCGTATTTGCCCACTGGCAATTAAAATAATGGTTACCGTGGCAACCTATCAAAGCTATGCCCTTGGATCTCTCAAACCCTTTCTCTTCCAGCATCTTAGAGTCATGGAGCGGGTTTGAAAAACTTAAAAATCAATCTAACATTTTTCTTAAAGATACTGTAGATATTGTAGCACTCAGTAATCATCATTAATGAGGTCATGGTTTAGTCACAGAGTGGTACAGCATGGAAACAGGCCCTTCGGCCCAGCTTGCCCACACCGGCCAACATGTCCCAGCTACACTAGTCCCACCTGCCTGCATTTGGTCCATATCCCTCCAAACCCGTCTTATCCATGTACCAGTCTAACTACTTCTTAAATGTTGGGGTAGTCCCAGCCTCAACTACCTCCTCTGGCAGCTTGTTCCATACACTCACCAACCTTTATGTGAAAAAGTTACCCCTCAGATTCCAATTAAATCATTTGCCCTTCACCTTAAACCTATGTCTTCTGGTCCTCGATTCACCTACTCTGGGCAAGAGACTCTGTGCATCTCCCCGATCTATTACTCTCATGATCTTATACGCCTCTATAAGATCACCCCACATCCTTCTGCGTTCCAAAAAATAGAGTCCCAGCCTACTCAACCTTCAGACTGAAGAAGGGTCGCAACCTGAAACGTCACCCATCCCTTCTCTCCAGAGATGCCCCCCGTCCCGCTGGGTTACTCCAGCGTTTTGTCTCAATACTTGTTACGATCACAGTCAATCAATCAATCATTCAAAAATGTCAACATCAAGGGCGACCACGGTGGCGCAGCGGTAGCGTTGCTGCCTTACAGCGCTTTCAGCGCCAGCGACCCGGGTTCGATCCCGACTACGGGTCCTGTCTGTACAGAGTTTGTACGTTCTCCCCGCGACCCGCGTGGGCTTTCTCCGAGATCTTCGGTTTCCTCCCACTCCAACATGTAAGACGTACAGGTTTGCTGGCTACTTGGCTTGATCCTAGTGTATGTGTGTAGGATAGTGTTAATGTGCGGGGATCGCTGGTCGGTGCACACTCGGTGGGCCAAAGGGCCTGTTTCCGCGATGTGTCCCTAAACTAAACTAAACTCCTACTCTCTGCCTTTATGGATGGAGCCCAGGATCCGAGTTGTTCTACTAACTGTCGTTTGAACATGCCCTATCGCTGCCCAAGATTGAAATACAGATACAGCCAGATCCTTGATCCTGCCTGCATTTTAGAGCAGAGCCAGATGGCACGTTTTGTTTCTCCTTGTTCCTTTTGCCAAAATGTATCACTTTACACTCAGGCTGAAGGAGTAATCTGTCACAGGCAGCTCCTTTTGGCCGCCTATCCAATATATCCTCCTACACCCATCGCAAGACGTTGCAAGGTGTCAGGGGCTTTGGGGAGAAGGCAGGAGAGGGAAAGATAGATCAGCCATGATTGAATGGGGGAATAGACATGATGGGCCGGATGGTCTAATTCTGCTCCGAAAACCTATGAACTCCTCGCTGCTTCCTGCACCTCCAAGTTTTTGGGCATCTGCAAGCTCTGAACTTTTATCTTGGAAACGTAGAAAATAGGTGCAGGATTAGGCCATTCGGCCCTTCGATCCAGCACCGCCATTCAATATGATCATGGCTGATCATCCCCAATCAGTGCCCCGTTCCTGCTTTCTCCCCATATCGCTTGATTCCGTTAGCATGAAGCTATATCCAACTCTCTCTTGACTACATCTTGCACAGGTCAATAGTTCGTCAATGATATGAAATGATGTTCGTATCATTAGAGTCATAGACTCAAACAGCATGGAATCGGAACCATTGGCCCAATCTGCCCATGCTGACCAAGATACCGCCATCTACACTAGTTCCACCTGCCTGTGCTTGGCTCATAGCCCTCTAAACCTTTTCCTATCCATGTTTAGTTTATAGTTTAGTTTAGAGATACAGCACGGATACAGGCCCTTCAGCCCACGCGGTCCGTACTGACCAGCGATCCCCGCACATTAACGTTATCCTACACACACCAGGGACAATATTTGCATTTACCAAGCCAATTAACCTCTGTACCCGTACATCTTTGGAGTGTCTTTGGGAAGAAACCGAAGATCTCGGAGAAAACCCCTCGCAGGTCACGGGGAGAACGTGCAAACTCCGTACAGACAAGCACCCGTAGTGGGGACCGAACCCGGGTCACCGGCGCTGCAAGCGCTGTCAGGCAGCAACACTCCCGCCGTGCCACCGTGCCCACCCAAATCCAAGATATGGATTCAAATCCCAATGGCCATCACCATTGGTGGCCAAACTCTGGTCTGAAAAGCAAGTGTTCCTGACCCAATGCACTGCCCGTCCAGTTCAATCCTCCCATCGATGCTGCCTGACCCAAGGTGTTCCTTCAGCACCTGAACCAAATTCATGTGTGGGATGGAACGTGTCGGAAGGAACTGCAGATGCTGGTTTAAACTGAAGATAGACACGATATGCTGGAGTAACTCAGCGGGCCAGGCAGCATCTGGGGAGAAAAGGAATGGATGACGTTTCGGGTCGAGACCCTTCTTCAGACACGTCTCGACCTAAAACGTCACCCAATCCTTCTCTCCAGGGATGATGCCTGTCCCGCTGAGTTACCCCACTTTTTTGTGTCAATCTTCTGTTGGAGGGAATTGCAGATGCTGGTTTATACCGAAGTTAGATGCAAAGTGTTGGAGTAACTCAACGGGTCAAAGAGGAATCTCTGGAGAAAAAGGATGGGTGACGTTTAGGATCACAAACTTTCTTCAGGTTGAAAGCAGAGTGGAGTGGAGGGGAGGTGGGAAACTGGAGGTAGGAAGAGGCCAGAACAAATCAGGGCCGGCAGCAGATGACCAAGGAATGGGTGGAGCCCACAATGGCCCATTGTTGGCTGGGGAAGTGGGGATAACAAAGGGATTAACCAAATTCCCAGCAAAGAGAGTTGTCAGCAAAAGGTGAGGAGATACAGAGAGACAGTGCTGAAACACGCCCTTTGGCCCATTGAGTCCATGCCGGCCCATCATCCTTGCACTCTAATGCTATCCTACACCCACGAGGGACAAGTTACAATTGCACCAAGCCAATTAACCTACAAACCTCCACGTTTATGGAGTGCGGGAGGAAATCGGAGGTTTCGGGGAAAAAACAACACCGGTCACGGGGAGAACGTACAAACTCCGTACAGACACGCACCCGTAGTCGGGATCGAACCCAGGTCTCCGGCGCTGCAAGGAGCTAGAAACTCTACCGCTGTGTCACCAGTTTGTAAGCAAAAACAAAAGTGAGAATGAGACAGTTAGAATAGATTTGTGTTGAAATGGTTTCAACGGGGATATTTGATGCGGGAAAAGCTAAACTACAAGAACAGCACAGGCTTTATTGAATTCCAGACACCTGAAGACACAAACAGTCTTGCTGCCACAGAGTCATAGCCATAGAGTGATTCAGCGTGGAAACAGGCCCTTTGGCCCAAACGTGCCCACACCGGCCAGCATGTCCCAGCTACACTGCCCGCCGGCCTGCGTTTGGTCCATATCCCTCCAAACTAATCCCACCTGCCTACGTTTGGCCTATATCCCTCCAAACCTGTCCAATCCATGCACCTGTCTAACTGTTTCTTAAATGTTGGGATAATCCCTGCCTCAACTACCTCCTCTGGCAGCTCGTTCCATGCACCCACCACCCTCTGTGTGAAAAAGTTACCCCTCAGATTCCTATTAAATCTTTTCCCCTTCACCCTGAACCTATGTCCTCTGGTCCTCGATTCCCCTACTCTGGGCAAGAGACTCTGTGCATCTACCCTACCCGAGCATCTATCGTGCCGTATTCAAGGAAGGAAGATAAAATGTTGGTGCAATTGAGCATTGCCATATTTACACTTATTATACTGAGCACATTTTTCATAGGTCGAAGAGAGAGCCTGTATCCGTGCTGTCTCTTTCAGAGAATCGACCAGTCAAATAGAGAAAAAAGTCTCAGAACCGCTCATGTTCATAAGTTCTAGCAGCAGAATTAAGCCGTTCGGCCAATCAAGTCTACTCCGCCATTCAGTCATGACCTTTCCCTCTCAACCCCATTCCCCTACCTTCTCCCCATAACCCCTGACACCCGTATTAATCAAGAATCTGTCGATCGGCGCCTTAGAAAAGATCCATTAACTTGTCCTCCACAGCTGTAAACTACGACTATTATTGTTATTATTGCAATATTATTGTTTTTTCTTAATATATGTGTATATGCAAACACTGAACTTTTATTTTTCTCATTTATTATATTGTTTAAGGCCATAAGGGATAGGAGCAGAATCAGGCCATTTGGCCCATCAGGTCTATTCCGCCATTCAATCACGGCTGATCTATCATTCCCCTCTCAACCACATTCTCCTGCCTTCTCCCTATAACCCCTGACACCCGTGCTAATCAAGAATCTATCTATCTCTGCCCTAAAAATATCCACTGACTTTGCCTCCACAGCCTTCTTTGGCAAAGAATTCCACTACCAACATTCACTACCCTTTGAGTAAAGAAATTCCTCCTCGTCTCCTTTGAGAGCTTTAAAGCTGCTGAAGCTGATATGATTACTTTAAAAGGAAGAAGTGCAGAAATGAGAAAAACAAAATAAAGCCGAATCCTTTGAGGAATATTTTATTTTTAATTTACAGGATGCTTTAAATACAACAACTGGCAAGGATTATAGAAGCTAAGCCTAATGTTAAAAAGGTTACAAATTTACTGGGAATCTAGCTCCTGCAGCAAACTATGTAAATGACTGACATTTTATGATATTTCCTTTTTTAATCCCTTTTTTTAACTTTAATTATTTTTTAAAATTTTAATATTCCAACCTATTTTGTAACGAAGACGGACACAAAATGCTGGAGTAACTCAGCGGGACAGGCAGCATCTCTGGAGAGAAGGAATGGGTGACCTTTTAGGGGAGAGACCCTTCTTCAGACTGAGAGTCAATAGAGAGAGAGAGAGAAACACAGAGATATGGAAGGGTAAGGTGTGAAAACACCATATCAAAGGGGATGGACGCAAAAAGCTGGAGTAACTCAGCGGGACAGGCAGCATCTCTGGAGAGAAGGAATAGGTGACCTTTTAGGGGAGAGACCCTTCTTCAGGGTGAAGACCAAGTGGTAGAACAAGGATGGGGGAGAGCGGGTTACTTGGAAGTTAGAGAAATCAATATTCATACCGCCGGGTTGTAAGTTGTAACGTTCGATGGTAAGACCTCTTGAGCTTTTAATCCGATCTCTTTGTATTATAGCCACAGCTCGGCTCACGTATGGAGTTACTATAAAGCAGCAGATTTGATGCTTCGTTATTTTTGTTTCTCTTTTCATTATCGCTCACGCTTCAGATTGATGCGCTGTGCTCGCCAAATAGATTTTCCCAGAAACGTGGGCAGGCAGTGCGTGGGGAGAGCAGATGTCGGAGGTTCAGTCAGGGGGTAGTTAATCCGTGGAACTCATTGCCACAGAGGGCTGCGGAGGCCAAGACAGTTGATTGTTTTATGGCAGAGGAAGACACATTCTTGATTGGAACGTGTGTCAAGGGATATGGGGAGAAGGCAGGGAAATGGGATTAGGAGGCAGAGATCAGCCGTGATTGAATGGCAGAGTGAACTCATAGAAACATACAAACATAGAAATTAGGCGTAGGACTAGGCCATTCGGTCCTTCGAGCCAGCACCGCCATTCAATATGATCAAGACTGATCATCCAAAATCAGCACCCAATTCCTGCTTTCTCCCCATACGCCTTGATTCCGTTAGCCCTAAGAACTAAATCTAATTCTCTCTTGAAAACATCCAGTGAATTGGCCTCCACTGCCTTCTGTGGCAGAGAATTTCACAGATTCACAACTCTCTGGGTGAAAACGTTTTTTTCCTCACCTCAGTCCTCAATGGCCTACCCCGTATTCATAAACTGCGACCGTTGGTTCTGGACTCCCCCAACATTGGGAACATTTTTCCCGTATCTAGCCTGCCCAGTCCCTTAAGAATTTTTTTATGTCGACTTTGGCCCATCGTGTTTTGTATGACTCGATGGGCGGAATGGCCTAATTCTACTCCCATGACCTGTGAACTTGGAACATTGACCACCAGAGGCAGAAGGTGAGGGAAATCTGATAATGCGAGGTGTGGAGACATCTCAAGACACGAAGAAAAGTAAGTATGTAGAAACACAACACTGCTGGTTTAGTTTTTTTTTCAGTTTAGTTCAGAGATACAGTGTCCTAGTGTGACAGGTCCTTCGGCTCACCGAGACCGCACCGAGCAGCGATCCCCGCACATTAACACTACCCGACACACAGTTGGGACAACGTTACATTTATAACAAGGCCAATTAACCTGTAAGTCTTTGGAGAGTGGGAGGAAACCGAATGAGAAGGAATGGGTGACGTTTCGGGTTGAGACCCTTCTTCAGACTGAGAGTCGGGGGAGTATGGAAACATAGCCAGGCACAGCGTGTCCATGGCAAAACCATGGTAATGACAGGAATTAGAGGAATGGGGAGGAATTTCTTTAGTCAGAGGGTGGTGAAACTATGGAATTCTTTGCCACGGAAAGCTGTGGAGGCCAAGTCAGTGGATATTTTTAAGGCAGATAGATGGGTTTTTGATTAGTACAGGTGTGAGAGGTTTTGGGGAGAAGGCAGGAGAATGGGGTTAGGATGGAGAGACAGATCAGCCATGATTGAATGGTGGAGTAGACGTAATGGGCCGAATGGCCCAATTCTACTCCTATCACCTATGACCTTATGACCTTATAAATTTGCTTCTCAAAGCAGAGCAGAAACAAGGTTCAAGTCCTTTTCTAGTTTAATTTAGTTTAGTTCAGAGATACAATTTGGAAACAGGTCCTACAGCCCACCAAGTCCACGTCTGTCTCAGAGGGCGGTGGAGGCAGGTTCTCTGGATGCTTTCAAAAGAGAGCTAGATAGGGCTCTTAAAAATAGCGGAGTCAGGGGATATTGGGAGAAGGCAGGAACGGGGTACTGATTGGGGATGATCAGCCATGATCACATTGAATGGCGGTGCTGGCTCGAAGGGCCAAATGGCCTACTTCTGCACCTATTGTCTATTGTCTATTATCGATTGTCTAACCATCGATCACCCATTCACACTAGTTCTACGTTATTCCACTTTCGCATCCACTCCCGACTCACTCAGGGTAACTTGGGCACTCGGAGCAGCCAATTGACCTACAAACCCACACGTCTTTGGGTTATAGGAGGACACCAGAACACCCGGAGGAAACCCATGCGGCTACAGGGAGAGCGTGCAAACCCCAGACGCAGGCAGCACCCGAGGCAGGGATGGAACCCAAATCTCTAGCGCTGTACCGGCTGCTCCACTGTTTCGCCCTATAATTCAAGAGCTTGTATAGATTCAGCTTCAAAACCAGACGTACACATATCGTGTTACTTGAAAAAGGTTCATAACCGCTGTGATGTTTACGTTGAACAAAAACGTGCTGGAAAATTTCACAGCTCACTCATTAATCTTCTCCCTTAATTCCGTCTGCCTTGCAACCTAGCAGAACAAGAGGGCAGACAGCAGCGGAGCGACTGAGATAAAATGGAAAGTTAAAATTGTGCACTCATTATTTGCAGTCTCCTGCAGTAGAACACACTGCTAATAACCGGCCACAGGAAGGGCATTGTAACAGCAGGCTGCAAGTCATAGTCATAGAGTGATACATCGTGGAAACAGGCCCAACTTGCCCACACCGACCAACATACCCCATCTACACTAGTCCCACCTGCCTGCATTTGGCCCCATATCCCTCCAAACCTGTCCTATCCATGTACCCGTCTAATTGTTTCGTAAACATTGCGATAGTCCCTGCCTCAACTACCTCCTCCGGCGGCTCGTTCCAGACACCCACCACCCTTTGTGTGAAAAAGTTACCCCTCAGACTCCTATTAAATCTCTGCCCTTTCACATTAAACCTCTGCCCTCTGGTCCTCGATTCCCCTGCTCTGGGCAAGAAAGCGTTTTTTTTTAGAGATAAAGCGCGGAAACAGGCCCTTCGGCCCATGGGGTCCACGCCGACCAGCGATCCCCGCACATTAACACTATCCTTTTTTTAAAATATGTGTTTATTTATTTATTTATTTGTTTTTTTTGTTTTGTTTTTTAATTTTCATTAGAAGTAGGTACATGAATATGGCACCAAGGTGCCTAATATATATTGACATATTACATTTTATGTACAGCTTCTTATTTTTATTTATTTTTTAATAATGAGAAAAAAAAAGAGAGAATAGATAATAAAAGATAGTGAAACATGTGATATATAGTGTGTAAGAAAGATAAACGTGTGAAAAAAGAAAGTTGAGAATGAAAAAAGGGAAAAGAAAGGAAAAAAAGGGTAGAAAGTAAGAGATTAAGGAGATCGTTATCTATATTCTTGGCCGTCCCTCACCCAATCCTGAAACAGTTAGCTTCTACGGTTTTGTTCCACGAAATGACTCCAGAAAAATCGACAAATGGAGATCAACTCGTTAAGAATTGGTCTGATTTATCTATTAGGAGGAATCGCATTTCCTCAAGATGCGCAGTGTCCAACATGTTTGAAATCCACATTTTAAGCACTGGTATGATTGTATTTTTCCAAATGTTAAGTATACGTTTTTTTGCCGTTATTAACCGATAATTAAAAAATAAATTTAGAGATGAACATTAACACCATCCTACACCCACTCGGGACAATTGTTACATTTACCAAGTCAATTAGCCTACAAGCCTGTACGTTTTTGGAATGTGGGATGAAACCGAATATTTCGGAGAAAACAGGTCACGGGGAGAACGTATAAACTCCGTACAAACAGCGCCCGTAGTCGGGATCGAACCCGGGTCTCCGGCGCTGCATTCGCTGTAAGGCAGCAACTCTACCGCTGCGCCACCGTGTCTACCCGATCTATTCCTCCCCTGATCACCCCTCATCCTCCAAGGACTAGAGTCCCAGCCTACTCGTCCTCTCCCTATAGCTCAGACCCTGTAGACCTGGCAACATCCTCTGACAAAGTCTGACAACGTATGGAGCCAGATTGTGTGCTCGGTTAGTCGCCTGTCCGTGAAAATCCCCACACTTTGCGGACAGCCACACTTACTCCTTATCTGCTGGCTCGTGGATGTGTTATGAGCCTCGAGGGGAGGGAGTGGAGGAGTCCAGACGCGCCAACCTTGCATTAATACGATGGGGTTTTTTTTTCCTAACGCAGCCTGTCAAAGGCCCTTGACCTATTTTTCAATGCCCTAGAGGTATTTAAAAAGCTCAAGGATGTCAGGAGAGAGATGGCACCTTCCCGAACCACAGCACGGTGGCGCAGTGGTAGAGTTGCTGCCTCACAGTGCTGGCAGCACCAGAGTCCGCGGTTCGATCCTGGCTATGAGTGCTGTCTGTACGGAGTTTGTACTTCCTCCCTGCGTGACCTGCGTGGGTTTTCTCCGAGACCTTCCGTTTCCTCCCACATTCCAAACACGGACAGGTTTGTGGATTAATTGGCTCGGTGTAAATGTTTAAAATTGTCCCTAGTGTATGTAGGATAGTGTTAGTGTCCGGGCGGAACGCTGGTCTGCGCGGACCTGGTGGGCCGAAGGGCCTGTTACTGCTCTGTATCCCTACACTAAATAAACCAACAATGGGCCGACCAGGCACCGCCCAGACTGAGGTCGTCTGTGACTGGCCCTAATCTTTTCTCGCCTCGAGCTCTTCACTTTCCCCACCCCCCCTGTCCCCGACCTGAACAGTTGAACAGTTTACAGGTGAAGGGACCCAACCCATAACGTCACCCATCCTTTTTCTCCAGACTTGCTGAGTTACTCCAGCACCTTGTGTCTATCCTTGGTATAAACCAGCATCAGCAGTTCGTTGCATCTACAGCCAGTCAAGAGTGTTTGATTGTCAAGTGACCCAACAGCCCGGCACGGTGGCGCAGCGGTGAGTTGCTGCCTCACAGCGCCAGAGACCCGGGTTCGATCCTGACTACGGGGTGCTGTCTGTACGGAGTTTGTCCGTTCTCCCCGTGACCGCGTGGGTTTTCTCCGGGCGCTCCGGTTTCCTCCCGCACACCAAAGACGTACAGGTTTGTAGGTTAATTGGCTTTGTCAAGGTTGTATGTTGTTCCGAGATGTAGGATAGTGCCAGTGTACGGGATGATCGCTGGTCGGAGCGGACTCTGTGGGCCGAACGGCCTGTTTCCGTGCAGTAGAGTAACGTCTAAAGGTCATGAGGTGGTACCCAAAAATAATCGTTAGCTCCATCGCTGGCTAAATCCAGGAAAAACAACGAAGGTGTACACATTATTACATTGTGTATAGATTGATATAATTGGTTTCTATTGCCTTCTCCAACAATGGAATTAGTTGCTGAATTTCATAACAAGAGGATTTCAGTACAGGAGTAAAGAGGTTCTTCTGCAGTTGTATAGGGCTCTGGTAAGACCACATCTAGAGTATTGTGTACAGTTTTGGTCTCCTAATTTGAGGAAGGACATCCTTGTGATTGAAGCAGTGCAGCGTAGGTTCACAAGATTGATCCCTGGGATGGCGGGACTGTCATATGAGGAAAGATAGGCTTGTATTCACTGGAGTTTAGAAGGATGAGGGGAGATCTTATAGAAACATATAAAATTATAAAAGGACTGGACACGCTAGATGCAGGAAAAATGTTCCCAATGTTGGGTGAGTCCAGAACCAGGGGCCACAGAATAAAGGCAAGGCCATTTAAGACTGAAGTGAGAAAAAACTTTTTCACCCAGAGAGTTGTGAATTTGTGGAATTCCCTGCCACAGAGGGCAGTGGAGGCCAAATAACTGGATGGATTTGAGAGTTAGATAGAGCTCTAGGGGCTAGTGGAATCAAGGGATATGGGGAGAGGGCAGGCACGGGTTATTAATTGGGGACGATCAGCCATGATCCCAATGAATGGCGGTGCTGGCTCGAAGGGCTGAATGGCCTCCTCCTGCACCTCTTTTCTATGTTTCTATGTTTCTAAGAATTGTTTCAAGATCCATTTTTTTCAAATTATTGTATTGATTTCTTTCCAGTGTTTTCACAGAATGCAGGAAGACTTTACCGTGCAATTGTGGCTTTTGAATTGGCCTACGGACTTTAGCCTTCACTTTAGACTTGAGAGATACGGCGAGGAAACAGGGCCTTTGGCCCAAGGGTCTGAGCCAGCCAGCGTTCAACCCGTATACAAGCACTATCCTACGCACTAGGGACAATTTACCATTTTACCGCAGCCAATTAACCTACAGACCTGCACGTCATTGGAATGGCAGGCAACCGGAGCGCCCGGAGGAAACTGATGCGGTCGCAGGGAGAACGTACAAACTCCGTACAGACAGCACCCGTTAGTCAGGATCGAACTTGGCTCTCTGGCGCTGTAAGGCAGCAGCTAGACCGCTGTGCCACCGTGCCCAGACCATGTGGATCTGCATGGAGGGACATCATGGATCACGTGCCTCATGTTCAACACAGGCATTGTGGGCCGAAGGGCCTGACTCTGTGCTGTACTGTTTTATGTTCTATGTTCAGTGTTCTGTGGCTGTGTTTACTTTCACTCCATTCCACCCCCATTCCTTTCTCTGATTAGTAAAGGGCCTGTCCCACTTGGGTGTCATTTGCGCGTCACGCAGATGGCACGCAACGATTTTGTACGTCACAAAGTCCTGCGACGCCGCGCGCAGCCGCGCGTCACTGCCTATGTCATCACGCAGCATGCGCGCGTAATGCACTCCGTGAGCGCGTAATGCGCACCATGCACGCATCACGTGCGTGTCACGACGCACGCGTCATGCATCGTGACGGGTAAATGATGTCGTGTAAATTACGTGCAAATTACACCCAAGTGGGACAGGCCTTTAAGGCTGCTGATGACACTAAAGTAGGTGGGATCGTGGACAGTGAAGGTGGTTGTCAGAGATTATTGCTGGATCTTGTTCAGCTGGGCAAGTGGGCGGAAGAATGGCAAATGGAGTTTAAAGCAGATTAGTGCGAGGACCCTGGGCAGTGCTGAACAGCACGTGGTTCAAGGGGCACAGGTATATATTTCCCTTAATGTGGCTTCACAGATAGATAGGGTTTTGATACATTGGCCTACATCGGTCTGGGTATTGATTATAGAAATCGGGACGAAGATAGACACAAAAAGCTGGAGTAACTCAGCGGGACGGGCAGCATCTCTGGAGAGAAGGAATGGGTGACGTTTCGGGTGCAGACCCTTCTTCAGAAATTCAGAAATTGATCCGTTACGTTGCAATTGCACAAGACGATGGTGAAGCCGTATTTGGAGGCTTGGGCGGGAAGGAGCGGCAGACGCTGGTTTACACCAAAGATAGACACAAATAGCTGGAGTGACTCGGCTGGTCAGACAGCATCTCTGGAGAAAAGGAATAGGTGACATTTTGGGTCGAGATCCTTCGCTGGCCGCTGCAGACTCAGTGGGCCGAAGGGTCTGTTTCCACGCTGCACCTCCAAACTAAACTGAACCAAACTAGTGTCGGCTTCGCAGGTCAGCGCGGAGTCGATGGGCCGAAGGGTCTGTTTCCACGCTGCACCTCTAAACTAAACTGAACTATACTAAACTAGTGTATGGGTGATCGCAGGTCAATCATCCACTCACACTAGTTCTACGTTATCCCCCTTTCGCATCCACTCCCTACGCACTAGGGCTAATTCACAGAGGCCGATTAACCTACAAACCCGCACGTTATGGGGATGTGGAAGGGAACCGGAGCAACTGGAGGAAATTAGTGTACAGGGTGATTATTGGTCAGTGCTGTGATCAGCCATGATCACAGTGAAAGGCGGTGCTGGCTCGAAGGGCCGAATGGTCTTCTCCAGCACCTATTGTCTATTGTCCATTGTCCATTGGCGTAGACGCGGCGGGCCAAAGGGCCTGTTTCCACACTGTATCTCCAAACTAAACAAAACTAAAAGATAAACAAAACCTTGCAGGAACATGTAAGATTGGCAAGGCAACTGTCTGCTGGAACAGATGCTGTGTGTACTGTCGGACGTGCCAAGGTCGCAAGTTCACAGCATTGGAAGCACAAACATGAGCAATAACCGGCACTATCGCCACTTCCAAATCAGATAATTTCTGTTTATTGCTACTTTGCTGGTGTCAACAGGCACTTCAAATTCGCCAAATGCTTTCACCGAGCTGGAACAACAGCATCAACAGAGTCAGTCACAGGGGTGGAAGCGATCGAGATAAGGAATTGCAATGTGGATCCACTCATTTTCATCCTCTGGAGCACTGATGCCCGGATAAACTCTGCTGGTGTGTTAACGTTCTGAGTAAGACCTATGATCTGAAGAAGGGTCTTGGCCCGAAACGTCACCTATTCCTTCTCTCCAGAGATGCTGCCTGTCCCGCTGGGTTACGTACTCCAGCATTTAGTGTCTATTATTTCAACGCGCCTTATATCTTCAGTTTAGCATACATCTGCAAAGCAAAGGATGTCATGGGCGACTGCCAGGTAGAGCGACTGCCTTACAGTGAAGGTAGACACCAAATGCTGGAGTAACTCAGCGGGACAGGCAGCATCTCTGGAGAGAAGGAATGGGGGACGTTTCGGGTCGAGAACATTCTTCAGACCTCACTATTGCCTCACAGCGCCAGGAACCCGGGTTCGATCCTGACTATGGATGCTTGTCTGTACGGAGTTTGTACGTTCTCCCCGTGACCTGCGTAGGTTTTCTCCGGGATCTTCGGATTCCTCCCACACTCCAAAGACATACATGTTTGTAGGTTAATTGGCTTGGAATAAATGTAGATTTATCCCTAGTGTATAGGATAGTGTTAGTGTGCGTGGATCACTGGTCGGTGCGGACTCAGGAGGCATGAAGGGCCTGTTTCCGCGCTGTATCTCTAAACTAAACTAAAACATTATGCTGATTTTTATTTTCCTGGTAATTACCACTGCTGGTCCTGGACAAAGACTGCATTCATTATGTTTCCTGTCACCAGCCATTTTCTGGTTTAGCTTCAGGCAAATTGATCAGCAGATCTATTTATGGAATCAAACGCAAAACAGCGACGCGCTTCAGGAAAAAGATGGCACTGGTCAGTGATGGGAGCTGCTCTCCGCACAACACAAAACGGTGGAGGGACAAATTGCAGGTGGGCACGGACTCAGTGGGCCATGCTGCATCTCTGAAGGCTAAAAGTCAAACTTGGCCGGTCAGACAGCATCTGTGGAGGGAATGGACAGGCGACGTCTCGGGTTTAGTTTAGTTTAGTTTAGAGCTCCACAAACCCACGATCCTACATGCTGGGGACAATTCACTGAAGCCACCTAACCTGCACGTTGATGGAGTCTGGGTGGAAACCAGAGCATCCGGTTGCTTCATACCATGGCTCGGCAACTCAAACACCCAGGAACGATGGACATCATAAGGTCATAAGGTCATAAGGTATAGGAGAGGAATTGGGCCATTCGGCCCATCAGGTCTATTCCGCTATGCAATCATGGCTGGTCTATCTCTCCCTCCTAACCCCATTCTCCTGCCTTCCCCCCATAACCTCTGATACCAGTACTAGTCAAGAATCTATCAATCTCTGCCTTAAAAATATCCACTGACTTGGCCTCCACAGCCAGGAATTCCACCACCCTCAGACTAAAGACATTTCTCCTCATCTCCATCCTAAAAGAACGTCCTTTAATTCTGAGACCATGACCTCTAGTTCTAGCCTGTCCCACTTGGGCGACCTAATCTTCGAGTTCTGGCGAGTTTGCCCTCGACTCATACTCGCAGCATGGTCGACACGAGGTCCTAGGAGGTCTTTGTAACTCTCCTTCATGCTCGAGAGTGGTCTCCGTGTACTCGAGGCCTCAGCTAGATGCAGCGTTTTTCTCAATATGTTAAAAAATACCCGCGAGTAAAAAAAGTTGCCATGGAGAAACTTAGCCTGCTCAACCTCTCTCTATAACTCAGGCCCTCTAGTCCAGGCGACATCCTAGTAAACCTCGTAGGTTTGGTCGTAGTAGGTCGTAGTAGGTCGGTATGTTAGACGTAGGTAATCGAGGGTAGTCGAGGGTAGTCAAGTTCAAGTTCAAGTGAGTTTATTGTCGTGTGTCCCTGATAGGACAATTACGTTCTTGCTTTGCTTCAGCACACAGAACATAGAAGGCATTTTACTACAAATTACTAGTCAAAGGTAGTCGTAGACAGTCTTCATCATAGTCGAAGGAAGGTCGAAGGAGATCAAAATCGGTGTCCAATTTTCCCGAAGTTAATCATAGATAGTTGAAGCTGGTCTTCAACATGGTCGAAGGAGGTCTTCAACATGGTCGTAGGAGGTCTTCAACATGGTCGAAGGAGGTCTTCAACATGTCATTTTTTCAAACTCTTCTAAACTCCCCAATTAGGTCGCCCAAGTGGGAACCTCCTTTATGGAAACATCCTCTCCACATCCACTCTATCCAAGCCTTTCACTATTCTGTATGTTTCAACGAGGTCCCCCCTCAATTCTTCTAAACTCCAGCGAGTACAGGCCCAGTGCCGACAAACGCTCATCATGGGTTAACCTACTCATTCCGGGAGATTATAGATTGGGGTTGACATCGCCTGGTCTGTCACGGGTACTGACCTCCGGACCAATGCAAGGGATCTACAGGAGGCGCAGCCTCAAAAAGGCAGCCAGCATCTCCAAGGCATCACCACATCATCCTGCCCACGCAACCATTCCACTCAGGAAGAAGATATAGGAATTGGAAAACCGTCCCAACCAGGTTCAAGAGCAGCGTCTTCCCAGTGACCCATCAGGTTTATGGACTTCTATAAACTATGAGCTTCCTTGGAAGGTAGATAGAGGAGCAGGCAGCATCTCTGGAGAGAAGGAATAGGGTCCGAAAGCATCACCCATTCCTTCTCTCCAGGGATGCTGCCTGGCCCACTGAGTTACTCCAGCATTTTGTGTCTATCTTTGGTGTATACCAGCATCCTACACGTTATGAACTGATGGACTGTCTTTGATTGTACTCAGGACTTTGTGGGGGGTGGGGGGGGGGGGGTGCATTAGTATTGGAAACATAGAAACATAGAAAATAGGTGCAGGAGTAGGCCATTCGGCCCTTCGAGACCAGCACCTCCATTCAATATGATCATGGCTGATCATCCAGAATCAGTACCCCCGTTCCTGCTTTCTCCCCACATCCCTCGATTCCGTTAGCCCTAAGAGATATATCCAACGATCTCTTGGGCTTAGCAGGGGTTATTAGTTAATTGCATTTTTGTTTACTATTACGTAGCTTAAGTGTATTGTATGTACAGGCCTGGTATGAAGCTGTAAAAAGAATATCATTGTTACGCTGCTGGTACATATGACAATGAAACACTCTTGGCTCTTAAAAGAGTAGGAGAAATAAGTTCTACAGTTATTAAGTGGGAATTTGATCTCTATTTGAAAAGAAAAAGAGATATTAAAGGCAGTGAGATAAATAGATTAAATTCTGAAGGATCCATCACGTTCACCTCATTTCCGAGGATAATGTTAAACTCTCGAATTCTTCCTAATGCATAGGATTCGGTTGCCTAGCAACAGATAGCTACGCCAGGAAACCAAGTCACTAATCAGGCCTCAGAGCTGGGAAATTGTTGTGTACTAAGCAGATAATCTAGTTAGGACGGTATCAGCATGCATAATACTCATCTAACATTGCGATAGCATTGTAGAGCTGCTGCCTTACAGCGCCGGAGACCCCAGGTTCGATCCTGACCACTGGCTGCTGTCTGTACGGAGTTTGTATGTTCTCCCCAGTGACAGCGTGGGTTTCAAAGGCGTACAGACTTGCAGGTTAATTGGCTTCGGTAAAAATTGTCAATTGTCCCTAGTGTAATGGATAGTGTTAGTGTACATGGGATCGCTGGTCGACACGAACTCGGTAGGCCGAAGGGCCTATTCTCGTGCTGTATCGCTAAAGTCTAAAGCTCTGATTCTCTGCCCCTGTGCCCCACCTGGATCGCACCTATTTCTCCCCTTCCACCTACTTTCCTTCCTGGAGCATCACAAATCTTCAGTCCTTCTGTCTCACACAAGATGGACACAACATGTTCCCAGTGTTGGGGGAGTCCAGGACCAGGGGCCACAGCTTAAGATTTAGGGGTAGGCCATTTACAACGGAGATGAGGAAAAACATTATCACTCAGAGAGTTGTGAATCTGTGGAATTCTCTGCCTCAGAAGATGGTGGAGGCCGGTTCTCTGGATGCTTTCAAGAGAGAGCTAGAGATAGAGAGCTACTATCTTTAGGAGCTCTTAAAGATAGTAGAGTCAAGGGATTATGGGGAGAAGGCAGGAACGGGGTACTGATTGTGGATGATCAGCCATGATCACATTGAATGGTGGTGCTGGCTCGATGGGCCGAATGGCCTCCTCCTGCACCTATTGTCTATTGTCCTTTCATCTCTGACCTTTGTCCAACCATCTGCCTTTCAAAAACCTCCTTCTCCTGTATCATCCTATTACTTTAGACTTTACTTTAGACTTTAGCGATACAGCATGGAAACAGGCCCTTCGGCCCACCGAGACCATGCCGTCCAGTGATCATCCTGTACACTAGCACCACCTGACACACTAGGGGCAATTTACAACTTTTTTAAACAAAGTTATTAACCTACAAACCTGAAGATCGACACAAAAAGCTGGAGTAACTCAGGGGCTCAGACAGCATCTCTGAGAAAAGGAATAGGTGACGTTTTGGGTCGAGACCTTTCTTCAGACTGAGAGTCAGGAGAAAGGGAAACGAGAGATATAGATGGAGATATAGAGAGATATAGAATAAATTAATAAAAGATATGCAAAAAAGGTAACGATCTTTTTTGATTTATAAATTAATAAAAAGATATGCAAAAAAGGAAACAGGCCATTGTTTACACAAAACCTGCACGTCTTTGGAGTGTGGGAGGAAACCGGACCATCCGTAGGAAACCCACACAGGTCAACGTACAGACAGCGCCCGTAGTCAGGATCGAACCTGGGTCCCTGGCGCTGTAAGGCAGAAACTCTACCGCTGCGCCACCGTGTGGCCCTGAAACCTGCCAGGCTTTGTTCTGCCTCTCATCTCTTCCACCTCTCTGCGTCAACCCTCTCCCACAATTAGTCTGAGTAAGGGTCCCGATCCGAAACGTCACCTACCCAGGTTCTCCGGATTGATAAATTGTTGCACCTCTTTTCCAAGCTTAAATTCCAAGTTGGGACAAGGGGTGCTTTAGCTCCCGAAGCTGGCTCATGTTGGGATGGTCATCTCGTCATATTTCCCCTGCCCACAGCATAAAATGCACAGTCACCACTTACTTTGACATCGAGTCATAGAGGCATAGAGCATGGAAACAAACCCTTCGGCCCAACCTGCGCACACTAACCACTGGCTCCACCAGCCTGCATTTGGCCCATATCCCTCCAAACCTGTCCCACTTGCCGATTTTTTTCAGAGACTGCCGGCGTCATATCAGTGTCGCCAAAAGATTTGGAACATTTCAAAACCCAGCGGCGACGGGAAAAATGTCGCGACACTTGAAGAAAGCACCGCGCGTCAATACGTCGTCACGCCGCGCCACCGCCCCATCACGCCGCAAATTTTTCAGTGACCTGATACGTCAGTCAATGATTCCGGCAGTCGCTGAAAAAATCGCCAAGTGGGACAGGCCCTTAAAAGGTTTCTTAAACTTTGCAATAGTCCCTGCCTCAACTACCTCCTCTGGCAGCTGGATCCATACACCCACCTCCCGTTGTTTGGATAAATTACCCCTCAGGTTCCTTATTTAATCTTTTCCCCCCCCTCCTCACCTTAAACCTATGCCCTCTGGCTTGGAGCTTGGAATGCAATAGAGCTTCAAAGCATGGAAACAGGCCCTTCAGCCTAAGTTGGCATTCTGAGCTTCCTATCTCTATATATTCCCAGTGTAGGAAGGAACAGCAGATGCTGGTTTATACCAAAGTTAGATTCGGCAGCCACGGGTGGCGCAGCGGTAGAGTTGCTGCCTTACAGCGAATGCAGCGCCGGAGACCCGGGTTCGATCCCGACTACGGGTGCTGTCTGTACGGAGTTTGTACCTTCTCCCCGTGACGTGCTTGTGTTTTCTCCGAGATCTTCCGTTTCCTCCCACGCTCCAAAGACGTGCAGGATATAAATGTAAAAAATTGTCCCTAGTGGGCGTTGGATAGTGTAAATGTGCAGTGATCACTGGTCGGCGCGGACCCGATGGGCCGAAGGGCCTGTTTCCGTGCTGCATCTCTAAACCAAACCAAAGTAAATCAAACCAAAATAGACACAAAGAAGGGTTTCGATCCAAAACGTCACCTATTTCCTTCGCTCCATAGATGCTGCCTCACCCGCAGAGTTTCTCCAGCATTTTTGTCTCCTCTGGGTAAAAGACTGTGCATTCACCCTATGATCTTATACACTTCTATAAGATCGCCCCTCATCCTCCTGCGCTCCAAGGAATAGTGTCCCAGCCTTTCCAAACTTTCCCTATAGTTCAGGCCCCCAAATCCTAGCAACATGCTCGTAAATCAGATGCACAGTTATAAAGTATTAAATTCTGAATGATATACCTGAGATATAGCACCTCGATAACTTCAATGTAATATCCATGGCTGTATTACAATCCTATGGTTTAAATGGGGACTGATTTCAATAAAATTTGAGAATTCTCTACATGCTTGTGGATATATAATTTGATTGCAAATGGACCTACATCATCATGAAATTACATGATTGTGTATCATTAATAACTCAAGTCAATGAGATAAGGGATTTAGGAGGAAACTGGAGACAAATTAAACATTGCTTTACTAGTTCCTCATTACAATACTGTGCAGATTAGCGGCACGGAGGCGCAGCGGTAGAGTTGCTGCCTTACAGCACCGGAGACCCGAGTTAGATCCTGACTGCGGGTGCTGTCTGTACGTTCTAGTTTGTTCGTTCTCCCCGTGACCTGCGTGGGTTTTTTCCGGGTGCTCCGATTTCCTCCCACACTCCAAAGACGCGCAGGTTTGCAGGTTAATTGGCTCCGTTAAAGATGGTAAATTCTCCCTAGTGTGTGTAGGACAGTGCTAGTGTACGGGGATCGCTGGTCGGCACGGACTCGGTGGGCCGAAGGGCCTGTTTCCGCGCTGTATCTCCCAATTAAACTAAACTAAACTAAAATTAAGGTATTGCAAACAAATTCCAACATTATAACCATTAAAGGTGGAGACAGAAGGAAGTGCAGGTGCTGGAATCATGGGCAAAACACAAAGTGCCGGAAGAACTCAGCGGGTCAGGCAGCATCTGTGGAAGGACAGGACAGACAGTGGGGGTAGAAAGCTGGAAAAGAGAGGTGGGGTTGGAACAAACCCTGGCAAGTGATAGGTGGATACAAACACCAGTTCTATGTTCCCCACTTTCCACCCACTCCCAAACACACCAGGGGCAATGTACTGAGGCCGATTAAACTGCACACCCGCACGCCTTTGGGGTGTGGGAGGAAACCGGAGCACCTGGAGGAAACCCAGGCTATACAATAAAATCAGATAATAGTTTACATAACACTGTCAAGCCAAACGCAAGTGCAATAGGGTTAACAAAGTGGGGGATCCAGAATGTATAGTGCTGGACAACGGCAGTTTGCAATGCACTAGATATCTGAAACCTCATTAATGTTCATAAGTTCATACGCGATCAGAGCAGAACGAGGCCATTCAGCCCATCACGTCTACTCTGCCATTCCATCATGGCTGATCTATCTCTCCCCCCCCCCCCCCCCCCCTCCCCCGCCCAACCCAATTCTCCTGCCTTCTCCCCACAAACCCTGACACCCATACCAATCCAGAACCTATCTATGTGTAAGAAAGAACTGCAGATGCTTGTTTAAATCGAAGGTAGACACAAAATACTGGAGTAACTCAGCGGGTGAGGCAGCGTCTCTGGAGAGAAGGATTGGGCGACGTTTCGGGTCAAGACCAGCATCTGTCTATGCCTTAAAAATCCTTTGACTTGGTTGTCACAGCCTTCTGTTCCATCGCTGCCTTATTGTCCAATGCATGTCAGAGCTAAACGCAGCGGTCTTTCTTTGACCAATGCTCGTCTCTCATTCATAGCTCAGAAACCGAGCAATCTCATGGAGTGTGCCCACCCACACAAAAGCTTCACGTTTCCACCCTTGCTCTCAATCCCCTCATCTCCAATGCAATCTTTCATTCATCAGTTCTGTGGCTGCCGGGCGAGATCTCCATCGAGGTCTGACGGGGGCGGCAAGGTGGCTCAGTGGTAGAGTTGCTGCCTGACAGCGCCGGAGACCCCGGTTCGATCCTGACTGCAGACTACTGTCTGTGCGGAGTTGGTATGTCCTCCCACATGACCTTCTGGGTTTTCTCCGGGTGCCCCAGTTTCCTCCAACCCTCCAAAGATGTACAGGGTTGTTGGTTAATTGGCGTCTGCACAATTTGTAAATTGTCCCTAGTGAGTGGGGTAGTGCCATTGTGCAGCTATCGGTGGTTGGCACGGAATCAATGGGCCAAAGGGCCTGTTTCTGTGCAATATCTCCAACCTAAACTATAACTAAACTAGACTAAACTAAAGCTAATGTGTCGGAAGGAACTGCAGATGCTGGTGGGGTGGGCTGGAAGATTGCAACCTTCACGTGGTCCACCCTGTTTCGACGAATGCAATCAACCCGGCGTGCACAAACAGAAGACCAAACACAACAAGTTGTCCTACAACTTTAGGCTCTGCACGCCATACTCAAGGAGAAGAAGGGGCAGATGCTGGTGTACAGCGAAGACAGACACAAAATGCTGGAGTAACTCAGTGGGTCAGGCTGCATCTCTAGACAGAAGGAATGGGTGACGTTTCGGGTCAAGACCCTTCTTCAGACTGAGAGTCAGGAGGAAGTGGAACGATACAGATGGAACATAGAAACATAGAAATTCCATTCAGCCCTTCGAGCCTGCACCGCCATTCAATATGATCATGCTGATCATCCAACACAGTATCCCGTATGCCTTCTCTCCATACCCTCTGATCCCTTAGCCACAAGGGCCACAGTGGCAGAGAGTTCCAGAGACTCACCACTCTCTGTGTGAAGATGGCACTTTGAACAAATGAAAGATATGTAAAAAGTAATTACAATCAAGGTGGAGCCCACAATGGTCCATAGTTGGCTGTGGGGTAGGTGATGACAACAAGTTATACAGACAGTGAAACTCAACAGGACGACAGTGAAACTAGTACGACGACTAGTGTGGCGGGGGGAGGGGGGGCCCGCGGAGAGAGAGGCGATGAAAATATTACTTGGCCAGAGAAGTCAATATTCATACCGCTGGGTTGTAAGCTGCCCAAGCAACATATGAGATGCAGTTCTTCCAATTTGCGTTTGGCCTCATTCTGGCAATGGAGGAGGCCCAGGACAGAAAGGTCAGTGTGAGAATGGGAAGGGGAGTTAAAGTGTTTGCAACTGGGAGATCGCGTGGGCCAAGGCGAACTGAGCGAAGGTGTTCAGCGAAACAATAGCCCAGTCTGCACTTGCACACGTCCCAGGTCCTCCTTCACTTACAATGTTTCACGACTCTGAGAAGGCACTTTAGTTCCTCCATCAATCATCCCCTCTGCGAAGCCAACCTGGGTTCCAACTCTCTGCGTGAGAAGACATTTCAAAACCTCGCACTTTCTTGTTACCAGTTTGAAGTTGGAAAAACCTTTTGATTCCCTGTCGAAGGAAATAACCCTGCTGCCTTCACAGTGTCCAATGTGTCTCATACTGTAAATTCCCATCAAAGCAGTGGGGCAGCACGGTGGCGCAGTGGTAGAGTTGCTGCCTTACAGTGCTTTCAGCGCCTGAGTCCCGGGTTCGACTACGGAGCTGTTTGTACGTTCTCCCCGTGACCACATGTGTTTTCTCCGAGATCTTCGGTTTCCTCCCACACTCCAAAGACATCCAGGTTTGTAGGTCAATTGGCTTGGTCTAGTATAACATTTTTCCCTAATGTGTGTAGGGTAGTATTAAGGTGCGGGGGGGAAAAATACCTTTTGGTCCTCTGTCAAAGGAAAAAACCCTGCTGTCTCCACGGTGTCTAATCTGTCTCACACTGAAAATTCCCATCTAAGCACTTCGCTCTCAAGCCCAAGGGAATAATATTACCCACAAACTCAATTGCAGAAGTGCTAAAGAAGGTTCCCGCAATGCCTGCCCACATAGATCAAAGAGTCAGGAGGTCACGATGGAATTCTATACCAATGATTTGGATGAGAATGTACATGGCAAGATGAGCAAGTCTGCAGATGGTACAAAAGTGGGGGGTACAGCAGATGGCGAAGATGGTTGCGAAAAATTGCAGCGCACACTCTTTTCACCCCTGCAATCGGGAAGAAGGTACAGGAGCCTGAAAACTGTAACGTCCAGGTTCAGGAACAGCTTCTTCCCCACAGCCATCAGGCTATTAAACACTACAACCTCCAATAAGCTCTGAACTGCATAGACTATTATTGATATTATTGCACCCTTATAACTATTTTTTAATATATTGTGCATTTGCGAGTACGTGTATCTATATTCAAACACTGAACTTTTGTTTTTCCTGTTTATTATACTATTGAAGGTCATAAGGCCAGAAGGGATAGGAGTAGAATTAGGCCATTCGGCCCGTCAAGTCTACTCCGCCATTCAATCATGGCTGATCTATATCTCCCTCCTAACCCTATTCTCCTGCCTTTATGTACTAATGTCATCTATCTCTGGCTAAAAATATCCACTGATCCTCCACAGCCTGCACCAAAGATCCTCTGACAACCCCTCATCTACGTGCATCCGTCTGTCTCCGTGCATCGATGTCTATAATACTCGGCCCCCACCTTTGAGAACCAAGCGAGGCTTGGCCCGATCGTTTCGCCGGCCCATCACACCTCCGCTCAGTCCGCAATAACCAACCCGACCTCCCGATGTATTAATATTTGCTCAGCACTTCAACTCCCCCTCCCATTCCACGGAAACCAATATCCGACCTCTCGGTCCTGGCCTCCTCCACCACCAGAGTGAGCAACACCGCAAGTTGGAGGAACAGCACCTCATATTCCGCTTGGGGAGTCCTGCATCCTTTGCAGATGCTTGAACATCTCTGAGATTTTCTCAATTCTGCGTCTATCTTCGATTTACCCTTGCAGTTCCTCCCCTTCCCACCTCTCCCCTCAGCCCTCGGGCCCTGGCATTCCATATCTCTATCTCTATCTCTCCCCCACCCTAGTCGCACCAGCAGGTTCTCGGCCCTCATCCCCGCACATTTCCTTACACCACAAACAGCTTACAATGGAGAATGCTTGTTCCCTTTAGCAACTCACCGATACTTTTTTGCAGCAAACTAGTCTTTCACTCATTGTTCCTTATGTGGAAACTCTCCCCACTTGTCCACACCTCACCGTCTATATCTCTCGTTTCCCTGATCCCTGACCAGTCTGAAGAAGGGTCTCGACCCGAAACGTCGCCTATCTCCTTCGCTCCTTAGATGCTGCTGCACCCGCTGAGTTTCTCCAGCTTTTTGTGTACCCTGGGTAAAAGATACTGTGCATTTATCCTATCTACACCTCTCAAGATCTTATACACATTTAGTCAGAGGATGGTGAATTTGTGGAATTCGTTTAATACGTCCATGTCCTTTGCCTCAACCACTCCGTACAAGGTTTCAAGGTCAGTTTGTTGTCACACGTACCAAGCTACAGTGAGATCCACATTCTCACCTCGCTCTGAGCAAAGATCTCATCCTTTGAAGAGGCCTAGACAGAGTGGATGTGAAGAGTATGTTTCCACATGTGGGAGAATCTAGGACCAGAGGACACAGCCTCAGAATTTGCGGGACGTTCCTTTTGGAGGAGGAATTTCTTCAGTCAGAGGGTGGTGAATCTGTGGAATTCTTTGCCACAGAAGGCTATGGAGGCCAAGTCAATGGATATTTTTAAGGCAGAGATAGATATATTCTTGGTTAGTATATACGGGTGTCAGGGGTTATGGGGAGAAGGCAGGAGAATGGGGTTGAGAGGGAAGGATAGGTCACCCATGATTGAATGATGGAGTAGACTCGATGGGCCGAACGGCCTAATTCTGCTCCTATCACTTACGATCTCATGCACTTGTTCCGCCACCCTACGGCCCACCGAGGGCAAGTAGTGCAAAATCTAGGAACCATTCAGAAGGAAGTGTTGAACCCGATGAAAAATCCTGAGAAGCTTGGCAAGTGACTTGGTGCTTATCGTACGAAGCGACAGGTTGTCTACAGCGCGACACGGTGGAGCAGTGGTAGAGCTACTGCCTTACAACGCCAGAGACCCGGTTTCGATCCTGTCTACAGCCGCTTGTCTATTTTTACGCTCTCCCCGTGACCTGCGTGGGTTTTCTCCGAGATCTTCGGTTTCCTCACACACACTTTGTGGGTTAATTGGCTTGGGGTAGATGTAATATTGTCCCCAGTGTGTGCAGGATAGTGTTAGTGTGTGAGGGTCGCTGGTCGGCGCGGACTCCGTGGGCCGTAGGGCCAATTCCCACGCTGTATCTCTAAACTAAACGGAGGGGGGGGGGGGGAATAAATCATTTCTGCAGGGGTCAAAAGTTCAGATTAATCCGCCCTTCCCACTGTCACTTCGGAACTGTCCAAAGACTTTGTTTCTATCAAGTTGAATAAAACGCATTAGTTTGATGTGACATATCCTCCTTTCTCTCGCAAGTCAATGGCACAGGAAATAAATGTCTCTGGGGGTTATCTTCATGGTTTCCGATGTTTCGAGCAACTATCCCTCGTTGGCATGAAAGAGTCCAAAAATCATGCTCGATCAATTTTGAACTAACTGTCACCAGCACAACAACACCATTCCGAACTATGAATCCTTGAGAGGTCATGGCATCATCGAGTGATCCAGTGTGGAAACAGGCCCTTCAGCCCAACTTGCCCACTTCGGCCAACACGTCCCAGCTACACTAGTCCCACCTGCCTGCTTTTGGTCCGTATCGCTCTAAACCTGTCCTATCCATGCGCCTGTCCTAAATGTTGCAATAGTCCCAACCTCAACTACCTCCTCTGGCAGCTCGTTCCATGCACCCACCACCCTTTGTGTGAAAACGTTACCCCTCAGATTCCTGTTAAATCTTTCCCACTTCACATTAAACCTCTGTCCTCTGGTCCTCGATTCCCCTACTCTGGGCAAGAGACTCTGTGCATCTACCCAATCTATTCCTCTCATGATTTTATGCACCTCTATAAGATCACCCCTCATCCTCCTGCGCTCCAGGAAATTCCAGGAGTCCCAGCCTACTCAACCTCTCCCCTGTACCTCAGACCCTCGAGTCTTGGGAACATCCTCGTGAATCTTCTCTGTACCGGTTCCAACTTGAGAACATCTTCCCTACAGCACGGTGCCTAGAACTGGACACAATACTCTAAATGCGGCCTTCACATTTACACCATGCCAATGTCTAATACAACTGCAACATCCAACATCTATACCCAATATTCTTACTGACGAAGGCCAATGTGTTAAAAACTTGTGCGTGTCCGAGCCAGGTTTAATAGCCTGATGGCGGTGGGGAAGTAGTTATTCCTGAACCGGGTTGTTGCAGTTCTCAGGCTCCTGTACCTTCTACCCGAAGGTAGCAGGGAGATGAGTGTGTGGCCAGGGTGGTGTGGGTCCTTGATGATGCTGCCAGCCTTTTTGAGGCAACGGCTGTGGTAGATCCCCTCGATGGAAGGAAGGTCAGAGCCGATGATGGACTGGGCAGTGTTTACTACTTTTTGTAGTCTTTTCCTCTCCAGGGCACTCAAGTTGCCGAACCAAGCCACGATGCAACCGGTCAGCAAGCTCTCTACTGTGCACCTGTAGAAGTTAGAGAGAGTCCTCCTTGACAGACCGACTCTCCGTAATCTTCTCAGGAAGTAGAGGCGCTGATGAGCTTTTTTAATAATTGCATCTGTGTTCTCGGACCAGGAAAGATCTTCACAGATGTGCACGCCCAGGAATTTGAAGCTCTTGACCCTTTCAACCATCGACCCGTTGATATAAACAGGACTGTGGGTCCCCATCCTACTCCTTCCAAAGTCCACAATCAGTTCCTTGGTTTTGCCGGTGTTGAGGGCCAGGTTATTGTGCTGGCACCATATGGACAGTCGCTCGATCTCTCTTCTATACTCTGACTCATCCCCATCAGTGATACGTCCCACTACAGTGGTGTCATCAGCGAACTTGATGACTCCATTGCCAGAGTGAGGCCGCACGCAGACTGGAGGAACAGTGACGTTAATGACTCATTTAAATTAATGACCCTGTACTCCAGAAACATGATCAGTATGGGTGTCGGGGGTTATGGGGAGAAGGCAGGAGAATGGGGTTAGGAGGGAGAGATAGATCAGCCATGATTGAATGGCAGATTAGACTTGATGGGCCGAATGTCCTAATCTGCACCCCATTACTTCTGAATATGTGAAACTAGGACAACCAGAAATACATCCGAGACAGTTTAGTTTAGTTTAGAGTTACAGCGCGGAAACCGGCCCTTCGGCCCACTGAGTCCTCACTGACCAGCGATCCTCGGACGTTAACACTATCCCACATACACTAGGGGAAATTTACACATATACACCAAGCCAATTTTACCTGCATACCTGTACGCCTTTGGAGTGTGGGAGGAAACCGAAGATCTCGGAGAAAATCCACGTGGTCACAGGGAGAAGGTACAAACACTGTACAAACAGCACCCATAGTCGGGATCAAACCCGGGTCTCCGGATCTGTAAGGCAGCTAGCTACTCTACCCTTGCGCCCCCGTGCCGCCAGTGAAATAGTTTTGTTTGAGATGCGGCATGGAAACAGGCCACTTCAGCCCACTCAGTCCACACTGACCTTCGATCAACCATTCACACTCTGACTAGCTTCTTATAAGGGGATCTTATAGAAACTTTTACAAAATTCTTACGGGGTTGGACAGGCTAGATGCAGGAAGATTGTTCCCAAGATGTTGGGGAGGTCCAGAACAAGGGGTCACAGTCTAAGGATAAGGGGAAATTCCTTAGGACCGAGATGAGGAAAACATTTTTCACACAGAGAGTGGTGAGTCTCTGGAATTCTCTGCCACAGAAGGTAGTTGAGGCCAGTCCATTGGCTATATTTAAGAGGGAGTTAGATGTGGCCCTTGTGGCTAAAGGGATCAGGGGGTATGGAGAGAAGGCAGGTACAGGATACTGAGTTGGATGATCAGCCATGATCATATTGAATGGCGGTGCAGGCTCGAAGGGCCGAATGGCCTACTCCTGCACCTATTTTCTATGGTTCTATGTTCATTTTATCCCACCTCGCGTTCACTCAAGGGGCAATTTACAGAGCGCAATTAACCTACAACCCCACACGTCTTTGGGATGTGGGGGTGAAACCAGAGCACCTGGAGGAAACCTACTCAGCCACAGGGAGAACGTGCAAACTCCACACAGATGGCACTGGGATTGGGATCGGACCTGGGTCCCCGCGCTGTGAGACTATACTGGCCCTGAGGGGCCTGTTTCCACGCTGTATGACCCTAAGACACCGGTATTCACCAATGCCTCAGTTATCAATTCCTGTTCTCGAAGGTTTACTTAACCTTCAGTTTCATGAAGCAAGACTTAACTTCCACTTTTATTTCCTCATTCGAGCCAATATTTTGCTTATAAGATAAAGATCTCCTCACAACAATATCTCTATATCAAGATCAATGTGCGTGCCCTGGCTTCTCCAATATTAACAGTTACCATGGAAATTTCAATATCTTCACTTATCAGCATCATTTATTGACATACACCCTTAGTGGCTTGTCCATTTTGAGATCAAATTGGAGAAAAACAATTTGCAATGCTGTGAGCATCTTCAGGATAACCAACCCCCCCCCCCTCCCCCCCCCCCCCCCCCCCCCCCCCCCCCCCCCCCCCCCCCCCCCCCCCCCCCCCCCCCCCCCCCCCCCCCCCCCCCCCCCCCCCCCCCCCCCCCCCCCCCCCCCCCCCCCCCCCCCCCCCCCCCCCCCCCCCCCCCCCCCCCCCCCCCCCCCCCCCCCCCCCCCCCCACCCCCCCCCCCCCATCAAAACAGAGGACTCCTGAAATTGGAATCAGCAATTTTTAGTTTAGTTTAGTTTCATTTACAGATACAGCAAAGAAACGAGCCCTTCGGCCCACCGAGTCCGCACGGCTGGCGATTCCCCGCATATCAAAGGGCCCGTCCCACGGGCATCATGGGCGTGTCACGCAGATGGCGCGCAAAGATGTTTTACATAGCAAAACCTTGGGGTGCCTCACGCGACCGTGCGTCACTGCCTACGTCACCGCACACCGTGCACGTGTAGTGCGCGCCATGCACGCATCACGTGCGCGGCCCAACGCGCGCACCGCGCATCGTGACGCGTAATTCACGACGGGTAAATGACGTCCAAGTGGGACAGGCCCTTAAGAACCCTTCTTTAGACATGCTGATTCATACAACCTGGCAACATGTTTCTGCACCATACACCTGATGCTGAAAGATACTGAAGAATAATGTGAGAGTGGGCACGGTGGCGCAGTGGTAGAGTTGCTGCCTTACAGCGCCAAAGACCCAGATTCGGTCCTGACTAGGAGCGATGTCTGTACAAGGTTTGTACGCTCTCCCGGTGACTGGCGTGTGTTTTCTCTGGGCGCTCCGGTTTCCTACCACACTCCAAAGACGTGCACGTTTGTCGGATAATTGGCTTGGTGAAATTGTAAATTGCTATCACGGCTCGATTGTAATCATGAATTGCCTTTCCACTGGCTGGTTAACACACAACATAAGCTCTTCATGGTACCTCGGTGCACTGAACTAAACCGAAACTGAACTGCTGTGTGCAGGATTGTGTGTAAGCGTGCGGGGATCGCCGGCCGGCGCAGACTCAGTGGGCCGAAAGGCCTGTTTCCGTGCAGCTTCTCTCAATTGAAAACTTAAGCTAAACTAAACTCTAACTGAGATCGATACTGAAAGATACTGAAGAATAATCTTAACAATGAGCAGTCAGCTGCCGATGGAGGGAGCAAGATGAAACTACTGAGGTGTGGACAAAAGCTCAGTGCGAGAAAGGTTAGAGAACGCTCTTCAATTGCAATCTTTTAGATAACAAAGATAAGCAGGCATGCGTGACAATGGATAAAGACCTGGAAATGAAGGGGCGGAAATAAAGAACTTAAGTGTGAGACAAATTGCCACCCTTACGAGAAATTTGCAATAAAGTCAAATTAAAGTGATTCCATCTTTTTTTAGTTTCGTTTAGTTTAGAGATACAGCGCAGAAATTAGACCGTCGGGTTCGCCCCGACCAGCGATCCCCGCACACTAACACTATCCTACACACACCAGGGACAATTTACAATTTTTACCGAAGCCAATTAACCTACAAACCCGAACGTCTTTGGAGTGCGGGAGGAAACCGAAGATCTCGGAGAAAGCCGTCGCAGGTCACGGGGAGAACGTACAAACTTCGTACAGACGGCACCCGTAGCTGGGATCGAACCCCGGGCTTTGGCGCTGTGAGGCAGCAACTCCACCGCTTGTTTTCCACATTTTTACGTGATAGATCTTCAGAGGAAACTTCCTCTTGTGGAAAAGTCTAGCGGGATGGATTACTGTTTTAAAAATAGTAAAAGGGCCACATTTAAGACAGAAATGAAGAGGATTTTTTTTCTCTCTTAGAGAATTGCGAGTCGACATAGAATATTAAAATATACAGCACAGGAAAAGGCCCTTCAGCCCACAAAGTCCGTGCTGAACATGATGCCAAGATAAACTCATCTCGTCTGCCTGCACACAATCCATACCTCTCCATTCCCTGCATATCCATGTGCCTACCTTAAACCCTCGTAAATGCCACTATCGTATTTGCCTCCACCACCACCCCTAGCAGCACATTTCAGGCACCCATCAGTGTCAAAGACCAAGTGGCAGAGCTTGGGAAAACCTGCCCTGCGCATCTCCTTTCAACGTTGTCCCTCTCACCTTAATGGGCCTGTCCCACTTGGCGATTTTTTTAGGCAACTGCCGGCGACTGTCATGGTCGTAGCAGGTCGCCGAAAAACCGGTGACAACCTACGTCATCCTGGTGACAACCTACGACAGCACCTGCGTCAGGCGAGAGGTCAAGCTACGCTCATTGGCGTCAAACCCACTGCCGCCATGTTGAAAATTTAGCGGTGATGAGAAAGACGCTACAAATGTGTGCGCGACTGAGGAGACGACTCCCGGCGACCACCGGCGAACATGTGGAGCCAAACTAGTCGCCTGTAGTTGCCTAAAAAATTGCCTAGGTGGGACAGGCCCATTAAGCTCTGCCACTTGGTCTTTGACACTTCTGATAAGCTGGGAGAAAGGTTCTGTCTGTCTACCCTATGTATGCCTCTCATAATTTGATATCATTTTATGTTTTGTTTAATTTCGAGATACAGTGTGTGAAACGGGCCCTCCGGCCCAACGAGCCTGTGCCGATCAGCGATCACCCCGTACACCAGCACTATCTCACACACCAGGGACGATGTGCCATTTTACCAAAGCCAATTAACCTACCAACCTGGACGTCTTTGGCATGTGGGAGGATACCGGAGATCTCGGAGAAAACCCACGCAGGTCACGGGGAGAACGTACAAACTCCCCACAGACAGCACCCGAGGTCAGGACCGAACCCGGGTCTCTGGCCTTGTAATGCAGCAGGTCTGCCGCAGCGCAACCCTGCTGCCCCATTTTGAAAAGTACCACCTGATCTATATTAGACTGCCTGCACCCACCACCCACTACATTAAAAAAAATGCCCCACACATCTTTAAACTTTCACTTTAATTCTATGCTCTTTGGTCTGACGCCTTGGGGGAAAAAAAGGTTCTTGCTTATCTATGCCTCTCATACTTTTATATAATTTTGGAAATTTGAGTCCCTTCGTCAAATGGTGGTTGAAGAATAGTCTATGAATATTTTAAAGGCAGAGGCGGATAGATACTTGATAAAGAATAAGTTGGTGAAATGCCATTGCAGGGATGAGAAATGAGATTACAATTTAGGTTACCATCCGATCAGCTGAATGGAAAAGACAGAACAAAGTCTATGAAGATAGACGCAAAATGCTGGAGTAACTCAGTGGGACAGGCAGCATCAGCATGGACAGAAGGAATGGGTGGTGTTTCGGGTCGAGACCCTTCTTCACTCTGACCACCGGGTGGCGCCAGTAATGGCTGCCTCGTCAACAGTGTCTGTCCCTTCCTTCTTCGTTGATTTTAATAGTATGTATGAAGTGTATGCTTTTAGTGTTCTTCAGCTTGTTTTATGTGGGGGGTTGAGGGGGGAGTTGGGGGAAACTTTCTCTAATCTCTTACCTCGACGTAGATGCGATTTTTTTCCCGTATCGTATCTCTGTCTGCACTGCGGCCTAACATCGAGGAGTTGGCGGCCTTTTGCCTGGAGACCGACTTCGGGACCTCCAACGGTGGGTGCCTGCAGACTTAACATCGTCGAGCTCGAGATCCCTGTCGGGGATCGACTTTGGGGCCCCAACGGCGGGAGCCTGCGGACTTTAACATCGTGGTCCCTGGTTCAGAGGCCAGCGGAGGCCTGTTCTCTGGATACTTTCAAGAGAGAGCTAGATAGGGCTCTTAAAGACAGAGGAGTCAGGGGATATGGGGAGAAGGCAGGAACGGGGTACTGATTGGGGATGATCAGCCATGATCACATTGAATGGCGGTGCTGGCTCGAAGGGCCGAATGGCCTACTCCTGCACCTGTTGTCTATTGTCTCTAGTTAGAGACCAACTTCGGGAACTCCAAGCCGCAGGAGCTTCGACCGCCACGATGCGGGGGCTGCGACCACCGGCCGCGGGACAATAAAGAGGAAGGGGATTGGACTTTATTGCCTTCCATCACAGTGAGGAACGTAGGGAATCCGCTGTGGTGGATGTTTATGTTAACTTTTATGTAGTTGTGTATCTTGCTTTTTTTTTAGTATGGCTGTATGGTAATTCGAATTTCACTGCACCTTAATTGGCACTTGTGACTATAAACTGACCTTGAAACCATGAAACCTTGACCGACACGTCAACCATCCCTTCTCTCCAGAGATGCTGCCTCCAGTATTTTGTGTCCATCTTCTGTTTAAACCAGCATCTGCCGTTCCTTCATACACACAAGTCTATGATGGTGATAGATGTAGACAGACCATATCACTGATGAAGCGAGATGCGGTGGATTTAAGACGGCAAGATGGTGTGGACTTATGAATATGATTTATACGCGTTGAGGTCAAGGACAGATCGGGAAGTAGAGTTCGTGATTAATGGTGCAGCTGATCCAGACGATGGTTAGGAGTATATATGGAGATTTAGTTTATAGATTGGGGAGAGATGGCTGTGAAATATAACGTCAGAACATCAATCACAGCGGATTTCAATTGCTAAACCATTGAATTGTTAAAATAACAGAAGAGGATTGTGTGCGAGTTGTTCATAAGTTGCAGCAGGAGAATTAGGCCATTCGGCCCATCGAGTCTACACCACCATTCAATCACGGCTGATCTATCTTCCCCCATTCTCCAGACTGTTTCCCATAAACTCTGATACCCGTACCAATCAAGAATCTATCTATCTCTACCTTAAGAATATCCACTGACTTGGCCTCCACAGCCTTCTGTGGCAAAGAATTCCACTGTTTCACCACCCTTTGACTAAAGAATTTCTCCTCATCTCCTTCCTGAAAGAACGTCCTTTAATTCTGAGGCTATGACCTCTCGTCCTAGACTCTCCCACTTGTGGAAGCATCCTCTCCACATCCACTCTATCCAAGTCTTTACTATTCTGTATGTTTAAATGAGGTCCCCAACTCATTCTTCTAAACTCCAGCGAGTATAGGCCCAGTGCCGACAAATGCTCATCATAGGTTAACCTGCTCATTCCTGGTGAAAAGGTGACATTTCGGGTCGAGACCCTTCTTCAGACTGGGACCTGGAGGAGACCCACGAGGTCACAGGGAGAACGTGCAAACTCCACATGGACAGTACGTGATGTCAGGAGCGAAACTGGGTCTTCGTAATTGTAAATTGTCCCTCGTGTGTAGGATAGAACTAGTGTACGGGTGATCGCTGGTCGTCGCGGACTGGGTGGGCTGAAGGGACTGTTTTCGCATTGTACCTCTAAACTAAACTAAAATGTTCCTTGGGACAATTTTACTAACGTAAAGGCAATATAAAAATACAATAGTCATAGTTTTGCTATTGTCTAATCAAGGGACAAAGAAACAAATAACAAATTAAATGATTAATTCATATTGATCTTGTATCAATCGAGTGCAGAGGTAATCAATGAAGAAAGCTGCTCCAGCAAAGCTGTACAAAAAAAATTGCACAGTAATCAGATGGCGAACAGTTTCAATTCACTTAAAAACTGCGGTGGTTTATTGAATCTTGTTCGATAATGTTCCTTGGGACATTTCATGAACTCAAAAATACAAGGATCCTAGTTTTGCTCGTTGGAATCGGAGGACAAAGCGACAAATAAGATATGAAATTATGAATTGATAGCGATCTTGTTCCAGTTGGCAACAGTGGTAATGAATGAAAGCATGCGAGGAAAATGTATGGAACCAGAAGGCAAGGATTGGTGAGGAATGAGTGCACTGTGGGGTGGGAGATTGCAACCTTCACGTGGTCCGCCCTGTTTCGACGAATGCAATCAACCCGGCGTGCACAATCAAATAAGATGACAAATAAGATGAAAAGACTAGGCTTGTATTCACTGGAGTTTAGAAGGATGAGGGGGAATCTGATAGATACATATAAAATTATAAAAGGACTGGACAAGCTAGATGCAGGAAAAACTTTCCCAATGTTGGGCGAGTCCAGAACCAGGGGCCACAGTCTTAGAATAAAGGGGAAGGTCATTTAAGACTGAGGTGAGAAAAAGCTTTTTTACCCAGAGAGTTGTGAATTTATGGAATTCCCTGCCACAGAGGGCAGTGGAGGCCAAATCACTGAATGGATTTAAGAGAGAGTTGGATAGAGCTCTCGGGGCTAGTGGAGTCAAGGGGAGAAGGCAGGCACGGGTTATTGATAGCGGACGATTAGCCATGATCGCAATGAATGGCGGTGCAGGCTCGCAAGGGCCGAAATGGCCTCCTCCTGCACCTATTTTCTATGTTTCTCTGTTTCTAAGATCAAATAGAACAGGTTGTCCTACAACTTTAGGCTGTTCACACCATACGCCAGGAGAAGGGGAAGTGTACATTGTTTACATATGTGTAGGAAGGAACTGCAGGCACTGGTTTAAACCAAAGAGAGACACAAAAATCTGGAGTAACTCAGCAGGACAGGCAGCATCTCTGGAGAGAAGGAATGGGTGACTTTTTGGGTCGAGACCTTTCTTCAAAACGTCACCCATTCCTTCGCTCCAGAGATGCTGCCTGTCCTGCTGAGTTACTCCAACTTTTTGTGTCTATTACATTTACACATTCTGTTGTACTACTGCAAGTAAAAAAATGTCATTGATGCGTTTTGGGACATATGGCAATAAAACACTCTTGATCCTCCCTTGTAATGGTAGGGATGAAGTTTGTCATAGGAAAAATTATTTGGAAATCATTCATAGATCTTGAGTTGCATTTTGGAAAGTCTAACATGGGCAGGTCCTATGCAGTGAATGGCAAAGGTCGGGGAAATGTTGTCGAGCAGAAGGACCTAGGGGTAAAGATTTAATAGGAATCTGAGGGGTAACTTTATCACACAAAGGGTGGTGGGTTTATGGAAGGAGCTGGTAGTTGAGGAAGAGACTATCGCAATGTTTAAGAAGCAATTAGGCAAGTACATGGATAGGACAGGTTTAAGAGGGATACGGGCCAAAGGCAGGCAAGTGGGGTTAGTGTGGATGGGCACATGTTGGTCAGTGTGGGCAAGTTGGGCCGAAGGGTCTGTTTCCACACTCTATAACTCTATGAACACCTTAATCACATCTACTTTAACAAATGAGAGGTTGTGATTCTTGAGAGGTCAAATATTGAGGGGCTTTGTCTGGAGCGGGCCAAGATCTCTGATAAATACACAGCTAAGGGCGGCGCAGTGGCACAGTGGTAGAGTTGCTTCCTTACAACACCAGAGCCCCAGGTTCGATCCTGACTGCGGGTGCTTGTCCCTATGGAATTTGTACATTCTCCATGTGAACGCATGGGTTTCCTCCGGTGTGCTCCAGTTTCCTCCCACATCCCAAAGTTAAGTGGGTTTGCGGGTTAATTGGCCTCTTTAAATTGCCCTCCTAGTGTGTAGAGAGTAGATGCGGAAGTGACACAACATGGAAGGTGTGTGTACGCCTGATCGATAGTCGGCCAGGACTCGGTGGGCCGATGGGGACTGTTTCCACGCTGCATTTCTAAACTAACACTAAACTGTTGCAAATGTTAGCATGTGTGTCAAGTACTGAGACTTCCACTAAACAGTTGTGTAGGAAGGAACGGCAGATGCTGGTTTACATTGAAAATGCTGGGGTAACTCAGCGGGACAGGCAACATCCCTGGAGAGAAGGAATGGGTGGCGTTTCGGGTCGAGACCAGAATCGTCACATATTCCTTCTCTCCAGAGACGCTGTCTGTCCTGCTGAGTTACTCCAGTATATTGTGTCTAATTCCACAAAACAGTTGCAGTTCACTGATCAGTAAATGCACAATATTCTGCTAGGTTGTGAAGTAACGCCTAATATGAAGACTATTGACCCACTACAGATTTGAACTCCTAACAACAACCGAATTTCAAAGTCAATCTAATGACATTCTGCATAACCCAAGTATTAATGCCACATTGTGAAATATCAGGTTTTATCTTGATCATTATTTTAGTTCTAATCAATAGTGCATCCATTAACGCTGGTTAAATATTTCAACAGAGCCAGTCTATGTTATAAAGATCAATGCACCTATCCCTAAGTCAACAGATCCATTAATCTGATTTTAATCTGATTTAAATCAAAACATCCATCTGTTGTGTTTTGTAACAGCCTATGGCTCATGTAGAAACTCACCTTGGTCTGTATTTAGCTTTTCATTAGACCGCAGTGTGACATTCCTGAGTTTAACCCTTTAAATAAAATTTACTAAATGTGCAGGAAGCAACTGCAGATGCTGGTTTACACCAAAGATAGACATAAAATGCTGGAGTAACTCAGCAGGAAAGGCAGCATCTCTGGAGAGAAGGAACGGGTGACATTTCGGGGCGCGAACCGTCTTCGGACTCAGCATCTCTGGATAGAAGGAATGGGTGGCATTTCACATCACGTTTTACCCAGAGAGTTGTGAATTTAGGGAATTCCCTGCCACAGAGAGAAGTGGAGGCCAAATCACTGGATGGATTTAAGAGAGAGTCGGATAGAGCTCTAGGGGCTAGTGGAGTCAAGGGATGTGGGGAGAAGGCAGGCACGGGTTATTGATAGCGGCCGATCAGCCATGATCACAATGAATGGCGATGCTGGCTCAATGGGTCGAATGGCCTCCTCCTGCACCTATTTTCTATGTTTCTATGTTTCTAAGTCGAGAGGAAGGGTGTGAACCTGAAACGTCACCCATTCCTTCTCTCCAGAGATGCTGCCTGTCCCGCTGAGTTACTCCAGCTTTTTGTGTCTATCTCAAATAAAGTTTACCTTGTCCTGAAATTGCCTACGCCACAATATTGATAATCATCCACGTAAAAATGTCACAAAATTTTGATTCAAAATTACAAAGGATCCTTTGATTTGTTTTTTAAATTCAACCGGTTCCCTCAGCAGGACCCATTTTTGCTGCAGTTAATTCTTAGTTAAGAGATACAGCGCCCGTTCGGCTCACCAAGTCCGCCCCAGCCAGCGATCCACGCACACAAACACTATCCTACGCACACTAGGGGCAATTTACAATTAACCCAGCCAATTAAACTGTAACCAACAAACCTGTTTGTCTTTAGACTCCCCTTCCTCCTACCCCCCTTCCCCCACACTGGTCCTTTCATCAGTTCCACAGATCTCCACATTGTATCTCCTCTTGAGATCACACTCTCCCTCGCCAAAAATGGGCCAGCCTGCCTGAGGTCATTTGCTGGCAGCCTTATTTGTCCTGGTCTTTTCTCGCATCCAGTTCACCGGAAATAGCCCCCTTTATTGCCACCCTTTGCCTTCTGCCATCCAGCTAACCTGATATTCCATGCTAATGTCTGCCCTTTGATACCATCTTCCTCAGCACCTTATCAAAGGCGTTCTGAAAATCTAGGTGAACAAAAGGGAGATGATTTCGGTGACATTTCGGGTCGACACCCTTCTTCTGAAGACCCGAAACGTCGCCCGTCCCTTCTCTCCAGAGATGCTGCCTGTCCCGCTGAGTTACCACAGCTTTTTGTGTCTATCTTGGGTTTAAAGCAGCATCCTTCCTACACAAGCTGATTTAGGTCATCTTCCTTTCCGCGTGTGAAACAAAGCAGCACACAGCTACGGCTGACCTGCTTTTAACAATTTTTACAGCTAATTTTATAATTTATCAGCAGATGAGGTCACGGCTTTCAGCAATCAAAAATCTCTTAAGTCCTCAGGCACAGTGAGGTGCATGTAAATCCAGGCCCCTGCTGTTATCCAGGCTGCCTGAAGAGCTTTGATTCTTATTCCATCAACTCACCCCAGAAATAGCAACACCAAGAGTTTTCAGCAGAGTTTTCAGACTTTGGCAGCTTATAACCCGGCGGTATGAATATTGAAGGTAGACGCAAAATGCTGGAGTAACTCAGCGGGTGAGGCAGCATCTCAGGAGGGAAGGAATGGGCGACGTTTCGGGTCGAGATCCTTCTTCGTGCTGATTTGAACCAGAGACCCATGTAGGTCACAGGGAGAACGTGCAAATTCTGTACGGTCAGCACCCGTAGTCAGGATCGAACCCGGGTCTCCGGCGCTGTAAGGCAGCAGCACTACCAATATGCAGCCCCCTTATAGCCCATTCCTGCTCTCCCGAGATGCTGCCTCACCCACAGAGTTACTCCAGCATTTTGTGTCTACCTTCGATTTAAACCAGCATCTATCTGCAGGCATGAATATTGATTTCTCTAACTTCAAATAAACCTTGCTTTCCCTCACCCTCCCGCCCTCCCCCACCTTAGTTCTCCATTTTCCTGATTCATTTCACTCCTCCTACGCCTCGTTGTCACCTTCCCCACAGCTAACATTGATGCATGCTACTTTTCCTTGATTCATCAAAGACACCCTCCTCCGCCTAGCGGAGTTGGTCCCTACCCTCAATAACCTCTCTTTTGATTCCTCCCATTTCCTCCAAACACAAGGCGTAGCTATGGGCACACGCATGGGCCCCAGCTACGCTTGCCTCTTTGTTGGGTACGTCGAACAATCCTTGTTCTCGGCGTACCAGGGCCCCATCCCCGACCTCTACCTCCGTTACATCGACGACTGCTTTGGTGTCACCTCCTGCACCCACACACAACTGACTGACTTCATTCATTTCATCACCAACTTCCATCCGGCACTCAAATACACTTGGACCATTTCCAACATTTCCCTACCATTCCTTGACCTCACCATCTCTATTGCAGGTGATACACTCCTGACCGACATCCACTACAAACCCACTGACTCCCACAGCTACCTGGACTACTCTTCCTCCCACCCTGCTTCCTGTAAAGACTCCATCCCCTATTCCCAATTCCTCCGTCTACGCCGCATCTGCTCCCAGGATGAGGTGTTCCACACCAGGTCATCACAAATGGCCTCATTCTTCAGAGAACGGGGATTCCCCTCCCCCACTATTGATGAGGCTCGCACCAGGGTCTCCTCCATACCCCGTAACACTGCTCTCTCTCCCCATTCCCCCACTCGCAAACAGGGCAGAGTCCCCCTGGTCCTCACCTTTCACCCCACCAGCCGGCAAATACAACATATAGTCCTCCGCCAGTTTCGCCACCTCCAACGTGACCCCTCCACCCACCACATCTTCCCATCTCCCCCCCTGTCTGCCTTCCGCAAAGACCGCTCCCTCCGCAACTCCCTTGTCAATTCTTCCCTCCCCTCCCGCTCTACCCCTTCCCCGGGCACTTTCCCTTGCAACCGCAAGAAATGCAACACTTGTCCCTTCACCTCCCCCCTCCACTCCTTTCAGGGACCCAAGCAGTCCTTCCAGGTCTGACAGAGGTTCACGTGCACCTCCTCCAACCTCATCTACTGCATCCGCTGCTCCAGATGCCAGATGATCTATATCGGTGAGACCAAGCGGAGGCTTGGCGATCGTTTCGCCGAACACCTCCGCTCGGTCCGCAAAAACCAACCCGACCTCCCGGTGGCTCAGCACTTCAACTCCCCCTCCCATTCCGTATCCGACCTCTCGGTCCTGGGCCTCCTCCATGGCCAGAGTGAGCAACACCGCAAGTTGGAGGAACAGCACCTCATATTCCGCTTGGGGAGTCTGCATCCTTTGGGCTTGAACATTGAATTTTCTCAATTCTGTTAACCCTTGCTGTCTCCTCCCCTTCCCACCTCTCCCTCAGCCCTCGGGCCCTGACATTCCCTCTATCTCTATCTCCCTCCTCCACCCTAGTCGCACCAGCTTCTCATTTTCACACCACAAACAGCTTACAATGGCTTGTTCCCTTTATCATCGATATTTTTTTGCATATCTTTCATTCATTGTTCTTTATCTCTCCACATCACCGTCTATATCTCTCGTTTCCCTGATCCCTGACCAGTCTGAAGAAGGGTCTCGACCCGAAACGTCACCTATCTCCTTCGCTCCTTAGATGCTGCTGCACCCGCTGAGTTTCTCCAGCTTTTTGTGTAACCCTCTGCTCTGATCTGTTGTTCTCCATCTTACACTTCCATATCTCTTGTCTCCCTCTTCCCCAACTCTCAATCTGAAGAAGGGTCTCGACCTGAAGCATCACCCATTCCTTCTCTCTAGGAATGCTGCCTGTCCCGCTGAGCTACTCCAGCATTTTATGCCTATCTAGAGTTTTAACGTAGAGATTAGTATTGGGTAGGCTAATGGGACTGAAGGATGTTAAATCCCCCGGGCCTGATGGTCTGCATCCCAGGGTCCTCAGGGAGGTGGCTCTAGAAATAGTGGATGCATTGGTGATCATTTTCCACTGTTCAATAGATTCAGGATCAGTTCCTGTGGATTGGAGGATAGCTAATGTCATCCCACTTTTCAAGAAAGGAGCAAGAGAGAAAACGGGGAATTACAGACCAGTTAGCTTGACTTCGGTGGTGGGAAAGATGCTGGAGTCAATTATTAAAGAGGTAATAATGGAGCATTTGGATAGCAGTAAAAGGATTAGTCCAAGTCAACATGGATTTATGAAAGGGAAATCATGCTTGACTAATCTTCTGGAGTTTTTTGAGGATGTGACAAGTCAAATGGATGAAGGGGTGCCAGTGGATGTAGTGTATCTAGACTTTCAGAAAGCCTTTGATAAGGTCCCGCATGGGAGACTGGTGACTAAAATTAGAGCACATGGTTTTGGTGGTAGGGTGTTGACATGGATAGAAAATTGGTTGGCAGACCGGAAGCAAAGAGTAGGAGTAAACGGGTCCTTTTCAGAACGGCAGGCAGTGGCGAGTGGAGTGCCGCAAGGCTTGGTGTTCGGGCCACAACTGTTTACCATATATATTAATGATTTGGAAGAGGGAATTGGGAGAAACACTAGCAAGTTTGCGGATGACACAAAGCTGGGTGGCAGTGTGAACTGTGAAGAGGATGTTAGGAGGTTGCAGGGGACCTGGACAGGTTGAGTGAGTGGGCAGATGCGTGGCAGATGCAGTATAATATAGATAAATGTGAGGTTATCCACTTTGGCGGCAAAAACAAGGGGGCAGATTATTATCTCAATGGGGTTAGGTTAGGTAAGGGGGAGGTACAGCGAGACCTGGGTGTCCTTGTACACCAGTCACTGAAAGTTGGCTTACAGATACAGCAGGCAGTGAAGAAAGCTAATGGAATGTTGGCCTTCATAACAAGAGGATTTCAGTATAGGAGTAAAGAGGTTCCTCTGCTATAGGGCTCTGGTGAAACCGCATCTGGAGTATTGTGTACAGTTTTGGTCTCCTAATTTGAGGAAGGACATCCTTGTGATTGTGGCAGTGCAGCGTAGGTTCACGAGATTGATCCCTGGGATGACAGGACTCATATGAGGAAAGATTGAAAAGACTAGGCTTGTATTCACTGGAGTTTCGAAGGATGAGGGGGAATCTGATAGAAACATATAAAATTATAAAAGGACTGGACAAGCTAGATGCAGGAAATATTTTCCCAATGTTGGGTGAGTCCAGAACCAGGGGCCACAGTCTTAGAATAAAGGGGAGGTCATTTAAGTCTGAGGTGAGAAAAAACTTTTCTACCCAGAGAGTTGTGGATTTATGGAATTCCCTGCCACAGAGGGGAGTGGAGGCCAAATCACTGGATGGATTTAAGAGAGAGTTGGATACAGCTCTAGGGGCTAGTGGAGTCAAAGGATATGGGGAGAAGGCAGGCAGGGGTTATTGATAGCGGCCGATCAGCCATGATCACAATGAATGGCGGCGCTGGCTCGAAGGGCCGAATGGCCTCCTCCTGCACCTATTTTCTATGTTTCCATGTTTCTAGTGGAGATACAGCACTGAAACAGGCCCTTCATCTCACGGGGTCCGCTCCGACCACGGATCCCCTCACACTAGCACTATCCTACACACAAGGGACAATTTACAATTTTACCGTAGGCAATTAACCTACGAACCTGTATGCTTTGGAGTGTGGGAGGAAACCAGAGCACCCAGAGGAAACCCACTTGGTCACAGGGAGAACCTGCAAACTCCACGCAGACAGCACCCGTAGTCAGGACCGAACCCTGGTCTCTGGCGTTGTAAGGCAGCAACTCTACCGCTGCGCCACTGTGCCACCCCTTGAAACTCTTCTAATAACGAGTTCATGGAATAATCTTACTCCTCACCCAGATACAGCCTGGGTCAAACACTTTATTTAATTGAAAACAAACCTCTTGCACTGGTTTCTTTGCCCCAGTTTCCTTTTGCATATCAAAAGTTTTTGCACAAATGTATTCTAAATTTCCAATAACCTTTCCTTTTCCTTTAAGTTTAAGATGAATGTTTTGTGCTGACTTTCTGTAAACACGTCTCGTTTTTAGATTTCCTCCAGAGATGTTGCCTGACCAGCTGAGTTACTCCAGCCTTCCAAGCCCATGATAGACGCAAAGTGCTGGAGTAACTCAGCGAAACTAGCAGCATCTCTGGAGAAAAAGGATGGGTGACATTTTGGGTCGGGATCCTTCTGTAGACCTCCTTCAGATTTTAAGTATGCAAAGTTAACAAAGAAGGTTTAGTCTGAAGAAGAGACCCGGCCCGAAAAACATCACCCATCCTTTTTCTCCAGAGATGCTGCCCGACCAGCTGAGTTGCTCCAGAACTATCTTTTGTCCCTTCTGCAAACACCTCAATTCTCCTCTATAAGCACCTCAATTCTCCTCTATATTTAAAAAGCCCAAAGCGAACTCCTTAAAGCGAACCCCTTATTTATAACTACTTTTTTTCTGTTTAGTTAAGTTTAATTTAGTTTAGCGATACAGCACGGAAACAGGCCCTTCGGCCCATCTGGTCCGTGCCAACTAGCGATCCCCACACATTTGGATTTTCCTACAAACACTGGGGACAATTTACAATTTAACCCAAGCCAATTAACCTCCATGCACATACGTCTTTGGAGTGTGGGAGGAAACCGAAGACCTCGGAGAAAACCCACTTGGTCACAAAGAGAACGTGCAAACTCCATGCAGACAGCACCCACAGTCAGGATCGAACCCTGCTCTACCTCTGACGCGGTCAGGCAGGACCTCCACCGTGCCGCCCAAAACCTCTACATCCTTGCTTCAGCGGTGCGACCTGAACTGCGCGCAATATTTTAAATGCGGCCTCACCAAGTTCATATTCAATTGCATATGACTTCCTGATTCTCCCGAAAAAAGCTCCCAATTATTCAGAAATAAATGTGCAATTACTTGCAAAAATAATCTTGTCTGTAATATAGACCACACACTAAAAGATGCTTTCTAAATATTGTTTTTAGTGTTTGCAGACAATTGTGGCATAGATAGGTTGAATGCTTGCAGTCTATTCCCCAGGGAAGAGCAGTCCAAAACTAGAGAGCATAGTTTAGTTTAGTTTAGTTCAGAGATACAGTGTTGAAACAGGCCCTTCGACCCACCGAATCAGCCATTGATCACACATCCACCAGTTCTATCCTTACACACTAGGGACAATTTACAGAATCCAATTAACATAGAAACAAAGAAAATAGGTGCAGGAGTAGGCCATTCGGCCACTTCAAGATAGCTGATCACCCAGAAACAGTACCCCGTTCCTGCTTTCTCCCCATATCCCTTAATTCCGTCAGCCCTAAGAGCTAAATCCATATAACCATATAACCATATAACAATTACAGCACGGAAACAGGCCCTCTCGGCCCTTCCAGTCCGTGCCGACCATTTGTTTTCCCCTAGTCCCATCTACCTGCACTCAGACCATACCCCTCCATTCCCTTCACGTCCATATACCTATCCACTTTACTCTTAAATGTTAAAATCGATCCTGCCTCCACCACTTCTGCTGGAAGCTCATTCCACACAGCCACCACCCTCTGAGTAAAGAAGTTCCCCCTCACGTTATCCCGAATCTTCTGTCCCTTAATTCTCATGTCATGCCCTCTTTGAATCTTCCCTACCCTCAATGGGAAAAACGTATCCACGTTAACTATGTCTATCCCTTTCATCATTTTAAAGACCTCAATCAAGTCCCCCCTTAACCTTCTGCGCTCCAAAGAATAAAGACCTAACTTGTTCAACCTTTCTCAGTAACATAGTTGCTGGAACCCTGGCAAAATCCAATTCTCTCTTGAAAATATCCAGCGAATTGACCTCCCCTGTCTTCTGTGGCAAATTCCACAGATTCGCAACTCCCTGGGTGAAAAAGCTTTTCCTCATCGCAGTCATAAATGGCCTGCCCCTTATTCCCACACTGTGACCCCTGGTTCTGGACGACCAAACCTACAAACCTGCAGGTCTTTGGAGTGTGGGAGGAAGCCAGAGAGACCAGGAAACCACGTAGGTCACAGGGAGAACGTGCAAACTCATTACGGACAGCACCCGTAGTCAGGATCGAACCCGGGTGTCCGGCGCTATAAGGCAGCAGCACTACCACTAATCTGCTCCCTTATAGTTTGAAGTTGAGAGGGCGAAAGATTTTAAAGGGACCTGTGGGTCAACAGAGGATTATGCCTGATATGATCTTGAAAGTTGCAGTCTTGAAGGCTGCAAAGCGTTTTGTAATTTAAAGCATTTTATGAATAAATAAACAGCTCCCTTACATTTAAAGCCTGATTTTGCATTATTGTGTATCATCTAATAATACAAAACTGCATCTCAGATTCAATAATGGAATCCAGAATCATCCTGACATTGAATTAGCTCGATCATGAAAGGTCACTTGTAAGTGCATGAAGAATTCATAATCAATAACATTTACCATGGTATGTGCCCATCCTCTACCCAGCCTGGCCAAAAAACACCCAATGTCCCTGCCTAACAGCCAACCTAAACGGCAAGATGCTCTGTGAGAGCGGGAATATGCAAGAAAACAATAAAATAGGAGCAGGATTAGGCCACTCTGCCCCTCAAGCCAGTATGGGATGATCGCGCAGGTTTGTAGGTTAACTGGCTTCTGTAAATTGCCCACAGTGTGTAGGGTGGAACTAGTGTATGGGGGGGGGGGGGGGGGGGGGGGGGGGGGGGGGGGGGGGGGGGGGGGGGGCTGGATGGTCAAGGTGGACTCGCTGGGCTGAAAGTGCAGCTTCCAAGCTGTGCATCTAAACTGTACTACGCGAACAACTGGTGTAAAACAGGCAATTCATTGATTTATCACACAAAGTGGGAAGTATTAATTCACTTCTCTCATCGCAAAATTGGCGCGGTGGTAGAGTTGCTGCCCTACAGCTCCAGAGACCCGGGTTCGATCCTGGCCACTGGGTGCTGTCTGTGTGGAGTTTGTACGTTCTCCCCGTGACCCGCGTGGGTTTCCGCCGGGTGCTCCGGTTTCCTCCCACGCTCCAAAGGCGTCCAGGTTCGTAGGCTAATTGGCTTGGCATTAGTGTGTATTGTCCCCCAATGTGCGTAGGATAGTGCTAGTTAGCGCACGGAGTGCTCGCTGGCCGGCGCGGACCCGGTGGGTCGAAGGAAGGGCCTGTTTCCGCGCTGTAGCTCTCACCTAAACTTAAAAATTAAATGAATGGAGTGAGGAGCAAACTCACCTTTCTTATGTCATTCCACCATCTGGATCGTGGCAGGGAAATACATCTGTCAAGTGTAATGAATAATCTCAATACGTAACACACGAGGGCTGATGAATTGTCTCTCTGTGTGGGTCAACCACAGAACAGGCCCTGATAAATAGAAACAAATGGGCAAGCACACATTACTCCATATATCTCTGAATTTAAATGTGACAGGGCCAAATCATCCATCCACCTATACAGGCTTCCTCAATGCTTCCAATTCACAAGTTCACAGCGCCAGAGACCCGGGTACGATTCCAACCACAGGTGCTGTCTGTACGGAGTTTGTACGTTCTCTCTGTGACCGTGTGGGTCTTTTCCGAGATCCTCGGTTTCTTCCCACACTCCAAAGACAAACTGGTTTGCACGTTAATTGGCTTGGCGTATGTATAAATTGTTCCTAGAGTGCGTAGGACAGTGTTAATGTGCAGGAATCGCTGGTCGGGGCGGGCTCGGTGGGCCAAAGGGCCAGTTTCCACGCTGTATCTCTAAACTGAACAAAACTAAAAGGTGCAGAATGCAGCATTTGCACAGAATAATGTCTTTGCTCAGCATCTGCACAATCGATGTTGGGCTATGCCATAAATAACTCTCCCTTTCAGACTCCGCACTTCATTTCCAATAGAAGTCCATTCCCACAATGACATATTCATAGAATACAGATCCTGACTCAATGCTGGCATTTATTTCAAAGAGGGCTTGTATACAAAAAAAACAAGGATGCAATGCTGAGGCTCCGTAAGGCGCTGGTCAGGCCGCGTTTGGAGTACTGTGAGCAATTTTGGGCACCGTATCTGAGGAAGGATGCGCTGGCCCTGGAGAGGGTCCAGAGGAGGTTTACAAGAACGATCCCAGGAATGAGTAGGTTAACCTACGATGAGCGTTTGTCGGCACTGGGCCTGTACTCGCTGGGGTTTAGAAGAATGAGGGGGGACCTCATTGAAATATACAGAATAGTGAAAGGCCTGGATGTTGGGAGGATGTTTCCACTGGTGGGAGTGTCGAAGACCAGAGGTCAGAGCTCTCGGAATTAAACAACGTACTTTTAGGAAGGAGATGAGGAGAAATTTATTTAGTCAGAGGTTGGTGAATCTGTGGAATTCTTTGCCACAGAAGTCAGTGAATATTTTTAAGGCAGAGATAGATAGATTTTTCATTAGTACATGTGTCAGAGGTTATGGGGAGAAGGCAGGAGAATGGCGTTAGGAGGGAGAGATAGATCAGCCATGATTGAATGGTGGAGTAGACTTGATGGGCCGAATGGCCTAATTACACTCCTATCACCTTATGACCTTTTGCAAGTCAGAGTAATTGATTTTGTTTGCCGATTAAAAGAGAGTAAACCGCATGTGATCCTCCATGTATACAGTATGGCACATAGAAACATAGAAAATAGGTGCAGGAGGAGGCCATTCGACCCTTCGAGCCAGCACCGCCACTCATTGTGATCATGGCTGATCGTCCCCAATCAATAACCCGTGCCTGCCTTCTCCCCATATCCCTTGACTCCACTAGCCCCTGGAGCTCTATCTAATTCGCTCTTAAATCCATCCAGCGATTTGGCCTCCACTGCCCTCCATGGGCCTCAGTAGGCTGGCACTGCTATTTAAAAGCAAATATTTGGCACGGTGGCGCAGCGGTAGAGTTGCTGCCTTACAGCGCCAGAGCCCTGGGTTCGATCCTCACAATGGGTGCTGTCCATACGGGATTTGTACGTTCTCCCCATGACCTGCGTGGGTTTTCTCTAGGTGCACTGGTTTCCTCCCGCACGCTAAAGACGTGTTGGTTTGAAAGTTAATTGGCTTTGGTAAAATAGGTAACTTGTCCCTAGTGTGTGTAGGATAGTGTTAGTGTGTGGGGATCGCTGGTCGGCGCTGAACCAGTCGGGCCGAAGGGGCCTGTTTCTGCTGCTGTATCTCTAAACTAAACTAAAAACTCAAACAGTCACGAAATAGAAAGCCTCCATCGAACCGCAACACACTAACGACCAGATTCTGCCATCAGCGGCTCCATGGGGATTTTTATTTGGAGTCAGAAGCCAAGGGTGTTAGTCCTTAAGCATTTCTCCTTTCATTCTCGCACAGCTTTCAAGGAGCACAGAGACTGCGTGCTCCTGCGATATAAAAGTAGCAAGTAGACATCCCGAGGTAACTGGAATAAACAATCACAACACAGTCGCTGGGGGCTGAAATTCAATGGAGCGGTTTCATTTCCTGTACCAGGACCTTGCCTGGTGAGCATCAGCTTTATGTGCAGGAAGGGACTGCGGATGCTGGTTTAAACCGAAGATAAACACGATAAGCTGGCGTAACTCAGCGGGTCAGGCAGCATCTCTGGAAAAAAATGAATAGGCAGCGTTTCATGTCGAGACCCTTCTTCAGACTTCAGAGGAAGAATAGAATGAAGAGGGTCTCGATCCAAAACTTCACCTATCCCTTTTTTTCCAAAGATGCTGTCTGACCCGCTGAGTTACTCCAGCACCCTATGTCTATTATTTGCTTTATTCTGGTTCAATACCAATGCAATTTACACGCTAAGTAGGGCTTCATTGCATAGTTAGTGTGAACATCCCATCTCCAGGAAGTCATTGAAATTGCCTGCATATTCGGGAGGCACAGAGGCTCAGCGATAGAGTTGCCGCCTTACAGCACCAGAGACACGGCTTTGATCCCGACCTCGGGTGCCGTCTGTACGGAGTTTGTACCTTCCCCCCGTGACCCGCGTGGTTTTTCACCGGGTGCTCCGGTTTCCTCCCACACTCCAAAGACGGACAGGTTTGTAGGTTTATTGGCTTCGGCAAGTTGTATAATCATCCCGATTGTGAAGGATAGAGCTAGTCCATGGGGTGATCGCAGGCCGGCGGGAGCTCGCTGAGCCGAACACTGTACACTGCAAGGGCCAGGAAGCATACAGTGTACAGAAACAGAAACAATGAACTGTACACTGTAAGGGCCAGGAAGCGAGCGGGCAAGATCATCTCTGACCCCTCTCACCCTGGCCACAAACTCTTTGAATCACTTCCCTCTGGAAGGCGACTCCGGACTGTCAAAGCTGCCACAGCCAGACATAAAAACAGTTTTTAATCCACGAGTAGTTGCTCTACTCAACAACCAAAAATCTGTAGCCTCCCTTTGACCGGTATTTTGTTGGTTCACATGCTTAATCAATGGTGTTTTATCATTAATGTTTTATTATCATTCATGTTTAGTGTTTTCTGAGTCATTCGTAACTGTCACTTTGTATGTCATGTTGTTACTTGTGGGCGGAGCACCAAGGCAAATTCCTTGTATGTGAATACTTGGCCAATAAACCTACTTACTTACTTACTTACTTACTGTTTCTGGGCTGTATCTCTAAAATCTAATGTCGAAAGTAAATTCCGCACTCCAGCAGGTATCTCGGGGGCAATACCGACACAGTATTGTATTGTATTATCTAACAATATTAGTTAACAACACAACACTTTCACTATGCAGGTGATGTTGGGCAGCACAATAGCGCAGGGGTGGAGTTGCTGCCTTACAGTGCCAGAGATCCAAGTTCTATCTCACGCACCCAGCGCAAAAAAAAAATCCGTAAATCAACGACTTACAGCTTTGTAGGTTAATTGGCTTTGGTGAAGATTGTAAATTGTCCACAGTATACAGGGTGGTGCTGGTGTACGGGTGATCGCTGGTCAGCGCGGACTCGGTGGGTGGAAGGCGCTGTATCTCTAAACTACACTAAAGAAGCTAAACTGCAGAATTTGACCCAGCAGCTCGTTATAATGAGAGATCTGTTTAAACCCGTCTTTCACTGCAATGCTCCAGTGCAGTCGGGCTTCATTAGTACCAATCCAAATCTTGTCTGACGCACGGTTTGCTGTCACCTTGCAGATAGGGCTGTGTGCCGTGAGCAGAACTTGACTCTCCTGAGATCAAAGGCCCAGCTTCAAAACATGAAGTTAAAAAAAAAAAAAACAGCACTGTCCTGGAAATCCTCAGAGACAAGCATATATGGATCTTATAGAAACATATGAAACACATAAAATTCTGAAGGGATTGCGCAGGCTAGATGCAGGAAAAAATGTTCCCCATGTTGGGGGAGTCCTGAACCAGGGGTCACAGTTTAAGAATAAGGGGTCGGCCATTTCGGACTGAGATGAGGAAAAATGTTTTCACCCAGAGAGGTGTGAATCTGTGGAATTCTCTGCCACAGAAGGCAGTGGAGGCCAATTCACTGGATGTTTTCGAGAGGGAGTTGGATGTAGCTCTTAGGGCTAACGGAATCAAGAGATATGGGGAGAAGGCGGGAACGGGGTACTGATTTTGGATGATCAGCCATGATCATATTGAATCGCGGTGCTGGCTCGAAGGGCCGAATGGCCTACTCCTGCACCTATTTTCTATGTTTCTATTTCTCATGAACGGATTCAATGTTTCAGGGGCGGCGGAGTGGCGCTGCGGTAGAGTCGTTGCTTACCACGCCAGAGACCCCAGGTTCGATCCTGACCACGGGTGCTGTCTGTACGGAGTTTGTACGTTCTCCCAGTGACCTGCGTGGTTTATTGAGGAGCAAAGATTGAAGGAGATGTGTGTGGAGCAAATGCTTTCACACAGAGAGTGGTGAGTGGCTTGAATGCACTGCCAGGGGTGGTGGCAGAAGCGAATAGGATAGTGGCGTTTAAGAGGCTTTTGGATAGGCACATGGCTGTGCGGGGAATGGGGCAGGGCTGCCAACTCTCACGCATCGAGCGTGAGACTCACGCATTTGACAAAATTCTCATGCTCTCACGCTGATGACAGAAGTTCTCACGCTCATTTTTTTTAAAAAATATATAAATAAATAAACAAAGTCACACTCTTCCACACTCACCAATGAGAATAGTTTTCTGTTGGCGGGTTTCCTGTAAAGAACGGGCAAAGCTTAAGCCCATCGCACACTATTTAAAATAACAATGTAGACAACAGTGCTGGAGAAACTCAGCGGATAAAGCAGCATCTATGTCTGAGTTTAACCCTTCTTCAGACTCAAGCATTTCTCCTGCATTTTTGTCCACCGCTCTATAGATGCTGCCTCACCCGCATTCACACTCCCGTGCAGATGGTGTGATAGGTGAGACACGGCGGTGGTCCCAGCACCAACCCCCCCAGGCACCGTTCACACCTCCCACCCTCACCTCCGGCAGGCTCTGCGTCCGGCGGCCTCTCTGTCCACAGACCCCATGGAATTTTAACCCCGGCCCGGAGCCAGGAGCGGACCGGTTGAGTGGGGGCGTCGGTGCTCCACCGGAGCCGCGGAGGTGGCACGTTGGCGCAGCGGTAGAGTTGCTGCCTTGCAGCACCTCAGACCCAGATTTGATTCTGACTACTGGTGCTGTCTGTACAGTATTTGTTACATTCTCCTTATGACCACATGCATTTCGCAGGATATTCCGGTTTCTCCCACATCCGAAAGAAGTACAGGTTTGTAGGTTAATTGGCTTCAGTAAATTGTCCCTGACGTGTAGGATACAACTGGTGTAAGGTAGATTGCTGGTTGGTGTGGACTTGCTGGGCCAAAGCGCCTGTTTCCATATATATGTTTTACATATATATCTTAATTTCATTGAACAATATACGGTTGAATATGTGTCATTATTTTAGTCTTGTTTCTATAGTCAAAGGCTAAGTTTGATTGATTTATTTGTGCAGAACAATGATGGAAGTCTGACTCCTCTTGCCTGAGAACCAAAAACTCCTCTATGTTTTTGTTTCTCTAGATATATGCATAACAGCATGAATTATAATCTGATTTCCATACATGAATATACTAAGTTCATTCATGTGCTGCACCTGTTGATCAGAGCCTGGCTCGACTGTGAAATGTAATTTAGTCTAACCGTATCCATACCTAATCCAATTTGAAGCATAAATGTTGCATTCAAGTGTAAGTTAAAAGACTCGCTACAGTATGCACCAGATTGCACAATTTCAAGCTGAAAAATGCAAAAGCTCCCTACTCCCAACACCCCCTCCCAGGCTCCCTACTCCCACACCCTCCCCCCCTCGGTCGCTACACTCCCTCGCAATTTCTCACACTCAACTCCCACCCAATGTTGGCAGCCCTGGAATGGGGGGGATATGGATCAGGTGCAGGCCGAGGAGATTAGTTGAACTTGGCATCTTGTTCGGAACAGACATGTTTGAATGGCAATAAAGTGCAATGTTGGCACCTCAAGACCACGAAAATACTTTGTGAGATGAAGTGCCTGTTCCTGTGCTGTACTCTTCCGTGTTCCATGTTGTCCCATATTCTCCTGTTCTGATTTCCACCCACACTCCAAAGACATACACCTTTGTACGTTAATTGGATTTGGTAAAAAAAAAAGGTAAATTGTCCCTAGTGTGCAGTATAGTGTTAGTGTGCGGGGATCGCTGGTCCGACAGGACTCGGTGGGCCGTAGGCCCTGTTTCCGTGCTGTATCTTTAAACTAAACTCAACTAACCTAAAGTCCAAGGTAGACAAAAATGCTGGAGGAGCTCAGTGGGTGAGGCGATGTTTTAGGTCGAGACCCTTCTTCAGTCTGAAGAAGGGTCTCGACCCGAAACGTCGCCTTTTCCTTCTCTCCATAGATGCTGCCTCACCCGCTGAGTTCCTCCAGCATTTTTGCCTACCTTCAATTTTTCCAGCACCTGCAGTTTTTTCTTAACCTAAAGTCCAAGTCGTGTATTTATATACATAAAACATCTGGTGTGCAGGAAGGAACTGCAGATGCTGGTTTAAACCGAAGATAGAACTGCCGGCACAGGTTTAAACCGAAGATCGGCCTGAAGGAGGCTCTGGACCCGAAACGTCACCCATTCCTTTCTTCCAGAGATGCTGCCTGACTCGCTGAGTTAATCCAAGAGTCAAGAATCAAGAGAGTTTATTGTCATGTGTCCCAGATAGGACAATGAAATTCTTGCTTTGCTTCAACACAACAGAATATAGTAGGCATGAATACAGAACAGATCAGTGTGTCCATATACCATTGTATAAATATATACACACATGAATAAATAAAACAGATAAAGTGCGAATAAACTGATCCAGCTTTTTGTATATAAAACATCTGGATTGGGTTAGATAAAATAGGTGAAGGAATCTCACGGGAAGGGCTAAAATCCACGGGGTCTATTTTGGCCGAACGCACATTTGCCAAGCTGTGAATACTTTTTGCTTCACATACAGTATCCAAAAAGCCTTAGCTTGTTACTGGGCTGACAGAGAACAGAGTGCAGACCTGTCATCAAAAACACATTTTGCACTGGATTTCTTCGCATGACCTTATTAAGAGTAAAACATCAAACCTGGAGCTATTTCTGTGGCTTGGCTACCTACATTCCTCCAACAAAAATGTGTCTGGATTGTGGCGTTGCGTGCCCGCCATCCTTCAAGCAGTCAATTCCATGAGAGACCTGTCTAACGCAGAGAGTCCAATCCCCACCAGCATAGAGATCTACAGGAGTCGCTGCCTCAGCAAGGCAGCCAGCATCGTCAGAGACCCACACCACCCTGGCCACACACTTGTTTCACCCCCTGCCAGGTACAGGAGCCTGAAAACTGTAACGTCCAGGTTCAGGAACAGCTTCTTCCCTCCAGGCAGCAGGCTACGAAACACCTCAACCTCCAATAAGCTCTGAACTGCATAGGCTATTATTGTTATTATTGCACTATTCTTTTATGTTTGTTTTTTTGTGTATGCATGTGCAGGTGTCTGAGTATGCGTGCATATATATATATTATATATATAATACATATACTATGTAGTGTACTCACATTCACACACACACACACACACATGTATCTGAAGAAGGGTCTCGATCCGAAACATCACCCATTCCTTCTCTCCAGAGATGCTGCCTGTCCCGCTGAGTTACTCCAGCATTTTGTGTATCAAACCAGCATCTGCAGTTCCATCCTATACACGCAATGACCTTTTTTTCTTGTTTAATATATTGTTGACAGTGTACTATGTTTACATATTCTGTCGCGCCGTTGCAAGTGATAATTTCATTGTTCTATCTGGGACACGTGACAATGAAACACTCTTGACTCTGGGGTACAATAACGTAAAGCTCCGAATTAAATGGATTGACTCTCAAGCACGTCATCCGTTGCAGTGAACCGTTTTAACTTTGCCACTCCCAATGTTCGCTTCAGGCCTGTTTTGAAGGCCTCACGGTGTCTGGTTTAAAAATAGTAACGCTCTCATAATGAAAGAGACTGGAGAAACTGTGACTGTTTCTCGCTGCTGCAGGAAGAGCCAAGGGGAGGTAGCTCATAGGTTCATAAGACATGGCGGCAGAACTAGGCCATTCTGCATCGAGTCTGCTCCACCACTCAATCATGGCTGATCTATCTCTCCCTCTCAACCCCGCCTTATCCTGCCTTCTCCCCCATAACCTTTGATGCTCTGACCAATCAATAATTTAATCTCTGCTTTAAAGATACCCAAAGACTTGGTCATGTTGGGGGCAGTGAGTGGGGAAGCGGGGATTTGAACATAGTTTAGTTCTAGTTTAGTTTAGCGATACTGCCTTCTGCCCACCGAGTCCAGCGATCCCTGCACGTGAACACTATCCTGTAAACACTAGGGATAATTTACAATTATACCAAGCCAATTAACCTGCACACCTGTACGCCTTTGGATATTGGGATATTGGGAGGAAACCGAGGACTTCGAAGAAAACCCACCCGGTCACGGGAAGGACGTACAAACTCCATACAGACAACACCCACGGGATCGAGCCCGGGTCTCTGGCGCTCCAAGCGCTGCAAGGCACTAATTCCACCTCTGCGCCACTGCGCCACCCCGAAATCCAGTTGTTTACAATTATGAAGGATTCTCTTGATGGCACATATTGAACGTATCCGGCTAAAGAGTCAGAGGGTCTGTCAGCGAGAAACGAAGGAGGCCATTTGGCCTGTTGAGTCTATACTGGCAATGCAATAAAAATCAACCTCGTCCCACTAGATTTCATGAATTCTACCCAATACCTCGTTGACAATTTACATAAGTCAATTAATCTACAAACCCGCACGTCTTCGCAATGTGGGAGAAAAACCGGAGCACCCGGAGAAAACCCACGTGGTCACCGGGAGAATGTACAAACTCCCAGAACTGGCCAACTCACTGCGTGGAAACGCCCGTTTCCTCATCTCACTTTTGACAGTCACCATCATTTAATGATCAACGGAGCGCTGGAGTAACTCAGCGGGTCAGGCAGCATCCATGGGAAACGTGGGCAGGTGACATTACAGGTAGGAATCCCGCTTCAGACTGCATTTTGTCTGCTCCCTTTCAGATTTTTAGATGCCTCATAAACTGAGGGAAATAAAGTCTCTAGTCCATTATAAATTTGCCGCTATCATTTCAGTAAATCTCTTCTGCGCCCTCAATAAAACCGTCAGAGATCTCCCAAAGCTTGCCACCCAGAACTGGACACAAAGCTGCAATTGCAGCTAAGCTGGAATTTTGTCGAGTTTAGTCTTGACTTTCCCTGCTTTTATGCCCAATGCTCCTGTTTGTAAAACCACAAGATCCCATTTGCTATTATGATAACTTTCTCAATCTCTGTAAAAAAAAAATTCATATGAGCATTCATAGAGTCATAGAATAATACAGTGTGGTAACAGACCCTTCGGCCCAACTCGCCCACACCGGCCAACAATATCCCAGCTACCCTCGTCCCACCTGCCTGCGCTTGGTCCATAACCCTCCAAACCTGTCCTATCCCAGCCTCAACTACCTCCTCTGGCAGTTTGTTCCATCCACCTACCACCCTCTGTGTGAAAAAGTTACCCCTCGGATTCCTGTCAAATCCTTTCCCCTTCACCTTAAACTTATGTCCTCTGGTGCTCGATTTCCCTACTCTGGGTAAAAGACTCTGTGCATCTGCCCGATCTATTCCTCTCCTGATTTTGTAATTCATCCCACATTTCCCTCTGTTATATAGTACACAGAACAGCACAGCACACGAACGGGCCCTTCGGCCCACAATGTTTGTGCCTAACATGATACCAAGTTAAACCGATCCCATGGGTCTCTATTCCTTGGAGCGCAGGAGAATGAGGGGTAATTCTTATAGAGATGTATAAAATCATGAGAGGAATGGATCAGCTGGATGCACAGAGTCTCTTGCCCAGAGTGGGTGAATCGAAGACCAGAAGACATAAGTTTAAGTGAACGGGAAAAGATTTAATAGGAATCTGAGGTAGACAAAAATGCTGGAGAAACCCAGCGGGTGAGGCCGCATCTATGGAGCGAAGGAAATAGGCAACGTTTCGGGCTGAAGAAGGGTCTCGACCGAAACGTCGCCTATTTCCTTCGCTCCATAGATGCTGCCTCACCCGCTGAGTTTCTCCAGCATTTTTGTCTACCTTCCATTTTCCAGCATCTGCAGTTCCTCTTTAAACATAGGAATCTGAGGGGTAGTTTTTTCACACAAAGGGTGGTGGGTATATACAATGAGCTGCCAGAGGAGGTAGTTGAGGCTGGGACTATCCCAATGTTTAAGAAACAGGTAGACAGGTACATGGATCGGACGGGTTGGGAGGGATGTGGACCAAATGCAGGCAGGTGGGACTAGTGTAGCTGGGACATGTTGGCCGGTGTGGGCGAGTTGGGCCGAGGGGCCTGTTTCCATACTATATGACTCATCTCTCATCTGTCTGTACATGATCCATATCTTGGTATTGCCATTAGCCTAACTAAAAGCCTCTTAAACACTAATATCGTGTCTGCCTCCACCACCACCCCGGCAATACTTTCCAGGCTCCCACCACCTCTCTGTATAACACTTGCCCCGCACATCTCTATTAAACTTCCCCCCTCCCATCTTATAGCTGTGCCCATAAGTGTTGGACAATTCCACCCTGGGAAACAGGTTCTGACTGTCCTCAGGGCCTGTCACACTTGGGCGTCAAAGGATTTTGAGAACCCCAAAATCCCGAGGTGCCACGCTACCGCGCGTCACTGCCTATGCCACCACGTCTCACCACGCTCCATGCGTGCGCCACGCTGCGCGCGTCGTGCGTCCAGACACATCAATGATGTCGTGTAAATGACGCACAAATAACGCCCAAGTGGTACAGGCCCTTTCCTTGCCCATGATGTGGAAACAGGCGCTTCGGCCCACCAAGTCCGTGTCGACCAGCGATCACCCCGTGCGCTCGCACCACCCTGCACGCTAGGAATTGTCCCTACACACTAGGGACAATTTACAATTCACAGAAGTTTTGGAGTGCGGCATATCAGATGGCCCTTATCCTGACTAACCAATAAAACTATACTCACAATTTGGAGCAGGGTCAAGTTTCCATAAAAGAAAAAAAATCTACTTTGCTGCATTTCTGATGAGGCAGAAAGCCAGAAGTCGTAGAATTCATGTCCTCAAATTTAAATGTCCTGCTTATCTAGTATCTAGTATCTGATGTTCCATAATTCATTGATGAGACTATATTTGTATTCAAGTGATAATGTTACACTGAGCAGTGATATAAAGGAAGCATTGATTTACCTAAATAAATAATTTATTAGAAGCTGTTCTTGCCCCAGTTACAATTAAAGAACCATTAAAGATTGCTGTTGAGATATAAACTAACCACTAATGTTTTAAATTACTCTCTCGTTCGTGATATTTAACTTTTTGTTAGCAAATTTAAAGTCAAAGAACTATATCTGAGTGCTGTCACAATTATATTCAGTGCAAAGGCCCGGAGTTTTCGAACAAGTTCATTCGTGATAGGAGCAGAATTAGGCCATTCAGCCCATTAAATCTACTCCGCCATTCAATCATGGCTGATCCATCTCTCCCTCCTAACTCCATTCTCCTGCCTTCTCCCCATAACCCCTGACACCCGCACTAATCAGGAAACTATCTTTCCCTCCCTTTAAAATATCCGTTGACTTGGCCTCAACGGCATTCTGAGGAAGTGAACTCCACAGATTCACCACCCTCGGACTAAAGAAATTCTTCCTCATCTCCTTCCAGATAACGAGCCTGATATCTGCCAGTTTTGCACCAAAATGTTCTTGTATTCCTATCGGCAGAGGCGACAAAATAGCGCAGCGGTAGAGGTGCTGCCTCACATCGCCAGAGGCCCGGGTATGATCCTGACTGCAGGTGCTGCCTGCACTGAGTTGGTGCCTTCTACCCGTGACTGCATGTGTGTCCTCGGAGTACACGGGTATGCTGAGGAGGAATTTCTTTGGTCAGAGGGTGGTGAATCTGTGGATTTCATTGCCGCATTGTCAGGATCGAGCCCGGGTCTCTGGCACTTCTTCTTCTTCTTCTTGCGTGTGGCGTGCACAGCCTAAAGTTGTAGGACAACTTGTTCTATTTGATCTTATTTGATTGTGCACGCCATGTTGATTGCATTCGTCGAAACAGGAAGGTTGCAATCTCCCACCCCGGTCTCTGGCATTGTACGGCAGCATCTCTACCCTGTGCCACCGTGCCATTACGGAGAGCATGTCAATCTCGCACAGTCCACCATCATGCCCAAGACGCAAACCTGCTCATCGTTATTATTAGAAGTTGAAGAAACACTTCAGATGTGTGGCAGGACAGGACCAGCAGCAAGAGCGCTCACTTCAAACCCCCCTACGGACAGCCTTGTGAAATGATGGTGTGGAGAAAGATAATGGAAAGATTAAACAAGAACTTAGCGTTTGAGGTTTGATCTTTATTTTATGATTACGTGAAGAGCCCGCCAGCCCGCATGCGCGTCAATCTTCAAAGTAGCCGTATGAAACCACAGAATAGTTGCTGACCTAAGCTATAGGAAGATTAACGACCTAGAACTACCGAATGATCTTCATGAGAATAGGGTTGGGAGTGGAGGGCACGTAATCCCTCACTTCAACTTCTCATAAAATAAAGAACAAACTTCAAATGGTAAGTTTGTGTTTAATCTTTCTATTTTATTTCAAAGTCACGTGAGTGACTACGTGAAGATTTCAAAGCTCTGTGGTTTCATGCAGTGACACAATCTGTGTGTGAAACAATTAAACAGATAAACCATTAATGGTAGGAAAAACGCATGAGTTATTAATATCATGATGTTAACTTGCATACATGGCCATTGTTCTTAACTGGGCCGTAGTCCCAATAGACTGTTGAGTTAGACAATAACTCATGCAACACTGTGCATAATTCTATCTGCAAATATCGAGACATATTCCACCAAATGTTATAATTTGTTAACCTGCACTATGTAAACCTCATGCTGTATGATGAAAGGGAAATCCATTCTATTGGCTGCTAATGAGCCATCAGCAATATCTTGAGACTATTGAATAACAAAAGAACTAACTTCCATTTCATAGGTACTAGCAACTGAGTGCACTTGTATACCTAATGACATCCCCGATCTCTGCTCTGGTGGGTATGATGTCAACCTCAAACATACGCAATCCTGCTCATTTGCTTATGAGATTATTTCTATAAGAAGCTACCCTAATGTCAGTATGACATAGAGACTAAGCCAGAGATTGAGTAAAGGCTGTGTTCTTTATGCTGAGATCAGTTGCTGAAAGCATAATCATCTTAAGATACTGGTCCCATTAGGAAAAAATTGAGGAATATTTGCAAAACAATATACTGATATATGTCGCACACTACAATGAGTGTAGGCTATTAGAGTGGCCAAATAAAAGACACCCTGTATAACGTTAGAGAATAGTGGGTGAAGAACCAATCATTTATATCCCACTTATGGTACAACAGAAACGATAAAGCAGCACAAGCAATGTCAATTGTGCTGTCCCATAAAAGCTTCTCTAGGCTCAACCTGGAAGCCACACAAACCTCTGTTACTCCCGTTTAAAATTGACTCACATATGTTGTTCACAAGCTTCTCATACAATCGTGCAGAGCTAGCTGCCCGAGAAGATAGGCTGCCCCAGCCGTCACTCGTGACTGAGTAAATAAGAGTTGCTTTAGCCGCCTACCATGGCGTGATTGAATAGGTAAAATTGGTACTGTTAAATTTCATGTTGCCTCATTTGTAATATCGCAAAAGATATCTACCGACAATCCATAAGTTTTATCAGCTGCAATGTTTGCATATTACCTAAAACTTGATGACATAATGCCCTCTAATCTGAGAAGGGCGGCACAGGCTTTCACAACTGGCTTTGTTATCAAAACAGCAGAATCTGTGCCTTATGTGTATAGATATGACAGAGAATGCAACTACAAGATTGATTCTCTGAGTCAGTTAAATTGCAGAAACCCAATCATCCATCTTAAACTGGGTAAGTAAACCCATAATCCGATTAGCCTAATGCTAACCCGATTCGGCCTGCACCATATTTCTGTAATATTGAGAAGTAGCAGAAATATACCCCTCTAGTCCTTGGCCAGACCACTCAACCTCGGATGAGCTGTCACTGTTTGCACTCTGAACCGCTGTTCCTCTATTGATCTTACGGACGGAAGATGCATTATCTAGTTTTTCATACATATCGCTGATAACATATAATCAGCAGCTAATGACTAGAGCTGAAAACCACCGTCTCCCTTAGATGTGGGAATACGAGTTCCCTGTCAACTCTTGACTAAGAGTCACCACGAATATTCAGCGTTTTCCTTCAGAGTGGAAATTAGTATAATGTAAGGCTGAATCAGGAATACCTCGAATACCTTTGACTGAAACCACATGTCTAAGTCGCCAGAGTGCACAACGCAATCTCTTCGACCCGCCACTCAATCAGGAATACTGATATTGAGAGCCTATGGATTATTATAAATACATTGTTGATTCACAACATGAACCTGCAGGTCAGATAAAGTTATATTATATGCCAGACGAGCTTCCTGCTGGTAACTACCTGTCCCAGAGAGGATGGCAATGATGATTCCAACGAACCAGTAACTCTACTAACTGAGGAGAAATAAACCATATGTTGAGAAAAACTTCAACTATTTTCTTCTATTGAGCAGTCTGATAACCTCAATCACAGATGATGAAGCAGTGCTTCCCTGGTCACTATGCCTCATATGGCCAGCCAGTTTCATGATGGTCTACCCTGATCCAGGGTAACCAAACTGTTCCTGCTTGGAACTTACAGAGGTTACTATGCAAGGCACCTTGCCAATGTCTCTACATCAACCTGATCTATCCCAGAGACAGTGAAAATGACTAGACAGCCCACTCTGGCAGTAAACCCAACCTGGGCTGACAGACTGCTCCATTTCGGAGTTTACGGAGGTTAATAACGAGACCTTACTTACCAGCGTCTCTAACCCCGGGTCGATTTTCTTTGTTGGAGCTTCAGTGAAGTTCCAATTGCAGACCCTGTCTATCATGTTTGTCATTTCTGTTAGATAGCTGATGCCGCTGGCCAACTTCTCTTGTAGTGGCTAGTCCATCCCCGAGGGAACAGCAAATTTAGAGGCAAGAGCACGCAGCTTTTCCTTATGCGATTGTCGCACATCATGCATTAAAGCATGGGATCCAGGCACATAGTCATGTTCGGGGTCATGTTTGGAGTCAGTCCATACTGATCTCTGACACTCTCTTAGAGTGGGAGAAATATTGCACCCTGAACCAGGTGTTGCCATATGCGTATGCCTCAGACTGCCTGTGCAGCTTCCTTAACACAGAGCATATTTTGTGACACCATCTCCGACATCTTTCGGGTGGGAGGGAAATACCAACCCAAAAACCAGGGGCAGCTACAAGCATATGACTTGAACAGCCTGTGCATGTTTCCGTAATACGGAGCATAATATATATATGGCACCATCTCCATCACTTCATACATCCGAGTGGGAGGATTTATGCAACCCTGAACCAGGAGCTGCCTCCGGCATGTGTGCATATATAGTTTGGCACCATCTCCATCACTCCGTTCATCCGAGTGGGAGGAATATTGCAACCCTGAACCAGGAGCTGCTTCAGACACATATGCATATATTTTTGCACCATTTCCACTACTCCATTCATCCGAGTGGGAGGAAAATTGCAACCCTGAACCAGGAGCTGCTGCCTGACATGCCTTCGTAACACGGAGCATTTCTAGTGCCACCATCTGATTCATCAGATGTTCTAATTGAGATAAACGCCCAATCGCATCTGCCATAGATGTCCCAAGACTTGGCTTATGACTTAGCCCTGACTTGGGGTTGTCAGGCTGCTCCCTTCAGCAGCCGAACCGGGACTAGCTGTGCAGATCGGTGCTCTGTTGATATCCTCACTATACTTACCAAACAGGATGCACCTGCTAATGACTCCGATTCCTTGCTCCCTTTGCAGCCTACTGCAACCCTGCCAGGTGTTGTCATAGGCAATTACCTTCATTTGATTAAAAGAAGCCTCTCCCTATTAAATCAGAGATTTGACTACTTTATCGATATGCATATAGTTGGAGTCTCTTGTAAAGAATCTTCCACAGTCCCCTCCGGTGAGCGGAAATTACCATGACGCCACCAGCTGTAGCTCCCACGGGTGTCTGATGGGCACAGCTCAAAAAAGGCTTCCTCAGCCAGGAGCTCTGGAATGCAATGGCAAGTCCAATTTCACTACATCAATGGTGTATGTGATAATAAATGTCCTTTGTAATTATCTTTTTTAACATAAACGTTATTGGCATGATAAGACATATTGTTATGTTGCCAAAGAATTGAATGTGACTTTAGAATGCTATCAACTACGATAGACACAAACGTAACTAAGTGGCAACTGTTATTAATGCCATTTCTATTATAGCCGCCCAAAATTAAAGTATACACGATATGTTGCTGCAGCATAGCTGTAACAGTAACTGTGTTTTAAAATTGTTCAGTGCTATGGCAGCTGAGCTTACCTAAGCGGTAGCTCTGGGCCGCGGCTATTTTTAAAACTCTGCTGCTGGAAACCTCCTGTAGTGCTAATAGACTAGGCTGCCAGCAGCCGCAATTTATGAATTCTAGCTCCTTACAGAGCCCCATTACTGCCTCCAACTCTGGCTGCCTGCTCCCGTATGGAGCTATGATGCCGGCAGCTGCAATAACTTATCCCAGCTGCCGGTCTCCAACTTCGGCCGCCTGCTGTCGTGCAGAGCTATAATGGCGACAGCCGCAATCCCAGATCCTATGGAGCCCCATGGCGGTCTCCAATATCAGCCACCTGCTCCCGTGGAGAGCTCGAACTGCGGCGCAAATTTTATTTCTTACTGTAGCTCCTATGGAGCTTCCATGGCGGCCCAAACCCCGGCCGCCTCCATAGCTACTCTGGGCCCGCTATCGGAGTGGTCCGCTGAAAATAAAATTGACTTACCTGTCAGAGCAGTGCGAAACTGCTCCGACCAGCGCCATGCGCTAGCCATATTCACGCGCATGCGGGCTGGCGGGCTCTTCACGTAGTCACTCACGTGACTTCGAAATAAAATGCAGCCTCACCATATATCATAGTGGACACCTGTACATCTATGAATCACAGCTTTAAGGTGGCACAGCGGTAGAGTCGCTGCCTTACAGCGCCAGAGACCCCAGGTTCGATCCTGCCTATGGGTGGTGTCTGTACGGAATTTATACGTTTTCCCCGTGACCTGCGTGGGATTTTTCCGGGACCTCCGGTTTCCTCCCACAATCCAAAAACGTACAGGTTTTGTAGGTACATTTTTTTTTCAGTTTAGTTTAATTTAGTGATACAGCGCGGAAACAGGCCCGTTCGGCCCACCGGGTCCGCGCCGACCAGCGATCCCCGCACATTAACACTATCCTATACCCACAAGGGACAGTTTTTACATTTACCAAGCCAGTTAACCTACAAAGCTGCACGTGTTGTAGTGTACCAATTTGCTTGGTATAATTTCAAATTGTCCCTATTGTCCATTAGTGTGCGGGGATCGCTGGTCGGTGCGGACCCGGTGGGCTGAAGGGGCTGTTTCCACGCTGCATCTCTAAACTAAGCTAAAAAACCAAACTCAGGATGCATTTGGGACCTCTATTCCGTCCATATCATTTTAGTTATTTTCCCTTGTCTTAGCTGTTCCTTTCAAGACCGTTATCATCACTCATTAGAAACATAGAAAATAGGTGCAGGAGGAGGCCATTCGGCCCTTCGAGCCAGCGCCGCCATTCATTGTGATCAGGCTGATCGTCCCCAATCAATAACTCGTGCCTGCCTTCTTCCCATATCCCTTGACTCCATTAGCCTCTAGAGCTCTATCCAACTCTCTCTCTTAAATCCTTCCAGGGACTTGGCCTCCACTGCCCTCTGTGGCAGGAAATTCCACAAATTCACAACTCTCTGGGTGAAAACATTTTTTCTCACCTCAGTCTTATATGACCTCCCCTTTATTCTAGGACTGTGGCCCCTGGTTCTGGACTCGCCCAACAATGGGGACATTTTTCATGCATCTAGCTTGTCCAGTCCTTTTATAATTTCATATGTTTCTATAAGATCCCCCTCATCCTTCTAAACTCCAGTGAATACAAGCCTAGTCTTTTCAATCTTTCCTCATGTGACAGTCCCGCCATCCCAGGGATCAATCTCGCGAACCTACGCTGCACTGCCTCAATCACAAGGATGTCCTTCCTCAAATTAGGAGACCAAAACTGTACGCAATACTCCAGATGTGGTCTCACCAGAGCCCTATACAAATGTAGAAGAAACTGCATTCTCAGGTAAAACACCATGTGCGAATGTCATGGTTCTGTGGTCAGTTCCTATGCCAATTAAACTTTATTGAAACTTCCCTTGACTCTTGATGCGCTGTTGCCTAGTTCTCCAGCTATTGCCTTCCTTTGCTATTATCCCCATGGCAACCTACAGTTTATCGGATTCTAAGAGTCAGGCCCCGATATGCAGTGCGTTTAGGAGCCAGTCTCATGATACTCATGGGTAGCAGTGAACTGCAGATGCAGGTTCAGGTTTGCACCAAAGAGGGACGCAGTACGCCTTGACCTACCTGATCTCCCGGTTGCTAAACACTTTAACCCCCCCCCTCCCATTCCCACACTGACCTTTCTGTCCTGGGCCTCCTCCATTGCCAGAGTGAGGCCCAACGCAAATTGGAGGAACAGTACCTCATATTTTGCTTGGGCAGCTTACACCCCAGCAGTGTGAACATTGTCTTCTCTAACTTCATGTAACCCTTGCTTTCCTTCTCTCTCCATCCCTCCCCCATCCTAGTTCTCTGACCAGTCTGACTGTCCCTTAATTATATTTTACCTTTGTACGCCTCATTGTCATCTTCCCCTAGCGAACAATGATCTATTCTACATTTTTCTTGAGCTTTGTCCCCTTTGATCTCTCTTTTTCACGCCTTACCCTTCCACATCTCTCTGTCTCCCTCTCCCATGACTCTCAGTCTGACGAAGGGTCTCGACCCGAAACGTCACCCATCCCTTCAATCCGGAGATGCTGCCTGGCCCGCTGAGTGACTCCCGCATTTTGTGTTGATCTAATGATACTCATGACAGCACATACCAGGCACCCATCACCCTCTGCCCACACATCTCCTTCATTCTCTGCCACTTTCACCTGATGGGCTCTAGCCTCTGACATTTCCACCCAGGGAAAACAAGTGTTGTCTACCCTATCTGTACTTAGCGACTTAGAATCATAGAGTCATACAGCATGGAAACAGGCCCTTCGGCCCGACTTGCCCATGCCAACTAAGATGCCCCTTCGACACTAGTCTCACCTGCCCGTGTTTGGCCAATATCCCCCTTGGCCTTTCCTATCCATGTACCTGCCCAAATGGACTTTTAAATGTTGTTTTAATACCACCCTCGATTACCTCCTCTGGCAGCGCAGTTCATACACCCACCACCCTCTGCGTGAAAAAGGTATCCCACTGGTTCCTATTAAATCTGTCCCCTCTCGCCTTAAACATATGCCCTTGATTGCCCTACGCTGGGTAAAAGACTGTGCATTTACTCTATCTATTCCCCTTATGATCTTATACACACCGGAGAAAACCCACGCGGCCACGGTGGCGCAGTGGTAGAGTCGCTGCCTTACAGCGCTTGCAGCGCCGGAGACCCAGGTTCGATCCCGACTACGGGTGCTTGTCTGTATGGAGTTTGTATGTTCCCCCCCGTGATCGCGTGGGTTTTCTCCGAGCCCTTCGTTTTCCGCCTGCACTCCAGAGACGTACAGGTTTGTAGGTTAATTGACTTGGTGTATGTGTAAATTGACCCTAGTGTGTGTGGGATAGTGTTAATGTGCGGGGATCGCTGGTCGGTGCGGACTCGGTGGGCCGAAGGGCCTGTTTCCGCGCTGTATCTCTAAACTAAACTAAACTAAACATCTATAAGATCACCCCTCTCATCCTCTTGCGCTCCAAGGAATAAAGTCCTAGCCAGCCAAACCTCTCCTTGTAGCTCAGGCCCTCAAGTCCTGGCAACATCCTCGTAAATCTTAAAGTCATAGAGAGACATAGAGTTTCTTACATTACTGCATACTGCAGGAAAAGCAACTAGAATTAACAATGTCCTCGATATGCACGTCATCACACTGAATTGTGGCACAACATGTTCCATTCAACCCATTTGAAATAGATGGTGATTATCCTGTCATTAATTATCTTGTCATTACCTGTTAATCCTATTAAAACATTGCTACCATGGGGGGAGAAATCATCTTTTTTATAAAACGTGGAAACAGGCTCTCCTTAGCCCGGAGACCCGGGTTCGATCCCAACTACGGGTGCTGTCTGTTCAGAGTTTGCACGTTCTCCCAGTAACCGCGTGGGTTTTCTCCGGGTGATCTGGTTTCCTCCCGCACTCCAAAGACGTACAGGTTTGCAGGTTAATTGGCTTTGGTAAAATAAATTGTAAATTGTCTCTATTGTGTGCAGGATAATGCTAGTGTGTGGGATGATCGCTGGTTGGTGTGGACTCGGTGGGCCAAAGCCCCTGTTTCCATGCTGCATCTCGAAACCCGATCAAAAAACCCTCCTCACCTGTATCAACGCAATGCCTGCCAAGCCTTGTCCTGCCCCTCCTCTCTTCCAGTCTTTCTGACCCCCCCCCCTCTGCTTTCCCCATTACAAGCAGTCTGAAGAAGGGTCCTGACCTGCAATGTCACCTATCCACTTTCTCCAGGGATGATAGACACAAAATTATGTCGGAACTCAGCGGGACAGGCAGCATCTCTGGACAGAAGGAATGGGTGACGTTTCGGGCCAAGAACCTTCTTCAGACTGAGAAGCAGGGAGAGAGGGACACATAGAGACACAGAGACTCAGTCTGAAGAAGAGTCTTGACCCAAAATGTCACCCATTCCTTTTCTCCAGAGATGCTGCCTGTCCCGCTGATTTACTCCAGCATTTTGTGTCTATCTTCTGTGTAAACCAGCAACTGCAGGTCCTTCTTACACATTTCTCCAGGGATGATGCCTGGCCCACTGAGTTACTCCAGCATTTGGTGTCTTCTTCCTTTCCCAAATGGCATATTCATTCAAACCTTGTCTTTGACATTGAATTCCACCATTAAGGAAAAAGTTCAGTGGGTGCCAGGAACCTCAAACACACGGATGGAATGCTGGGAGCAGTCAGCAAGACTGTGGAGAGGGAAACAATTTATTTATTTCAAGGTATTTTTCATCAGAATCATTGTTTATATGCCAGAAATGTGAACTCTGCTTGACAGATGGTGAGTATTTCCAGCATTTTATCCTTTTATTTTTAGTCATGGATTATCAGATAACCAGTTTCCTGCTTGGCTCTAGACTTTGTTTTTAACAAATGGTCCTTATATTTTGTATTATGTAACTCATGCAAGAGATATAGGGTCATACAGCATGGAAAGTGGCCCTTCGGCCCAACTCATCCATGCAGACCAGATGACCCAATCAAAGCTAGTCCCATTTACCGCTTTTGTCCCATATCCTACTAAACATTTCCTATCCATATATCTGTATCAATAGCTTTTAAATGTTTAAATGCACAGGTTTGAGGTGAGAGGGAAAACATTTAGCTTAGTTTTGTTTTTTTTAGTTTCGAGATTCAGTGCGGGTACAGGCCCTTTTGGCCCACCGAGTCAGCACCGACCAGCGATCGCCCCGTACAGTAACACTATCCTAGTAAGGCGGCAACTCTACCACTGCGTCACCTTGCCCGGATGGTCGGACTCTCGTTCAGTTTAGAAGGTTGAAGGGGGGGCCTCATTGAAACTTACAGATAATGAAAGGCATAGATAGAGTGGATGTGGAGAGGATGTTTTCACTGGTGGGACAGTCTAGGACCAAAGGTCATAACAGGATTAAAGGGCACTTTTAGAAAGGAGGCGAGGAGGAACTTCTTTAGTCAGAGGGTAGTTAATCTGTGGAACTCATTGCCACAGAGGGCTGTGGAGGCCAAGTCAGTGGATATTTTTAAGGTAGAGATAAACAAATGCTTGATTAGAAGAATAGACACAAAAAGCTGGATTAACTCAGCGGGACAGGCAGCAGCTCTGGAGAGAAGGAATGGGTGACGTTTCAGGTCGAGACCCTTCTTCAGACCCATTCCTTCTCTCCAGGGATGCTGCCTGTCCCGCTGAGTTACTCCAGCATCTGCAGCTTCTTCCTGTATAAAATTCTTGATTAGAACGGGTGTCAAGGGTTATGAGGAGAAGGCAGGAAAATGGGATTGGGAGGCAGAGATCAGCCATGATTGAATGGCTGAGTAGACTCGATGAGCTGAATAGCCTAATTCTACTCCTCTAACTTGTGAACTTGTGAACTAATCCCACAGAATGCAGGTAAATTAGAATATGCCACAGCTGGCCTGCTGACTTTAACATCGTCTGCGGATCTTCTAGCAGCGGGCGTGGAGCGGACTTTACCATCCCGGAGCCAGCAATCCCTTGCCGGGGATCACCGGAGAGGAGCTCCGGCCGCTGGCCTGCCGGCGGCCCGTAACATCGAGAAGCCGCGGTCTCCGGTACGAAAGTGGACGATTCGGGCACTCCAAGCCGCGGAGTGTGTTCCATCCGTCGTGACGTTGGAGCTTCGCCCATCCCGACAAGAGGGCTTGAACATCGGGCCGTCTGTAGCGTCGAGTGCGGCGGGACAAGGCCCCAAACACGGGTGAACAAAAGGAGGAAGACTGACTGAGCCTTATTGCCTTCCATCACAATGATCATTGTGGTGGATGTTTATGTTAAGTTCCATCGTTCTTTTTAATTATGTTGTGTTCTTTTAATTGTATGGCTGCATGGTAACTCAAGTACCCCTGTACCTTAATTGGTGCATGTGACAATAAATGTGAATCTGAATCCGAATCTTCTGTATGCACCCATCGTATGGAGCAATACAATCACAGTGGTGAGGATGGTAGAGCCACTGCCTTACAGTTTCATAGACTTGGGTTCGGTCCTGACCTCGGGTGCTGCCTGTGTGGAGTTTGCACGTTCTCCATATCACCTCGTGGGTTTACCTCCAGGTGCTCCGGTTTCCTCCCACATCCCAAAGACGTGCGGGTTGGTAGGTTAACCGGCCTCGGTAAAATCGCCCTGAAGTTGATGAGAAAGTGGGATGACATCGAACTAAGGGGAACGGTGGCCCGAAGAGCCTGGTTCCATGGTGTGACTCTTATGTACTGGGAAAAAAAAACAAAACTGGAAACTATAAAGGTGTCGCAGCGGTAGAGTTGCTGCCTTACAGCGCCAGAGACCCAAATTCGATCCTGACTACGGGTGCTGTCGTTGCAGAGTTTGTACGTTCTCCCCCTGACCTGCGTGGGTTTTACCCGGGTGCTCTGGTTTCCTCCCAAACTCCAAAGAAGTACAGGCTTGTAGGTCAATTGGCTTTGGAACCGAGGGTGCCGGAAAATCGGCGGTGGACCTGTGTTGCAAAAAAATATTAGGGCACTGAGAGAAACAGGAACATTTTCTGAGGCCTTCTCACATCAGAACTGGCTCCGAAGTACAAATGTGAGAGGCTTTTCATAGTCAAACCTTCCTCATCTCTTAAGTGTCAAACCAAGAAGTGTGAACTGGTCCCAAGATCATCACATTTCTTAATATTTCTGTTCGCCTATCCACAGCTTTTCTGTTGTTGGTTATTAGTGTTGCCAACTTTCTCACTCCCAAATAAGGGACAAATTCCCGACGGCAATTAGTTGACCTTGGTTGGGTGAATGATGAGTTGGCCCGGGTGCTAGACTGCACACAAAGCCCAGCCGGCGGGCCAGTTGAGGAGTTTTGGTCCACGTGATGTCGCGCGCAAAGTCCGGCGCCCCATCCAACTCACGAACCGATGATCGGCCATGAGAAGGAGGGGGTGGTGGTTTCGGCGGTAGGCGAAGGTCGAAGGTCGGACAGCTGGCCGGGCTGCCGACCGACGGGGCCACGGGCGAGGCGCTGCTGCTGCACTCCCTGGGCTGCACTACGTCGGGACGGGTGAGGCGGTGCCGGGCACGGCGCGCGGACCCGACAGTCCCCTCGACCCGAGTAGTCGCAGTCAAATACGGGACAAGGGCGGCCCCCTATGGGACAAACCAATTTAGCCCAATATACGGGATGTCCCGGCTAATACGGGACAGTTGGCAACACTAGTTATAACAGTCTACAACAACATTACATTTGGGGAATTAAAGTTTAGTTTAGTTAAGTTAAGAGATACAGCGCAGAAACAGGCCTTTCGGCCCACCGAGTCCACACCAACCAGCGATCCCTGCTCATTAACACTATCCTACACATATTAGAGACAATTTTTTTTAACATTTCTAACAGGAAAATGAACCTACAAATCTGTACGTCTTTGGAGTGTGGGAGGAAAACGGAGATCAGGATCGAACCCGGGTCTCCGGCGCTGTAAGACAGCAACCCTAACCTTGCGCCACTTTCCGCAAGTGTTGCCTTGTCCAATATTTCCAAGAACCCCCTCTCCTCCTACAGAAAGAGTGTAGAAGTTGCTGTTGTTTTTTGAAATAAAATTAATATTCAAAAAAGTACTTTTGATGAATTGACGTGATCTACTGAAATCCTGGGCGAGTTGTCAGTAGTTCCATGATGGCGCAGCGGTAGAGTAAGAGCGCCTGAGACCCAGCTTCGATCCCGTCTGAGGGTGCTGTTTGTACGGAGCTTATATGTTCCTCCCGTGACCTGCGTGGGTTTTCTCCGGGAGTTCCGGTTTCCTCCTGCGCTCCAAAGACGTGCAGGTTTGTAGGCTAACTGGCTCGGTTAAATATCGTACATTGTCACTAGCGTGTGTAGGATGGTGCCAGTGCGTGGGTATCAGCTGGTCGGCGCAGACTCAGTGGGGCTGAAGAGCCCATTTCTGCGCTGTATCTCCAAAACCAGGAAACGAAAACTAGACTCCCCGCAGAAATAAGCAACTGAAGGATTTTGCAAAGAAAATTAATATTCCAAATCGTACCGTTACAATGACACACAAAGCCCACGTAAATACATTGGGCCTCAAGAAATGCTTGAGGTGAATAGCACCAATCCATTTGGAACGAGTCAGAGATGATTAGAAGCTTGTGCAGGCAGGGTTAAATGAAGGAGGCTTGTGCATAGATTCATCCCTGGCACAGACCTGTGGGGGGGTCACCTCTGCTGCATTTTCTCTGCAACTGCTTGCAATCACCACCAGGCAATTAAATCAATCGATTAAGTGAAAAGGAGGATAAATAATTTTACTCAGGGGACAAAAAATTAAAAACTTGGAGGTGGAATTCAATATCGAGGATCGTGGGGGGGGGCCCGGCAAGGCAGGGGTGGGGGGGGAGAACCATCGAGAACGAAACGGGGACCAGGTGGGGCGCTGCCGAGAATGAGATGGAGCCCGGCTGTGGGGCCGCTGAGATTGAAGTGGGGACCTGGCGGCGAGGGGGCCACCCAGAACAAAGGGGAGATCTGGCCGGGGGGGGGGGCATCAAGAACGAAGGGGGGACCTGGCATGGGGGGGAGGGGGACTGGAGGTGCTGCCACGTGCGACGGCAGGCAGAAGCTAAAACTGTTCGGTGAACTCTCGGAACTTTGTCGGAGCCAGAAACGTGGCGACACGCGTGCGCTGTTTCGGTGGTGTCCGCTACATGGTTTTACCGGGTCGCGTGTGAAACAGAACACTTAATTATTTCTCCGAATTAATAACTATCGGAAAAGAGCATGAAGGTGCAAGTATATCGCCTCCTTTAACTAATCTTTTCAAATTTGAAGGCCAAGTTTTTAATCAAATCGATAAATGAAATCTTTAGACTTTTATAGAGATACATGACGGAAACACGCCCTTCAGCGCACCAAGTCCACGCTGACCCGCGACCAACGCATACGCTAACCTACACACACAAGGGATTTACAACTTTGCCGAAGACAATTAACCTACAAACCTGCTCGTATTTGGAGTGCGCGAGGAAACCGGAGCACCTGGAGAAAACCCACGAGGTCACATTGTGAAAGTCCATGTAACAATAAAGTATCTTTGAGTCATTGAATCGTGGAAACACTCCACTTTGCTGGTTTATGGTTCAAGTAATATTCCAAATCTAATTTCAAAAATGGTAACAACAGACGGCACGACGGGGCCCGCTGGAAGGCTCGTTGGCCGGCGGGACCCGGATCACCGTCCAAAGGCTCATCGGACGCGAGGAGCAAGGGTCGGCAGGAGGGTGAACTGGGGTCATGCTTCCAGCGCCTTCAAGGTCGGCTGCAGGAGGACACAAAGTTGGCCGGGCGAGGAGAGGAGAGGGGAGGGATGTCGGTTCGCGGGAACTGCTCCAGCACATCGAGCGCGCGGACCGACAGGACTTCGAACAATGGTGCCAAATATGGCGGCGCCCGCAATGTGTTATATTTCACTGAAATATTTTAACGGCACAGTTGCATTTGTTACAAATAAAGCCCCTTTGGTGTAGTATGACTAATTGGAATAGTTTAAATTGCAGAACTAATTCATCCTTGCAGTCTGGTGAAGAAGTCAATTCTAATACAATTACCCCACAGATAAACAATATTGTAAGCATTTATAAAATCTTGCAATTACATTATGGTTGGCATAATTTATTATGATCGTCAAAATGATTAGTTTAGGTTGGTTTAGCTTTGCTTGTCGCCGCGTGCACCAAGGTACAGTGACAAGCTTTTGTTGCGTGCTAACCAGTCAGCGGAAAGACAGTACACAATTACAATCCATCCATTGACCGTGTACAGATACATGATAAGGGAATAACGTTTAGTGCAAGGTGAAGCCAGCAAAGTCCGATCAAGGATAGTCTAAAGGGCCTGTCCCACCAGCATGCGACTCCATGCGGCAAGCGCGATCTAACATGGTCGCTTGAGCCGTACGGCCGCGCGGGGCCGGTCCCACCTCGATCGCCGGAGCCGTATGGAGTTGTGCGGAGCTGGTCCCGAAATCGCACGGGGTTCCGAAAAACTGACCGTGTTCAAAAATTCCGCGCGGCTACGACCTGTCGGCTCGCAGCCGCCTAGACACCGAACGCACCGCCTCGGCGTCGTACGCAACGTCTCAACGTCGTACGCAGCATCTCGACGCCGTACGTCACGCGCGAACTTCCCGCAGACTTCGCTCGAACTTCACGACACTCACTCGACCGCCGCACGGCCCCCGCTTCCGGTTTGGTCGCGCTCGCCGCATGCAGGTCGCATGCTGGTGGGACAGGCCCTTAAGGGTCTTCAATGAGGTGGATAGTAGTTCAGCACTGCTCTCTGGTTGTGGTTGGATGATTCAGTTGCCTGATAACAGCTGGGAAGAAGCTGTCCCTGAATCTGGATAATTCATGCTGATAATTTTGGTGATTATTTACTTCTTATCGTATAATTTAGTATCTGGTCATGGAAGGATGATTCAGTTGCCTGATAACAGCTGGGAAGAAACTGCCCCTGCATCTGGAGGTGAGCGTTTTCGCACTTCTATACCTTTTGCCCGATGGGAGAGGGGAGAAGTGGGAATGGCCAGGGTGCGACTCATCCTTGATTACGCTGCTGGCCTTGCCGAGGCAGGCCTTTGCTTTTTGGATATTATAAAAGTGAATGATTATTTTCATGTGCTAAGGAGTATGCAATGCTGGAGAACTACTGCAGACAGCTTGGAGATCAGTCGGCACATGAATGATTGGACAGCTCCAGTAACCTACCTTCCATAACATAAACCAGCGAGCCAACGTCTCCCTCCTTGATAATGCAACTGTCCTTTCCATATTCCACCGGGTACATGCAGTCCACAATCTCCTGAATCTGGGATAGCTCCAAGTTTTTCATGAAGTCATTGTCTTGGATTGCTTCCTTGATCAGTTCCTTGGACCTGGAGTGAAAAAAGCAAACAAAGTTGTCGGCAGCAATTCTAATGTTTCTCCGAATTAATAACTATCACTGCAGGCGCGGGTGGCACGGTGGCGCAGCGGTAGAGTGCCAGAGTTTGATCCTGACTACCGGTGCTGTCTCTACAGAGTTTGTAACGGCCCTGTCCCACTTACGCAACGTTTTTGGCGACTGCCGCCACCCGTCATAGGTCGTTGCAGGTCGACGAAAATTCTCAACATCCAATGGCGCCCAGAACAAGGTACGAACGACTCTTTAATCGACTACTCACGACCATACAGGCTTCACCCCGCGACATGGTTGTGAGTCGTCTCCTCAGTCGCCCAAGGAGTCGTAGCGTCTTTCTGGTGGCCACTGGATTTTCAACGTTGAATATTTTCGGTGATCTGCAATGACCTATGACAGGCCCATAAGTTCTCCCAGTGACCTGCGTGGGTTTTCTCTGGGTTCTCCGGTTTCCTTCCACACTGCAAAGACGTACAGGTTTTTATATTAATTGGCTTGGTTTCATTGTAAATTGTCCCTAACTGCTGGTGTACGGGGATCGCTGGTCGGCACGGACTCGGTGGGCCGAAGGGCCTGTTTCCGTGCTGTATCTCTCAACTAAACTAAACTAAACCAGTTAGGTGCAAGTATCCAACCTCATTTCAAGATTTTTTTTTCAGACTTGGGCCCCAAGTTTTTAATTAAATAAATAAATAAACGCTTTAGACTCTAGAGATACAGCGCGGAAACAGACCCTTCGGCCCACCAAGTCTGTGCCGACCAGCGATTCCCCCCCATACACTAACCTACACATGCTAGGGACATTTCTTTACAACTTACCAAAGCCAATTAACCTACATGTCTGCACGCCTTTGGGGTGTGGGAGGAAACCGGAGCACCCGGAGAAAACCCACGCGGTCACAGGGAGAACGTGTAGACTCCATACAGACAGCATCCGTCGTCACATTCGAACTCGGGTATCTAGCACTGTAAAGCCCCTTGTCCCACTTAGGAAACCTGAACGGAAACCTCTGAAAGAATTTGTGCCCCACCCAAGGTTTTTCCGTGCAGTTCCCGGAGGTTTTTGTCAGTCTCCCTAACGGTCGAAAGTGGTTTCCGCTTCTTCTATGTTCCGGCGATTATTTCAAAAAAATTCAAAACCGGCCGCGACTAAAAATAGGCTGCCGTTTTAAAAATCGGTCATTTTTTAGTCGACGCCGGTTGCGATGCTAGTGGTTGCCGGAGGTTGCAGGTAGTGGAAGGTAAGACCTCCCTGGTGGAATAAAACTTGGTGAAAAAAAGGTCTTACCTTCCACTACCTGCTTTAGGTTTCCTAAGTAGGACGGGAGCATAAGGCAGCAATTCTGATGCAGTGTCACCGTGCAGCCCTTATATTGTTCTATAGCAACAGTGCCATGTCTACATTGATCACTTGTAGACCACTGCCAGAATCAACCAAGAATACAGACACAAAAAGCCGGAGTAACTCAGCGGGACAGGCAGCATCTCTGGAATGGGTGGCATTTTGGGTCGAGACCCTTCTCAGTTCAGTTTATTGTCACGTGTACCGAGGGATAGTGAAAAGCTGTTTGTTGCATGCTTGCCAGTCAGTAAAAGACAATACACGATTACAATCGAGCCATTTAGAAACATAGAAACTTGGAAAAATGGATGCAGGAGTAGGCCATTTGGCCCTTTGAGCCAGCACCGTCATTCAATATGATCATGGCTGATCATCCAAAATCAGTACCCCGTTCCCGATTTTTTCCCTGTATCCCTTGATTCCTTTAGCCCGAGGAGCTAAATCTAACTCTCTCTTGAAAACATCCAGTGAATTGGCCTCCACTGCCTTCTGTGGCAAAGAATTCCACAGATTCACAACTCTCTGGGTGAAAAAGATGTTCCTCATCCCAGTCCTAAATGGCCTACCCCTTATCTTAAACTGTGACCCCTGGTTCTGGACTCCCCCAACATTGGGAAAATTCTTCCTGCATCTAGCCTGTCCAATCCTTTAAGAATTGTATATGTTTCTATAAGATTTTAGTACAATTATTATTTGAATGGTGACAGATTAGGAAAAGGGGAGATGCAGCGAGACCTGGGTGTCATGGTACACCAGTCATTGAAAGTAGGCATGCAGGTGCAGCAGGCTGTGAAGAAAGCGAATGGTATATTGGCATTCATAGCAAAAGGATTTGAGTACAGGAGCAGGGAGGTTCTACTGCAGTTGTACAGGGTCTTGGTGAGGCCACACCTGGAGTATTGCGTACAGTTTTGGTCTCCTAATCTGAGGAAAGACATTCTTGCCATAGAGGGAGTACAGAGAAGGTTCACCAGACTGATTCCTGGGATGGCACGACTTCCATATGAAGAAAGACTGGATAGACTCGGCTTGTACTCGCTGGAATTTAGAAGATTGAGGGGTGATCTCATAGAGACTTACAAAATTCTTAAGGGGTTGGACAGGCTAGATGCAGGAAGATTGTTCCCGATGTTGGGGAAGTCCAGGACAAGGGGTCACAGCTTAAGGATAAGGGGAAAGTCTTTTAGGACCGAGATGAGAAAATTGTTTTTCACACAGAGTGGTGCATCTGTGGAATTTTCTGCCACAGAAGGTAGTTGAGGCCAGTTCGTTGGCCATATTTAAGAGGGAGTTGGATGTGGCCCTTGTGGCTGAAGGGATCAGAGGGTATGGAGAGAAGGCAGGTACAGGATACTGAGTTGGATGATCAGCCATGATCATATTGAATGGCGGTGCAGGCTCGAAGAGCCGAATGTGCCTGCTCCTGCACCTAATTTCTATGTTTCTCTATGTAAGATATCCTCTCATCCTTCGAAATTCCAGTGAATACAAGCCTAGTTGACCTATTCTTTCATCATATGTCAGTTTCGCCATCCCGGGAGTTAACCTGGTGAACCTACGCTGCATTCCTTCAATAACAATAATGTCCTTCCTCAAGTTAGGAGCCCCAAAAAAGGCAAAAAACAAATGAGACCATTTACATGATAAGGGAATAACGTTTAGTGCAAGGTAAAGCCAGCAAAGTCCGATCAAGGGTTACACAAAAGGCTGGAGAAACTCAGCGGGTGCAGCAGCATCTAAGGAGCGAAGGAGATAGGCGACGTTTCGGGTCGAGACCCTTCTTCAGACTGGTCAGGGATCAGGGAAACAAGAGATATAGACGGTGATGTGGAGAGATAAGGAACAATGAATGAAAGATGAATGAATGATGAAGAAGGGTCTCGACCCGAAACGTCGCCTATCTCCTTCGCTCCTTAGATGCTGTTGCACCCGCTGAGTTTCTCCAGCTTTTTATGTAACCCTCGATTCTCCAGCATCTGCAGTTCCTTCTTCAACACAAAGTCCGATCAAGGATAGTCCGAGGGTCACCAAAGAGGTAGATAGTAGTTCAGCACTGCTCTCTGGTTGTGGTGAATCTGTGGAATTCTTTGCCACAGAAGGCTGTGGAGGCCATCAGGGGATATATTTAAGGCAGAGATAGATAGATTCTTGATTAGTATGGGTATCAGAGATTATGAGGAGAAGAGAGGAGAATCGGGTTAGGATGGACAGATGGATCAGCCATGATTGAATGGCAGAGTAGACTTGAAGGGCCGAATGGCCTAATTCTATTCCTATCATTTATGATCTTACGATTCTCCAGTCTCTTCAGACTAAAATCAACAAAACCCTTAAATGCACATTAACATTTACAGGATGTAGGTTTTTGTGTGAAAGGTTATTAAGGGAAATACTGTTAATCTGATCACCCAAGATTGAAGTAAATAGCAGGGCAGATTCCGTAGCACGAAGTGCAGCTATTATGTAGTCAAGTCTACTTTCATTCTCCAGGTATGTATCTTTGTCACGAAGCATTTGCCAACAATAGATTAAACCGGGAAAGCTCTTATTTCCATTTATTGTGTGATAACATCAAACCCTGCACTATTTATCTCCGCCAAGGATTTTATTAAAGATTATTTGCTGGATAAATTCTGCAACAGAGAATTGGGCTTTCCTGGTTGAAAGACCCATTTACAATAATAATATCGCTGGAATTGTCAATAATTCCCAATGTACCGGACAAAGTGGTTCTGGTGAAAAGTTGGTCAGCAATTAACGTCGCCCCAAAGGAAACTATATGCAGCTGCAAAGCAGTGACTGGTCGACTGGCTTTGAAATGTAAAAAATATTATCAAGTAGACTTGTATCAGAATAATGTGAGTGAGAGAGAGAGAGAGAGAGAGAGGGAGAGAGAGGGGGGGGGCAGAGGGAGGTTAAGTGTGAGAGATTGAGACAGAGAGAGGGAGAGAGAGAGGGGGATAAAGGGAGGGAAGGAGAGGGAGGGAGGGAGAGAAAGAGAGGGAGAGAGAGTGAGGGCGAGAGAGAGAGAGAGAGAGCTTGGGAGGGAAGGTGAGAGGGAGAGGGAGGAGAGAGAGAGAGCGAGAGGGAGGGAGAGGAGGAGAGAGAGGAGAGAGAGAGAGCGAGAGGGAGGGAGAGAGAGAGAGAGAGAGAGAGAGAGAGAGAGAGAGAGAGCACTTGGAGACAGCAGACTGGAGACTCGAATACGCAGAGGGGCGTGAGGCCTGTTATTTTGTACTGTTACTTTATTCATAGTTTTTCTGTGTTTTACTTGTATTTTGCTTTCATAAATAGTTATTGCGTTCTTGAAAAAAAGAGAGAAACATCTGCATATCCTCCCTACACACCACAATGAAAGGCTTTATTCGCACTGTTGTGTGGTAATAATAATGGCCAATAATTACTGTGACATTTAATTAATTAATTCATCAGTCATTAAACAAAACAAATATGAATAACCATAAAATGAGCTAGAGCAGGACAATTAATAATGTGTCTTCCACGCAAATATAAATCTTGGTTTCAAGGGAATATATTGAGTGTCAGCAAAGCTTGATAAATACATTCAGACCATCTGGCATGAAACCTTTATTGCCTGTTCACCTCTGCAGCCAAATAACTATCGTATTTTGGGCGGCACGGTGGCGCAGCGGTAGAGTTGCTGCCTTGCAGAGCTTGCAGCGCCGGAGACCCGGGTTCGATCCCGACTACGGGGGCTGTCTGCATGGAGTTTCTCCCCGTGACCCGCGTGGGTTTTCACCTGGCGCTCTGGTTTCCTCCCACACTCCAAAGACGTGCGGGGGTGTAGGTTAATCGGCATGGGTGTGCCTACTTGGTATAAGTGTGAATTGTCCCCGGTGTGTGTGTAGGCTTGCGTTAGTGTGCGGGGGTCACTGGTCGGCGCGGACTCGGTGGGCCGAAGGGCCTGTTTCTGCGCTGTCTCTCCAAACTAAACTAAAACTATTATCCTGTTACTAAAAAAGGTGATGATTATTTCTGAATTATAGTAATGCCTGCAGGTTTATATGCAAAACAAAACAATAAACCACGTTGCTGTCTAATCCGTCCGAATGTCAGAGGCGTGAAGTGGCGCTAATGAAACTAATTGCCATTATTGAAAGAATAAAAGTAGCATTAGTCACAAGAACTGTCTAATCGCCAGAGCATAAAAGGCAATTAGGAGTGAAATATATTTAAATAATGATGCTTTAGTTGTCACAAACGTTATGCTGCTACAATGATCCACAACCCGAATCAAATTATCTCAAGATGTCCCCTTCATTCAGCATCCCTCAAACTCAGGTCTCCCAGCGGTGCGCGGAACATAGAGCGGAACGGAATATTTCAGTGTCACCTGCGGCAAGGCGCAGCGAAATTCTTTGCTTGCCCACCCAGGGTTCGCGGCTAGTCGCCACGGGCGGCCACGGTGGCGCAGCGGTAGAGTTGTGCGCCCGCAGCGCCGGAGACCCGGGCTCGATCCCGGCTCCGGGTGCTTGTCTGCACGGAGATAGTACGTTCTTCCCCCGTGACCCGCGCGGGTTTTCTCCGAGATCTTCCGTTTCCTTCAGCGCTCCGAAGGAGCACAGGTATGTAGGTAAGTAGGCTTGGAATGGGTGTTAAATTTGGCCCTGGTAATAGAGTCATAGAGTCACAGAGTGATACAGTGTGGAAACAGGCCCTTCGGCCCAACTTGCCCACACCGGCCAACATGGCCCAGCAACACTTGTCCGATTCCAACATATGTAGGATAGTGTTAATGTGCGGGGATCACTGGTCGGCATGGACCCGATGGGCCAAAAGGCCTGTTTCCGCGTTGTATCTCTAAACTAACCTCAATTAAATAAGCGGCACTGACAAAGTCAAGTCTGCTCCACCGTTCAATCATGGCTGATCTATCTCCATTCTCCTGCCTTCTCCCCATAACCTCTGACATTCGTACTAACCAAGAATCTCTGCAATATCTCTGCCTTGAAGTGATAGGTAGATACTGCTGGGAGGGATTTTGTGGTAAATAGGTGTAGTAAGTGGCAAGGTGGGGGGGGGGGGGGGGGGGGGGTGGGGAGGTTGAAGAGTTGGAAGCGAGGAAGAACCACGACCGATCAGGGCCGGCAACAAATGACTTCAGATCAGGAGCAGCCAAATGGAAGCAATGGCCAAGAAAACGCCTCAGAAGGTGGAGGAAGTTTGGCCTGTCCCCAACAACTCTCACCCACTTCTACAGATGTGCCGAAACAAGCATTTTATCGGGATGCATCGCAGCAGGGTTTGGGAACAAGCTCCATCGCAGACGGCAAGAAATCGCAGGGAATTGTGGACGCAGCCCAGACCATCACACAAACCAACCTCCCTTCCATTGACTCCATCTACACCTCACGCTGCCTCGGCAAGGCCGGCAGCATCATCAAAGACGAGCTGCACTCCAGTCACCCCCTCTTCTCCCCTCTCCCGTTAGGCAAGAGGTACAGAAGTGTGAAAACGCCCACCTCCAGATTCAGGCGCAGTTTCTTCCCAGCTGTTATCAGGCAACTGAGCCAACTATTTATTGCTGAACCAAGAGTTTATTTATTCAAGCGTGTTTATATTTATACAATGGTATATGGACACACTGACCTGTTTTGTAGTCAATGCCTACTATGTTCTGTCGTGCTGAAGCAAAGCAAGAATGTCATTGTCCTATCACGGACACATGACAATAAACTCTCTTGATCTTGAACTTGAACTATGAGCTGAACAAACTGCACCAACTACTGAACCAACTCTAGCCAACAACTAGAGAGCGACCCTGGGATACGATCTACCTCATTGGAGACCCTCGGACTATCTTTAATTGGACTTTACTAGACTTTATCTTGCACATCTTAAACTCTACTCCCTTTATCATGTATCGGTCCACTGCGGGTGGCTCGATTGTAATATGTATTGTCTTTCCGCTGACTGGATAGCACGCGACAAAAGCTTTATACTGTACCTCAATAAACTAAGCTAACCTAAACAGTCCCAGCACTTTGTGTCTATCTTTGGTATGACCCAGCATCCGCAATTCCTTGTTTCTATAATCTTCACAGTATGCCCCACAAACTTGCTTACTATTCACGGGGCTCCATAAAGTAATCCAATGGCTCTCCCACTTCTAGTTCAATCATATCCAGATCTTTTCGCACACACATAAATGTCTCCAAAGTATTACTCCTGCAATTATCTATTCCAGCATTTAATTTGAATAGATTTTCTGCTCCGTAAAGTCGGATGTACCACGCTGGCAAACTGGTCAGTCATTTAGGCTGCGCACTGTTGCATCATGTGCATAAACGTGTCGATCTTAATTTTTAGTTTAACATTAGAGGTGTAGCATGGAGACATGATGCGAGTCCACGCCGACTGTCCATCACTTGTTCACACTCTATGTTTTCCCACTTGTGTGTTTCTCTATGTTTTCCCACTTTCACATCCACTGCCCGCGACAATTTTACACAGGCCACTCGACGCACGAACTCGCACGTCTTTGGGATGTGGGAGAAAATCGGAGCGTCCGAAGGAAACTCACGCTGTCACAGGGAGAACTTGCAAACCCCACACTGACAGCACCCGAGGTGGGGGTCGGACCCGGGTCTCTGGCGCTGGGAGGCAGCGACTCCACTATGCTGCCCTTCTTTATCCGGAGAGTTCTCGTGAGTCGTGCAGGGCCTGTTGTTGATTGAGTAATCTGACTGGCATTTCCATGATTCAATGAGTTCTTAAGAAAATTCGCAAAGGGCGGCACGGCGGCGCAGCGGTAGAGTTGCTGCCTCACAGCGCCAGAGACCCGGGGCATCGATCTCGACTACAGGTTCTGTCTGTACGCAGTTTTACGTTCTCCCCACGACGGCCTGAGGTTTCTCCGAGATCTTCAGTTTCCTCCCACACTCCAACGATGTCCAGGTTTGCAGGTTAATTGGCCTGGTGTAAATGTGAATTGTCCCTAGTGTGTGCAGGATAGTGCTACTGTGCGGCGATCGCTGGTCGGTGCGCACTCGGTGCACCGAGGGGCCTGTATCTGCGCTGTATCACTACACTAAACTGAAATAGAAAAGGCCAGACTGAAGAAAATCCATAAAGCAGTTAAATCAATTTTGTTGACTTACAACACAGAGAGATGTTCATACTCTGTGAAGCTCTTACTGGAGCTGACAAATCCAATTCCAAATCCCTGCTCTTTCTATATTCTTGTTTCGCAAAGACTTCGGCAATTCACTGTTAACCTGTATTGCAGTTTTGACCTTGTCTGGTATGGGCATTGGAGATTCTGAAAATTTTCTGTGAAAATAATTATTTTCCGTGCCCTCTTCAAATATGAGTCTGACCCACTTGATTTCTGATCTACCAGTTAGCAGAAACAAGCTTCATCCCTTCAACCATCAGGCTGTTAAACACTACAGCCTCCAATAAGCTCTGAATTACGTAGACTATTATTGTTATTATTGCACCATTAATGGTTCTTTGTTTTTATGTGTACGTATGTGTGCGTGTGTGTACACACACACACACACACACACACACACACACACACACACACTCATATGTATATAGATATCTATATATATCTATATAACTAAAAGTCTCATCTTGACCACTTCTTGCCTGCACTGTATATTGATTTTAGAAAAAAATGCTACCCTATAGCGCTATGATTTTTGGCCATCTTACTCACAGTTCTCCTCCGCTGAGGCAGCCCCGAGGATTTTTCCAATCGATGAAAAATAAAAAAGTTATGTATGTTTAAAAAATGTTGAGATCAGCTGATTGGCCCTCTCGCCTGTCAATCACCATGATGAAGGGAATGCCCCTTCCGGGGGGGGGGGGGGGGGTGCAGGACTATAAAACCCTGGATGCCTGGACGTGAGTCAGTCACTCTAAAAGATCGCGAGGGAGAGGCCACAACTGTGATTCTAAGCTGTGAATCAACTGAACTGTGAGTCTGCAATGTACTTACAATAAATGATTTGTTAGCCCTTAATGAAAATGCAATGAGTTATTTGGCCTGCCCTGTGCTTTAAACTGCAATGGAAATGGAAATGAAATGAAAATGCAATGAGTTGTTTGGTCTGTCCTGTGCTTGAAACTTCAATGGAACTGGAAATTAAATGAACATGCAATGAGCTGTTTGGCCTGCCCTGTGCTTGAAACTACAATGGATATAGAAATTAAATGAAAATGCAATGAGCTGTTTGGCCTGCCCTGTGCTTGATTTCAAGCACAGGGCAGGCCAAACAGCTAATTTAATCACCAAAGATTGGGGAGAGTGTCAGGGTTGGGGGGGGGGGGGGGATAGTTGGTCTCAGTCTACCCCACAGAAGGGGGGTTGTTGTAAAGTTTGATAGCTACAGGGAAGAAGGATCCCAGGTTTTTAGGCATAGTCTACAACATCACTTCATTCTCTAAAGAGTTTGACAATGACTGAGCATTCACAGCACCTTGCGGTAGAAATTTCAAAGGTTCACCACCCTCTGAGAGAAGGATTTTTGTTCATCATCCCCATCCTTTCTAGTTTTGTCTTCGCCCCAAGACTACCTCCAGGAAATCCAATGGCATAAAGTTTTTTTTTCCAGTGTTAGGGTATGAAAAAAAAAAAAATCATACCCGAACATTTTTTCTGTGCAAAAAAAAGAATAATTTTTGCATCTTTGTGCATCATTCAGAAATTCAATGATGCACATCACAGAGATGCTGCTAGACACAAATTGCTGGAGTAACTCAGCCGGACAGGAAGCATCTCTGGAGAGAAGGAATGGGTGACGTTTCGAGCCGAGACCCTTCCTTCAGTGTGAAGAAGGGACTCGACCCCCAAACGTCACTCACTCCTTCTCTCCAGAGATGCTGCCTGTCCCACTGAGTTACTCCAGCAATTTGTGCCTGGCAGCATCTGCAGTTCCTTCATACACAAGGATGCTGCTGCCTCACTGTGCTAGAGGCCCCGGTTCCATTCTTGACTGCACGGGGGCAAAGTCGCAGAGCCAGGCTGAGTGGATGCGGTCCTTTCAGTCCTGTGCAGCCCTAGGCACTGCGGGGTGACTTCTGCATTAGGGCCATTCAGCATTTTGTTTAGCTCAGAAATACAGCATGGAAGCAGGCACTTCGGCCCAACAGGTCCATGCTGACCATCGATCACCCATTCACACATGTTCTATGTTATCCCATTTTCACATCCACTCCATACACACTAGGGGTTTATGTGTGTGATGCATACATTGGTGTGATGTGCATAGTAGTGTCAGGGGTTTTGGGGAGAAGGCAGGAGAATGGGGTTAGGAGGGAGAGATAGACCAGCCTTGATTGAATCACAGATGGGCTGAATGGCCTAATTCTGCTCCTATCGCATGTGTACATGCCCACATATGTACACATGTTCTAGGTTTACCATTTCATAAGACTTAGGAGCAGAATTAGGCCACTCTGCCCATCGAATCTGTTCCGGCATTCAATCATGGCTGATCTGGTCCTCCAGTTTGATGACCTCGAAAAGATCATCCACACATTTATCTCCTCCCGCCTCGATTACTGCAACTCCCTTTACACTGGCATCAGCCAATCTTCCCTGTCCCGCCTGCAACTGGTCCAAAACGCCGCAGCGAGACTCCTGACGGGCACCCGAGAAAAGGGACCACATCGCCCGGATCCTGGCCTCTCTCTACTGGCTCCCTGTGCGGTTCCGAATAAATTTCAAGACCCTCCTCTTTGTCTACAAAGCCCTCAATGGGCTTGCACCCACCTACATTAAAAGTCTTCTCACCCACTACACCACCTCCAGGTCCCTCAGATCGGCCGGCTTGGAGTTGCTGAATGTCCCGTGGTCTAGGCATAAGCTCAGGGGCGACCGACCCTTTGCGGTCGCAGCTCCTAGACTGTGGAACAGCATCCCCCTCCCCATTAGAACTGCCCCCTCCATCGACTCCTTGAAATCTAGTCTAAAAACGTATCTGTTCTCCCAAGCCTTTCCTGACGTCCTCTGAGTGAGGGCTATTTGTATATATGTATGTAGCCTGCTTGTGTATACTACTCTTATAACAAATGTAAAGCACTTTGGTCAACGAGAGTTGTTTTTTAAATGTGCTATATATATAAATAAATGTGACTTGACTTGACTATGTTTCCCTCTCAACCCCATTCTCCTGCCTCCTCCCCATAATCTATGACACTTTCACTAATCAAGAATCTTCCAATCTCTGCCTTAAAAATACCCAACGACTTGGCCCCCACAGACAAACTGTGCCAATGAATTCCACAGATTCACCACCCTCTGGCTAAAGATAATTCCTCCTCATCTCCATTCTTATGGTACGTCCTCTGGTCCCAGACTCTTTCACGTTTAAGTTGCTCAAAATCAATTAGAAATTCTTCTGGTCAACGCAGACACTAAATGCACACAATTTAAAAAAAACCTTGTAGAGACTAAAATGACTGAAGCTGGATAATGACCTATTTGGAGGCATTCGCTGCAGAAAGCACCTGTTATTCACTTGAATGAGGCAGAGTGTGAACTAATAATTGTGCCTAACATCAAAACATTCCCAATGCAAATTAAATTAAGATGAAAGCCATCAACAGCCACCAAATTAGATGCCATTTTATTTTTAGTTTCCTCCAATTTCACGTCAACAACCGACAGCATGGTGAGCTTATGAAAGCAGTTAATATCGTCACTGCAAAGACTTGGACATCCATGCATTAGGGTTCCCGGGGGCAATGTTTCCATTAATTAAAAATTAAGTGCTGCTATCAATTAAATGCCCAAAAAAACATTGTGCTAAATTAATTTGAGCGAAATTAATATTGACCATCGACTCACGACTGCATTCCTCCAGCATAATCTTTTCATTTTACCAATTTTGCTCTCTAAAACTGTGCAGGAAAGAACTGCAGGTGCTGGTTTAAATCGAAGATAGACGCAAAATGCTGGGGGAACTCAGCGGGGCAGGCAGCACCTCTGGAGGGAAGGAAGAAGGGTCTCGACCCGAAAAACGTTGCTCATTCCTTCTCTCCAGAGATGCTGCCTGTCCCGCTGAGTTACTCCAGCTTTTTGCGTCTCCCCTTTGGTTATGTTTCCGCTTTGTCCCAAGCGTTCGCTCTCTTGAATCCCCATTAGAAATTCACGCAATGACGCTTTTGTCGAACTTTGGGACTTTGACTCAATATTTCCTTCAGCACAGGACTGCGGCAGCCCGGTGGCGCAGCGGGAGAGTTGCTGCCTCACAGCGCCGGGGACCTGGTTTCACTCCAGTCTGCGGGTGCTGTCTGGACGGAGTTTGTGCGTTCTCCCCGTGACCAGGTGGGTTTTCTCTGGGTGCTCCGGTTTCCTCCCACACTCCAAAGACGTACAGGTTTGTGGGCTCATTTGCTTTGATAAAATTGTAAATTGTCCCTAGTGTGTGTGGGATAGCATTAGCGTGCGCGGCGATCGCCGGTCGGCGCGGACTCGATGGGCAGAAGGGCCTGTTTCCGCTCTGCATCTCCAAGCTGAACTAAGGACATGATCAGAATCGATATTAGACACATGGCGTAATAGGGTGAATGGCTTATTCCGCTCGCTGTGTGAGACGGTTCGACAGCAAGTGCTTCAATAATGATGGCTGGGTGAAGAGGAAAGCTGTTATTACAGCTTGTTTGTTTATTGGATTATCACCAACAATGAAACCCAATTCACCTCTGGCTGCTCGCCAAGTAATCTCTGTACTACTGCTGTGACCCGGTCATAGGATGCTGCAGGAGATGAAACTCAGCTTTGTTACGTTCTGCGATTGTTGATGTGACAGTCTATCTTCGGTTTAAACCAGCATCTTCCAGTTGCTTCCTACACATCGCGTCTGCCCCACTGCGAAATCTCCTCAAGGTATGCCTACTTCTTCAAAGTTCTCCTCCTCTCCCCGACGAGAGTGCTGCAACATCCTCTCTATGCTGCTCATTCATTTGTTCCACACCTCCCTATATCGCTGTCTATATCTCACGTTACCCTTTCCCTTGACTCTCAGTCTGAAAAAGGGTCTCGACCCGAAACGTCGCCTATTCTTTTCTCCAGAGATGCTGTCTGACCCATTGAGTTACTCCAGCTTTTTGTGTCTATCTTCAGTTTAAACCAGCTTCTGCAGTTACTTCCTACACAAAATATATATGTTTTGTTTAGTTCAGAGATACATTGCAGAAATAGGCCCTTCAGCCCACCGGGTCAGTGCCGACCAGCGATCCCCGTACCGTACACTTCCAACACACACTAGGGACACTAAGAAATCTTGATTCTTGATTAGTACGGGTGTCAGGGGTTATGTGGAGGGAGGAGAATGGGGTTAGGAGGGAGGGATAGATCACCCATGATTGATTGGTGGAGTAGACTTGATGGGCCGAATGGCCTAATTCCACTACTATTCCATGACAATTTACAATTTTTTACACGCCAATTCACCTACAAACCAGTACATCTCTGGAGTGTGGGAGGAACCCGGAGCACCTGGTGAAAACTCACGCAGGACACGCGGAGAACGTACAAACTCCGTGCAGACTGTACCTGGAGTCCCTGGCGCTGAAAGGATAAAAGGGTACGACATTCAGAGCGAAACCAGTCACCAAGCCTTTATTTCCCTCTCCTGCTGGCGTACACACTAATCACTCAGCGTTCAGTTCTAATTAAAGTTTTGCCCTTGATGAGCGTAGGTTAATCTTGCTATTGACAGCTGCTGCTTGTTCTGCTTTGCATCAAGAGCTGGGTTTTTTTTTGTGTTCTGTTGAACGACAACATTTCTCAGCCGCAAAACACAAGCGCAGTAAGTTGCTCCTTTTCTCCAGAGATGCTGTCTGACCCGCTGGGTTACTCCAGCTCGTTGCATCTAAGTAGGTCCCCGCACTGATTTCGCTCTAGGACGCTTCACACACTGACGACGTAGTAGGTTTTATCGCCAGCGCCATAGTGTATAAAAGTGCCCCCTAACTGTGGACGGACCATGTTTACGACACACGCAATCAGTTCTATGCGGCGCCGGGTCGTCTGCTTTTAAAATCCTTAACCTGTTTAATATCTTGACTAGAAGAAGATTCCAAAACGTTACGAACGCTGCCCGGTCCATCACGGGTTCTGACCTCCCCACCATCGAAGGGATCTACAGGCAGCCGGCATCGTCAGAGACCCCACACCACCCTGGCCACACACTCGTTTCACCCCCTGCCATCAGGAAGAAGGTACAGGGGCCTGAAAACTGTAACGTCCAGGTTCAGGAATAGCTACTTCCCCACAGCCATCAGGCTACGAAACACTACAACCTCCAAATAAGCTCCAAACTACATAGACTATTATTGATATTAATGTGCTATTATTGTTTGTTTTTTATGTGTACATATGTGTGTGTGTGTGTACGTGTACATATATATATATACATACACATATACACACATGGGGTGAGGCTCGCCCTTGATTAGCCAATGGCACCCGTAGTCGGGATCGAACTTGAGTCACTGGCTCTGTAAAGCAGCTGAGCCGCCCTGTGTAAGTGTAGGTGGAGTCAATGGAGGGGAGGTTGGTTTGCGTGATGGTCTGGGCTGCGTCCACAATCCCTGCAATCTCTTGTGCTCCTAGATGGGGCTGTTGCCAAACCGAGCTGTGATGCACCCCGACAACTTTGCTTGCTACGGCTCGTCTGCAGATGTTGGTGGAAGTTGTTGGGGGCGTGCCAAACTTCCTAACGCAAACCTCCAGACTTTCCCTGAATCTGGAGGTGTGCATTTTCACACATCTATGCCACTTGCCTGATGGAAACAGGCCCTTCGGCCCACCGAATCCTCGCCGACCATCGATCACCCGTTCGGACTAGTTATAGAGTGATACAGTGTGGAAACAGGCCCTTCAGCCCAACTTCCCCACACTAGCCAACATGTCCCATCTACACTAGTCCCACCTGCCTGCGTTTGGTCCATATCCCTCCAAACTTGTCCAATCCATGCAGCTGTCTAACTGTTTCTTAAACTTTGGGATAGTCCCAGCCTCAACCACCTCCTCTGGCAGCTTGTTCCATACACCCACCACCCTTTGTGTGAAAATGTTACCCCTCAGATTCCTATTAAATCTTTTCCCCTTCACCTTGAAGCTATGTCCCCTGGTCCTCATTCCCCCTACTCTGGGCAAGAGACTCTATGCGTCTCCCCGATCTATTCCTCTCATGATTTTATACATTCTATCCACACCCTACACACACTCTCTCCACACATTGGGGGCATTTTCCGTAGAGGCCGATTAACTTACAACCACAAAGACGGACACAAAGTGCTGGAGTATCTATCCTACTTTCCCATCTGACCAGCTGTTATTTTGGCGGAAGTCAGTTGTGGGCAACTCTCTTGTACTCTGCGCGCAACTCTCCCTTGTACTCTGCGCGCACGACTGTGGTACAAAGCACCTCGTTGTCTTTGAATGCGTAGGGAGTTTAGTTTAGTTTATTGTCACGGGTACCGAATTACAGTGAAAAGCTTTTGTTGCGTGCTAATCAGTCAACAGAAAGACAACTACACGATTACAATCGATCCATTTCCAGGAGTACAGATACACGATAAGGGAATACGTTGATTATGAACGGTAATTTTAGGAGTGCCATCTAATCTACTTCCACTGAAGTGCTTCATCCGAAGGTCACAGATAAACATGAGTTTTTTTGTTTTTTTTCCCAGGCGGACAAAGTGAGTCCACACCTGGAGTATTGTGTGCAGTTTTGATCTCCAAATTTGAGGAAGGGCATTCTTGCTATATAGGGAGTGCAGCGTAGGTTCGCCAGGTTAATTCTGGGGATGGCGTGACTGTCATATGTTGAAAGAATGGAGCGAACGGACATGTATACACTGGAATTTAGAAGGATGAGAGGATATCTTATTGAAACATATAAGATTATTAAGGGTTTGGGCGCGCTAGAGGCAGGAAATATGTTCCCGTTGTTGGGGGAGTCCAGAACCAGGGGCCACAGTTTAAGAATAAGGGGTAGGCCACTTAGAACGGAGATAAGGAAAAACAGTTGTGAATCTGTGGAATTCTCTGCCTTAGAAGGCAGTGGAGGCCAATTCTCTGGATGCTTTCAAGAGAGAGTTAGATAGAGCTCTTAAAGATAGCGGAGTCAAGGGATATGGGGAGAAGGCAGGAACGGGGTACTGATTGTGGATGATCAGCCATGATCACAGTGAATGGCAGTGCCGGCTCGAAGGACGGAATAGCCTATTCCTGCACCTATTGTCTATTGTCTAATGTCTATACAGCGTGGAAACAGGCTACCGAGTCCTTGCCGACCATCGATCACCCCTAGTTCAACGTGATCCCACTTTCACATCCACTCTCTACTGCAGGAAGGAAGTGAAGATGCTGGTTTCCACCGCAGATAGACACAAAATGCTGGAGTAACTCAGCGGGTGAGGCAGCATCTCTGATACCACTTTGATACCACTACCTTTAAGTCTGAAGCACTCAACTGAGTCACAGCCGTTACAGAAAATCCACATTAGATACCAATCATAGCCTGGAGCTCATTTGCAAAATCGTGGCCTCTTCACTACGAGGCAATTCATTCTAAGTCAATTTCCTCTGCAACCATTGCTGGTGAGGTGCCATATAAATCTATGGGTCTTCTCCCAATCACTTGCATCAACTTTTTTAATTAAAATTTGCAGAGAAAAATATAGCCCCTGCGAGAACGACGCATCCCCGACAACTTATTTTCAAACTAGAAGTGCACAATTTTACAGTTAACTTATAAAGCAGGAGCAATTCCAAACAATCTATATGGAAATGTGGCACCTCCACTAAGATGCGAGGTTAAAATCCAACAACAAAATACCAAGAATTTATAACAATATTCACCCCAACAGCAGTCACACTCGCCAGGAATTATTTTCTGTCAAATTACTATAGCTCGAAAAATATGGCAGTTAAGGAAGTTATTGCAATGACGTCAGAGGCGTTCTCGTAGCCTTTGGATTTATCTGGATTCATGGATAATATAACGTTTTTATTTGCAGGGATGTATGGCATGCCATTGATAACTACCTGTAAGCTGTTCTGCGTATAGATACAGGGCATTTTAACCACTGCACACACGTGCAATGAAATGATTCATTCGAGAATCGGAACTGGGTGATTTCATTTCAGTTTAGTTTGAGTTTAGTTTATTGTCACGTGTACTGAGGTACAGTGAAAAGCTTTTGTTGCGTGCTATCCAGTCAGTGGAAAGACAATACGTGCTTGCAATTGGGCCATCCGCAGTGTACAGATACATGATAAGGGGAGTAACGTGGATAACGTTTAGTCCAGTAAAGCCCGATCAAGGATAGTCCAATTGCTCCAATGAGGCAGATAGGAGCTCAGGGTCGCTCTCTAGTTGTTAAGATGGTCCATTTGCCTGATAACAGCTGGGAAGAAACTGTCCCTGAATCTGGAGGTGTGCGTTTTCACACTTCTGTACCTCTTGCCCGTTGGGAGAGGGGAGAAGGGGGAATGGCCCGTCCTTGATTATGCCGAGGCAGCGTGAGGTGTAGACGGAGTCGACGGGAAGGGAGGTTGGTTTTGGGTGATGGCCTGGGCTGCGTCCACAATTCTCCGCAAATTCTTGCGGTCTTGGATGGGACTGTTCCCAAACCGTGCTGGGATGCATCCCGATAAAATGCTCTCTTTGGCGCATCTGTAGAAGTTGGTGAGAGTCGTTGAGGACAGGCCAAACCTCCTAAGCCTTCTAAGGAAGTAGAGGCGTTTTCCTGGCTGTTGCTTCGGTTTGATTGGTCCCTACCTGAAGTAATTTGTTACGGTCAGGATCATACCCGGGTCACTGGCGCTATGAGGCAGCAACTCTACCGCTGCGCCCCCGTACCGCCCCACATAATTATCACAAGCGCAGTCAATGGTTCAAATTCCTTTTTAAGGGTCTGATAGAAACTCAGCAATCAAAATGCTCACAGAAAAACCCCAGAACTTCCAAAACTATTTAATAAGGAATAAATTAAAAATGTTGAATGTTATTCTCTACTGTAGTGCATACTGTAGAGCACCAAGGCAAATTGCTTGTATGTGAATACTTGGCCAATAAACTTATTCATTGTACATTCTAAACAATGTATTCTTCTTTTCGTACTCCTCCATTTTACTTTTCCTGTCTTTGTCTACTTTGCTTTCCCGCACGTTATTGTCCTTTCTGTTCCTGCTTGAACTACAATCCCACCCATTAAACATCACCTTTTCTCAATATGTTCCTCAATCATGGTAGCACACAACAGTAGAGCTACTGCCCGACAGCGCCTGAAACCCGGGTTCGATCCCGACTACAGGTGATGTCTGTACGGAATTTTCTTTGGGATCTCCGGTTTCCTCCCACACTCCAAAGACGTACAGACTTGTAGGTTAATTGGCTTGGTATAAATGTAAATTGTCCCGAGTGTGTGTAGGCACTGTCAGATTTTCGGAGCCCCGCGCGATGCCGGGACCAGCACAACTCCGCGCTTCTAAGTGGGACGGGCCCCGTGTGGCCATACGGTGCCCTTACGCCACAAGCGACCACGAGGTTGCGTAATTTGCGTAAGTGGGACATGCCCTTTCAGGGCCTGTCCCACTTACGCGACCTTGGCTCGCAAGTATGCGGGAATCTCTGGTCAGCGCAAACTCGTTGGACCGACAGGACTGGTTCGCATTTGCCCTCAACTCTTGCTGCAGCAACTAATAGGGCAAAACTTGAAGAATTCTGAAGAAGAGTCCCGACCCCAAACATCACCCATCCTTTAATGCTGCCTGACCTGCTGAGATACTCCAGCACTTTGTTCCTATCTTCTTGAAACATTTTTAGTTGAACAGCCCAGAAAGTATTCTGAAGAGCTATTCCACTTCAGCACCTTTAGGGTTATTCTATTTGCACAGAAATCAAGACTTTAGTTTTTTAATATTTTTAGCTTTTAGATTTAGAGAGAAACAGCGCAGAAACAGGCCCAACGCGTCTGCACCGACCAGCGATCTCCGCACATTAACACTATCCTACACACACTAGGGACAATTTTACATTTATACCAAGCCAATTAACCTTCAAATGTGCACATCTTTCGAATATGTTATGATAAGAAATAGAGTTTAATCATTTCTACACTGATGGGATGATAATGAGAGGCAGAAAATCATGGCATGGACAGGAATGACCCTAGCAAAATTAGTAGAGAGGATGGACTGACTGCTAAATGTCCACAACAAGCTTTAGTTTAGATTAGAGATACAGCGTTGAAACAAGCCCTTCACCACCGGGTCCGCGGTGACCAGTGATCACCAATACACTAGTTCTATCGTACAAACTGGGACCAATTTACAGAAGCCAATTCACCTACAATCCCGCACATCTTTCGAAGATGGGAGGAAAACCGGAGCACCCGGAGAAAACCCGCACGGTCACAAGTGGAACGTACAAACTCCACACAGCTAGCAGCTGTAGTCAGGATCGAACGCGGGTCTCCAGCGCTGTAAGGCAGTAACTCTACCGCTGTGTCACCATACCGTCCCCATTGACGACCTCCTGTGAAAACCAGAAGAATAGGACAGCATCGTGGCGCAGTGGAAGTGTTGCTGCCTTACAGAGCCAGAGACCCGGGATCGATCCTGACCACGGGTGCTTGCCTGTACGGAGTTTGAACGTTCTCCCTGTGGGTTTTCTCCGAGTTCTTCGTTTTCCTGCCACACTCCAAAGACGTACAGGGTTATCGGTTAATTGGCTTGGAACAAATAGGGACCGCTGGTCGGCGTGGCCTCGGTGACCGGAAGAGCCTGTTTCCAGATACCTTTACCTCGAAACTAAACTAAACTCACCTAAACTAAAGAAACAAGGAGCATACTCTTAGTGGCGTGGTTTGTGTGGGGGAGTGCAACGAGGCAGAAATGATTCAGAAAGTTAATATATAATGAACGATCAATTCTGCATGTTCCGATTAACCTTTTTGGAATCGGCATCCATTTCTGCAACACAGACCCGCCAACGTTTGACGGAGTTTTCTGACATTTATACATAATTCTACTGCATGAATAAATTTAATTGAGCAGGTTAGTCGGTTCAGGAACATGTCGGGTGTGGTTTGATTTTATTTATCGTCTGCTGTGAGAGTAAATGTAGCCTAATTCAATGCACGGAAGACAGACGCAGAAAGCTGGAGTAACTCAGCAGGGCAGGAAGCATCTCTGGAGAGAAGGCGCGGGTGACGTTTTGGGTTGAGACCCTTCCTCAGAGTCTTGGCACGAAACGTCACCCATTCCTTCTATCCAGAGATGCTGCCTGTCCCGCTGAGTTACTCCAGCTTTTTGGGGTCTATATTTGGTTTAATCTAGCATCTGGTGTTTAGTTTAGAGAAACAGCGCGGAAACAGGCCCTTCGGCCCACAGAATCCACACCGACCTGCAATCCCCGCACAGTAACACTACACACACTAGGGACAGCTTACACATACACCAAGCCAATTAACCTACATACATACCTGTACGTCTTTGGAGCGTGGGAGGAAACCCAAGGATTCCGGAGAAAACCTACGCGGTCACGGGGAGAACGCACAAACTCCATACTGACAAGCACCCGTAATCGGGATCGAACTCGGGTGTCCGGCGCTGCAAGCGCCGTAAGGCGGCAGCTCTACCGCTGCGCCACCCTACTTAATACGTTAGGAAAGTGGAATGACTGTGTGCTCAATAGGATGCTATACGCCACTTAATAAAAGCACAGGACTATGTTTCAGATCACGGAGATAACAGGCAGTGCTGGGAACCGACATGTAGAACAGGAACAGGAATGATATTAAAACAATCTAAATCAAGACATGCCCACACTGTCAACACAAGTGAAATTAAATTCAGGAAATCTCAGGCCTGTTGTTAACCTGGTCGAGGTTCATCGTGCAAAATTGCACAGACTTCAGCACCAATTAATAATGCATAAGCACTAAAGCTGTCTTCGAAACCCCCTGCACCACCATAATCCCAAAGCTCCGTCCAGTAAACACACAACTCGCCGGTAATGGCAGGGATTAATTTGCCGCAGGAAAGAAGCATTTGCAAAAGGGAATGTTTCCCTCGAACGGCAGACACAAAAAGCTGGAATAACTCGTCGGGCCGGGCAGCATCTACGGAGAATCACCGCTCAACTACATTAAGTGGAGCTCTACCCCAATGCTAATTCAGTGACGCTCGATAAGCACAATGTTATCTTGCATCTTCCGAGCCGCCGCTGTGCCTTCGGGAAAGCATTCCTCTCGATCCCAAATACCAGGGTCAGTCTCTGAGATCATGTTCATGAGTAATGGTAGCAGAATCCATCCAGTCTACCCCGCCATTCAATCATGGCTGGTCTATCTCTCCCTCCGAACCCCATTATCCTGCCTTCTCCCCATAATACCTGAATCCCGTACTAATCTGAATCGATCAGCCTCCGCCATAAAAATATCCACTGACTTGGCCTCCACAGCCTTCTGCGGCAATGAATTCCACAGATTCACCACCCTCCGACTGAAGACGTTCCTCCTCATCTCCTTCCTAAAGGAACGTCTGGTCCTAGACTCTCCCACGAGTCACTCTACACAGGCCTTTTAGTATTCGAGGCATGCATCAACTAAAGGATTATTAGCCAAAATATTTGGAATGACTTAGACGGCACGGTGGCGCAGCGGTAGAGTTGCTGCCTTGCAGCGCCGGAGACCCGGGTTCGATCCTGAGCACGGGCGCTGTCTGTACGGAGTTTGTACGTTCTCCCCATGACCTGCATGGGTTTTCTCCAGGATCTCTGCTTTCCTCCCACACCTGCAAAGACGTATAGGTTTGGAGGTTAATTGGCTTGGTGTATGTGTGAATTGTCCCCAGTGTGTGCAGAGTAGTGTTAATGTGCGGGGATCGCTGGTCGGCGCGGACTCAGTGGGCCGAAGGGCCTGTTTCCGCGCTGTATCTCTAAACAAAACAAAACTAAACTAAAGCAATCCAAAATGTGTTCATCTGAACCGTCGACTGTTAATCACTGTTCAATTATGTGTAACAATCCTGCTACCAATCACATTAAGTGGAGATCTAGCCCAATGCTAATTCAGTAATGTTCGACAATCACAATGTTACCTTACACCTTCCATTGTTCCTTTGGGAAACATATCTCTCGATCCCAAATACCGGGCTCAGCCCCTGAGACAGACGCCGACCGAAAGAATATTAGCCAAAATAGTCTGAATGATTTGTTTCCTCAACTAATTACCCTGTGCTCTCAAAACTCTGAGAAAGGTGAAAAACTAAGCAAAATTTCCACAGAAAGCAATGGATATTTTTAAGGTGAAGATTGATAGATTCCTGATTGATACGGGTGTCAGGGGTTATGGGGAGAAGGCAGGGAGAATGGGGTTAGGAGGGAGAGATAGATCAGCCGTGATTGAATGGCGGGGTAGACTTGATGGGCCAATCCTGCTCCTGCAACTTTTGAATTTATGAACTTATAAAGTAGAAACAAGAAACTGCAGATTACTAAGGAAAGTTGTGTAGTTAAATGTCACGTGTGCCAAGGTACAGTGAAACACTTTGGTTTTGTGCTAACCAGTCATCTAACCAGAAAGACAATATGTGTTTACAACTGAGCCATTCACAATGTACAGATACATGATAAAGGGAATAATGTTTAGTTGAAGATAAAGTCCGATTAAAGATAGTCCGAGGGTCTCCAATGAGGTAGACAGCAGCTCAGGACTGCTCTCTCGTTGCTGGTAGGATGGTTCAGTTGCCTGATCTGAGGAGGTCTGCGGAAGGGTGCCCCTCGCAAAATGTCACCCGTCCATGTTCTCCAGGGATGCTGCCTGGCCCACTGAGTTACACCAGCACTTTGTCGTTCTGGGGCAAATAAGGACGAGAGCATGTTGGATGGGCTCAGCCCAACCAGAGATATCTCAGAGACAGTGAAATTAAACAAAGATAGACAACAAAAAGCTGGAGCATCTCAGCGGGACAGGCAGCAACTCTGGAGAGAAGGAATGGGTGATGTTTCAGGTCGAGACCTTTCTTCAGACTGAAAGTTACGGGATAGGGAAGTGAGAGATACAGACTTCGATGTAGAGAGATAAAGAACAGTTAATGAAAGATGTGCAAAAAAAAGTAACTATGGTAAAGGAAACAGGCTGTTTGTTGGGTGAAAACGAAAAGCTGGTTTGTGGGGAAGGGATAGAGAGAGAGGGAGTGCCGGGGTTACTTGAAGTTAGGGAAATCAATATTCATACCACTGGGCTGTTAGCTGCCCAAGCGAAATATATGCTAAACGCTGCTGTAACTGGTATAGAGATATGGCATAGAAAGAGGCCCTACGGCCCACTGCGACTGTGCCAAACCGATTACCCATTCACACACTAATTCCATTTACCCACTGAGTCCATACATCTATCACCTATATACACTAATTCTCTGTTATCCCACTTCACATCCAGTACATTCTAAGGCCAATTAACCTACAAATCCTCACGTCTTTGGGATGTGGGAGGAAACCAGAGCGCCCGGAGGAAACCCACGTGGTCACAGGGAGATCCTGACCTACCATAGAAACATAGAAACATAGAAATTAGGTGCAGGAGCAGGCCATTCGGCCCTTCGAGCCTGCACCGCCATTCAACATGATCATGGCTGATCATCCAACTCAATATCCTGTACCTGCCTTCTCTCCATACCCTCTGATCCCTTCAGCCACAAGGGCCACATCCAACTCCCTCTTAAATATGGCCACGAACTGGCCTCAACTACCTTCTGTGGCAGAGAATTCCACAGATTCACCACTCTCTGTGTGAAAAGCGATTTTCTCATCTCGGTCCTAAAAGACTTCCCCCTTATCCTTAAACTGTGACCCCTTGTTCTGGACTTCCCCAACATCGGGAATAATCTTCCTGCATCTAGCCTGTCCAACCCCTTAAGTCCTAGGAACCATCTACCCTCATTGGAGAGCCTCGGACTATCTTTAATCCAACTCTACTGGGCTTTATCTTGCACTATATGACATTGCCTTTATCCTGTATCTGTACACTGTGGACGGCTCGATTGTAATCCTGTTTCTTTCCACTGACTGGATAGCACGCAGCCAAAAGCTTTTCGCTGTACCTCGGTACACATGACAATAAACTAAACTAAACTAGGTGGTGTAAGCTCCACATTGACAGAACTAAAGATCAGGATCAAACCCGGGTCTCTGGCGTTGTGTGCCAGCAGCTCTACCGGTACTGTGTCGCCCAGAGGTGCCGATTCGGCCGCTCCAAGCCGCGGGGCGTGTTCGACCGTCCCGACGTGGGAGTTTTGGATCATCCCGGCGGGAGGGCCTGTACATCCGACCTCGGATGAACAAAGGAGGAGGACTGGCGGAACTTTGTTGCCTCCCACCACAGTGAAGAATGCTGCGGTGGATGTTTGTGTTATGGGCCTGTCCCACTTACGCGACCTTTACAGGCGACTGCCCAGCACCCGTGGTAAGTCGGGCGAAATGTTCAACACGTTGAAAATTCAGCGGCGACCAGAAAGACGCAACGACTTTTTGGGGACCTCTCACGACCACAGCCTGCACGGCCGTGCGAGGTCTCCTATGGTCGTGAGAGGTCTCCAAAGAGTCGTAGCGCATTTCTGGTCGCCGCTGAATTTTCAACATGTTGAATATTTTGGCGACCTATCACGGGTGCCGGCATTCGCCTGTAAAGGTCGCGTAAGTGGGACAGGCCCTCAACCTCAACGTGGGAAAAACGAAGGAGATGGTGGTTGACTTCAGGAGGGTGGGAAAACAACGCCATACACCTCTGCACATCGACGGAGCTGATGTGGAAAGGGTCAGCAGTGTGAAGTTCCTAGGACTCCACCTGTCAGATGACCTGACGTCCACGACCAACACCACAGTACTGGTCAAGAGAGCCCAGCAGCGACTACACCCTCTCCGAAGACTACGGAAAGCAGGTCTCCCCGCTGCACACCTACGAACTTTTTATAGGGGGACAATCGAGAGCACATTAACCTACGGCATCACCTCTCGGTTCGGGAGCTGCAAGGCGTACAAACGGCACCAACTGGACAAGATTGTGAAGACCGCCAGCAGGATTATTGGTGCTCCACTCCCTTTATTGCTGGACACATACAGGAAGAGATGTATCAGCAGAGCCATCTCCGTCACCAAAGACCCCTACCACCCATCGCATCACATATTCTCCATCCTGCCATCTGGGAAGAGGTACAGGAGCATCAGCTGCAAAACCAGCAGGATGCTCCTCAGCTTCTTCCCGCAGGCTATAAGACTGATAAACGGACTTTGCCCCCTGCCAAAGTATCGCGCACCAACCACCAACCTGGACACACTGAAGCAGAGCCATTGTCGTGCCACTGCCTATCGGAACTCGTGATATATGAACTTTTATTCTTTATTTCTATTTATTTTTTACCGCACACTGAATGGACACTGGTTGAGAAACGCTTTTTCGTTTCCTCTAGGTATGTAAGTACTCAGAAAAATGATAATAAAGATATACAATACAATATTCTATTGTGCATTGTGTGTTCTTTTTTAAGTGTATCGCTGCTGGCAAATTCTTTTCACTGCATCTCCGTTGGTGCATGTGATGCAGAAATTTGACCTTGACTTTAACTTTACATTACTTATGTACCAACTATATTTTAAAATATAAGGTAGCCAAAAAAACTATAGCCACTGTTTGAAGGTATTAACGGCAGCTATCAATTTGCACACACAACAAACTCTCGGCATCTTTAGTTGGCTCCAGAGCTTTTCTAGATTATCCAGAACAGACAGAGGTCACGGCCTCCGAGAGGAGTCCAACGGTACCGGAACGGTCCACCCAGACCGAGGAGCCGAGATATTCGGCCCGCAAAGTCGGCCTCGAAAATCGGCTATGGAAACGGATCTGCCGGCTTCGGCCGGGCCGCAGTTCCAGAGCCCCGGCCGCAGGGGGGCAAATTTGACCCGCCGATCGGCTGCGGAAGTCCCGATGAGGTCGAGATCGGCCGCCTCACCCGGACTAAGCGCAACATTTTCGGGGAGACTTGGGGGGGGGGGGGGAGATTTCAAGTGTGTTCTCGTAATTTTGTCCGGATTAATGGATGTGCCGGACCACCAGTTGCTGGGAAACCGGTGACGGACCTGTATGTCGATCAGGAATATGATTAATTTCTAAAGTGTAAACTATCTTTAGAATGGTTCCAATGACTGCATTCTTGTTTTTTCTTTCATCCAGTCCAGGGACAATGAGACTTAAAATAGGGGGGTTGCTGAACTGCCTGACACATTGAAAGCCGAGTATTGATCTGCAATCACTCCACAACGACATTATACTGTAGTGTCTTTGCTGCTTCCTGTTGCCGCAGGCTATCAGTACTCTCGCTGGTGACTTGTCGCATCCACTGGTGTCATACGTTCACAGGTTCATAAGTTCTAGGAGCAGAATTAGGCCCTTTTGGCCCATCGAGTCTACTCCGCCATTCCATCAAGGTTGATCTACACTTCCCAACTCAACCCCCCATTCCCCTGCATTTCACCATAACTCTTGACACCCTTACTAATCAAGAAACCTTCCATCCTCACTGCTGCCTTGGCTCAGTCATAAGGCCATGTGATTGGAGTAGAATTAGGCCATTCGACCCAGCAAGTCTACTCCACCATTCAATCATGGCTGATCTATCGCTCCCTCACAACCCCATTCTCCTGCCTTCTGCCCATAACGTCTGACATATATTTTGTGTGTACGTATGTGTGTGCATTGTGTGTGTGTACATATATATGTGTGTGTGTGTGTGTGTGTGTGTGTGTGTGCGCACATATATATGTGTGTGTGTGTGTGCGCACACATATATATATATGTGTGTGTGTGTGTATTATCTGTATATATATATATATATGTGTGTATTTGTGAGTATGTGCATATGTACACACACTGAACTGTTTTTATCTTTCTCGTTTTTATATTATTTACAGTGTACTATGTTTACATATTCTGCTGTGCTGCTGTAAGTAATAATTTAATTATTCTACCTGGGACATATGATAATAAAACACTCTTGATTCTTGTCTAGGTGATGTTTCTGGTCGAGACCCTTCATCAGACCGGTGAAGGGTCTCGACCCGACACATCGCCTGTTCCTTTTCTCCAGAGATGCTGCCTGACCCCCCTGAGTTACTCCAGTTTTTTGTGTCTGTCACTGGCATAATGCTGTCCTGGGCCTCCTCCATTGCCAGAGTGAGGCCACACACAAACAGAGGAACAGCACCTCATGTTCCCATGGGTAGCTCATGAGCCATTGGTATGGACATTGAATTCCCCAATTTAAAACCCCTCCCCGACCCCTCCCGCTTCCCTCCAACCCCTTTCCTCCTCTCTGCCCCACCTGGTCTCCCACCTTTTTCTCCCCTCCACTCCCCCTTACTCCACCTCTGCTACTTTCCTTTCTCCAGTTTCACAATCCGCAACTCTTCAAACCAGTCTCGCGCCTTCTGCTTTTATCTCTGGCCTTTGTTACAACCATCTGCCTAATAAACCTCCCCCCTCGCCAGGTGTCTGCCTATCCACTATTCCAGCTTTCATCACCCCTCCCCTGTAGTCACCCCTCCCCTCAGTCTGAAGAACTGGCATGCAGGTGCAGCAGGCAGTGAAGAAATCAAATGGTACGTTAGCATTCATAGCAAAAGGATTTGAGTATAGGAGCAGGGAGGTTCTACTGCAGTTGTACAGGGTCTTGGTGAGGCCACACCTGGAGTATTGCGTACAGTTTTGGTCTCCAAATCTGAGGAAAGATATTCTTGTCATAGAGGGGGTACAGAGAAGGTTCACCAGACTGATTCCTGGGATGTCAGGACTTTCATATGAGGAAAGACTGGATAGATTCGGCTTGTACTCGCTAGAATTTAGAAGATTGAGGGGGGATCTTATAGAAACTTACAAAATTCTTAAGGGGTAGGACAGGCTAGATGCAGGAAGATTGTTCCCGATGTTGGGAAAGTCCAGAACAAGGGGTCACAGTTTAAGGATAAGGGGGAAGTCTTTTAGGACCGAGCTGAGAAAAATATTTTTCACACAGAGAGTGAATCTGTGGAATTCTCTGCCACAGTAGGTAGTTGAGGCCAGTTCAATGGCTATATTTAAGAGGGAGTTAGATGTGGCCCTTGTGGCTAAAGGGATCAGGGGGTATGGAGAGAAGGCAGGTACAGGATACTGAGTTGAATGATCAGCCATGATCACATTGAATGGCGGTGCAGGCTCGAAGGGCCGAATGGCCTACTCCTGCACCTATTTTCTATGTTTGTATGTTTCTATCCCGACCCAAAACGTCGCCTATCCAAGTTCTCCAGAGATGCTGCCTGGCCCATTGAGTTACTCCAATACTTTGTGTCCTTTAATGTAGCCACTGCTTTTATTTTACAATGCACTATTAGTTCAGATTAAATCAGTATAATTCAGCAACTTAGATTTTAGATTTAGATTTTAGAGATACAGTGTGGAAACAGGCCCTTTGGCCCACTGAGTCCATGGCGACCCATACACTAGTTCTATATTATCGCACTTTCTCATCCTCTTCCTACACACACTGGGGGCAATTTACAGCGGCCAATTAACCTACAAACCTGCACATCATCGGAGGGTGGGCTGAAACAAGAGCACCCGGAGAAAACCCACGTGGTCGCGGAGAGAACGTACAAACTCCGTACAGACGGCACCCGTAGTCAGGATCGAACCCGGGTCCCTGGTGCTGTAAAGGTTGCTGCCTTAAGGGCCTGTCCCACTTTGATGAGCTAATTCACGATCTTTTTTACTCGTGGACATTTTTCATCAGGCTAGAAAAAACGCCCCGACCTACTTGATGCCACGAGTACCTACGACTAGCATCACGATCTACCGACACCTACCTACGACCTACCTACGACCTCCTACGACCTCCTACGACCGCGTGACGACCATGCTGCGAGTATGAGTCAAGGGCAAACTCGGCAGAGGTCGTGAATTAGGTCGTGAAAGTGGGACAGGCCCTTAAAACAGCGACTTAAAACCACTGCGCCACTGCGCCGCCCTTTAGAGATACAGCATGGAAACAGGCCCTTCGGCCCACCGAGTCCATGCTGAGTCCAGGTGACCGATTTGTTTTAGCAAGTCAGCAAGCAGAAATGCCAGCATCCCTCGCCCTTCGCCAGCGAAAGAAATAATGGTCTAAATTCTATGCTCCTCCCCATCATGACAGCCCAGCTGGTCTTGACATCTGCTAATATAATCAGAAGCTCCAGTTTGATCTGACAGAAGGCTGCGTTTATTTGCATTTATTTGCTTTACTGCTTACTTCATAGCCCAGGAGTGAAGAAGACTTCACAAAAAGTGGCGAACACTGCCCAGTCCATCACGGTTTCTGACCTCCCCATCATCGAATGGGATCTACAGGGGCTCAAAAAGGCAGCCGGCATCTTCAGAGACCCCCACCACCATCGGGAAGAAGGTACAGGAGCCTGAAAGCTGTAAAGTCCAGGATCAGGGACAGCTCCTTCCCTACAGCCATCAGGCCGTTTAACACTACAACCTCCAATTAGGCTTCAAACTATATAGACCGAAGGACATTATTATTTGCACTATTATTGTCTATTTATTTGTCTGTTTGTTTTACATATATATAATTATTTATAAAAAGTTCAGTATATATATATATATATGTTTATAAAATCAAAAGGTCATAAGATATATGTTTACATATCAAAAGATCATAAGATAATTTGTGATGGTAGACCATTTGGCCCATCAAGTCTACTCCGCCATTCAATCATGGCTGATCTATCTCTCCCTCCTAACCCCATTCTCCTGCCTTCTCCCCGTAACCTCTGACACCCGCACTAATCAGGAATCTATCTATCTCTGCCTGAAATATATCCTGTGGCGAATTCCACAGATTCGCCACCCTCTGACTAAAGAAATTTCGCCTCATCTCCTTCCTAAAAGAAGGTCCTTTAATTCTGAGGCTATGACCACCAGTCCGACACTCTCCCACTAGTGGAAACATCCTCTCCACATCTCCACTCTATCCAAGACTTTCACTATTTTGTACGTTTCAATGAGGTCCTCCCCTCATTCTTCTAAACTCCAGCGAGTACAGGCCCGGTGCCGACAAACGCTCATCATATATGATGCGCTGCTGCAAATAAAGATTCTATTATTCCATTTCGGGACATGTAACACTAAAACACTCTTGGCTGTTGACAGACTGATGGGGTACCTCTTCACTTAGTGCTGAGTAGGATAAAAACATTTTCCTATAGGGATCTCATCTGGTTGAAATTGTGCAATATGATGGACAGACATCACAAATTCACGTATGGTTCAGATGCGCTTTCGTGAATCTCTGAGGTCAGGAAGTTCTATATTTAATTAGCCAAGGAGCAATGCATGGAACATTGAACAGTTCACCGCAGGTACAGGCTGCTGGGCACACTGTCCTTGCCGAACATGATACCTGTTTTCACGCTGTATCTCTAAATGAAACTGAACTAAATCTTCCTGCAGATGTTGAAGGGGTGGAGCCTATCGTAAACATCGTAACTGATGTCCGTTATCAAGAGGTTTTGACGGAAACGAATCTACTGTGTACTATCATAGCGACAGATAAACAACGCATATACTGTACTGAGGTATTGTACTGTACTAACATAGAGAGAGATAATGGATCTAGAAGTGTGAAAACACACACCACCAAATTCAGCGACAGTTTCTTCCCAGCTGTTTCCAGGCAACTGAATCATCCTACCACAGCCAGTGCTGAACTATTATCTTATTTAAGAAGGAACTGCAGATGCTGAAAAATCGAAGGTGGACAAAAATGCTGGAGAAACTCAGCGGGTGCGGCAGCATCTATGGAGCGAAGGAAATAGGCGACGTTTCGGGCCGAAACCCTTCTTCAGACAGATGTGACGTTGGGGGAGGAGGGAGCTATTATCGACCACTTTGATGTCTCTCGGACTATCCTTGATCGGACTTTGCTGGCTTTACCTTGCACTAAACTTTAATCCATTATCATGTATCTGTACACTGTAAAAGGCTCGATTGTAATCATGTGTTGTCTTTCTGCACTATACCTCGTACCTGTACATCCTCTCATCTTCTCTCCTAATCTGCCTCCTTTTCGTCTCTGGTCTTTGTCTACCCATCTGCCACCCACTGTACCTGGGTGCACGTGATGAGAAACTGAACTAAGCTAAAAACGAAGAAACAACACATATACTGTACGGTTCAGCTACAGTACTGCAGTACAGGAGCGTGGTGTAGTGTAACGGCACGGAGGCGCAGCGGTAGAGGTGCTGCCTTACAGCGCCAGAGACCCGGGTTCGATCCTGGCTACGGGTGCTGTCTGTATGGAGATTTTAGGTTCTCCATCTGACCTGCGTGGGTTTTCTCCGAGATTATCGTCCTCCCCACGCTCCAAAGACATACAGGTTTGTAGGTTAATTGGCTTGGTGTAAATGTAAAATGTAAAATTGTCCCTAGTGTGTGTGGGATAGTGCGATCGTGCGGGCATTGCTGGTCGGTGCAGACTCGATGGACCGAAGGGCCTGTTTCCACGCTGTATCTCTAAACTAAACTAAACTAATCTAAACCGAGTCCGTGCCGACTGGCGATCACCCGTACATTAGTTCCATCCAACACTAGGGACAATTTACAGATGGCGATTAACCGACAAACCTGCTCGTCTGACAAATGCAGGAGGAAACATAGACACATAGACAATAGGTGCAGGAGGAGGCCATTCGGCCCTTCCAGCCTGCACCGCCATTCAATATGATCATGGCAGATCATCCAGTATCAGCATCCCGTTCTTGCTTTATCCCCATATCCCCTGATTCTGTTAGCCCTAAGAGCTAAATCTAACTCCCTCTTGAAAACATCCAGCGAATTGGCCTCCACTGCCTCCCGTGGCAGAGAATCCCACAGATTCACAACTCTCTGGGGAGACGTACAGGTTTGTAGGTTAATTGGCTAGGGATAAATGTAAAATTGTCCCTAGCTTGTGTAGGATAGTGTTAACTGGTCGGTGCAGACTCGGTGGGCCAAAGGGCCTGTTGGCGCAACATATCTCTAAACGATACTAAACTACTGGGATACTGTACTGTACTATCAGAGAGATAGATGAGTAAGACTGTACTGCGATACTGTACTGTACCAGCAACAAGGAAGATAAGCAACCCATTACAACCAAAGCAATTCAGTCGAGACGGGTTTTTTTACATCGCACTGCGTTATGGTTTCCAGGCGCAAATGGACTTTATTGCTGAGAGTGATTGAAATCTTGGGCTTTATACTCAATAGAAAGGTTTCAATCAGGTGTGATGGACCATAAAATAATGATCAGCATGGAACAGTGAGGCCGAACAAGTAGCCAAATAAAACCCAGAGAACATTGTGTTAAGCGGAACATTTTTAGTGCTTTAAGTGCTGCATTAATAAATCTTGGAGACGCAAGGAACTGCAGATGCTGCAATGTTGCGTAAAACACCCAGTGCTGGAGTAACTCAACGGGTCAGGCAGCATCTGTGGATGGAGTGCTTCAGACTGATTGAAGCGAGTCGAGGAAAGGTGGACTAGATGTGGTGGCTGAATAAAGCCTGGCAAGTGATAGGTGGATATATGGGTGATGGGGGGGGGGGGGGTGTGGGGTGGGGGTGGCAGATGGGTAGACAAAGACCAGAGATGAAAAGGAGGCAGATTAGGAGAGAAGATGAGAGGATGAGTGAAATGTAAAGACAGAGGGAGGGATATAGGTGGAAGAGAACCAGGGGAGTTGGGGTCGGAGATATGAGGGTGGGTGGGTGGAATAAGAGACCAAGGCCAGAGGTGAAAGGAGACCAAAGGGTGCTAAATAAGGAGCAAAGAGGATTGAAATATAAAGCCATTGAAACATAGAAAAATAGGTACAGGTGTAGGCCACTCGGCCCTTTGAGCCAGCATCGCCATTCAATTTGATCATGGCTGATTATCTAAAATCAGTACATCGTTCCTGCTTTTTCCCCATATCCCTTGATTCCATTAGCCCTAAGAGCAAAATCTAACTCTCACTTGAAAACATCCAGTGAATTGGCCTCCACTGCCTTCTGTGACAGAGAATTCCACAGATTCACAACTCTCTGGGTGAAAAGGTTTTTCCTCATTTCAGTCCAAAATGGCCGACCCCCTATTCTTGAACTGTGACCCCTGGTTCTGGATTCCCGCAACATGGGGAACATTTTTCCTGCATTAGTAGAAGGGAAATTGGGGTGGGGGGGGGGGGGGAGTGGGGAAGATGGGAGAAGAGGGGAAGGGGAGAGGATGAGATACAGGATAAAGGGCAAATTGGTTGTGCGCTGGCATGAGGATCATTACTGTGAGCAAATTTGGGCCCCATATATGAGGAAGGATGTGCTGGCTCTGGAGAAGGTCCAGAAGAAGTTTACAAGAATTGATTGCAGGAATGAGTGGGTTCGCATAATATGAGCGTTTGACAACACAGGGCCTGTACTCGCCGGAATTTAGAAAGTTGAGGGGGGGACCTCATTGAAACTTACAGAATAATGAAAGGCATAGATGTGGGGAGGATGTTCCCACTGGTGGGAGAGTCTAGGACCAGAGGTCATAGCCTCAGAATTAACGCAAGTTCCATTATGAAGGAGATGATGAGGAATTTCTTTAGTCAGAGGGTGGTGAATCTGTGGAATTCTTTGCCACAGAAGGCTGTGGAGGCCAAGTCAATGATATTTTTAAACCAGAGATAGATAGATTCTTGATTAGTACGGGTGTCAGAGGTTATGGGGAGAAGACAGGAGAATGGGGTTAGGAGGGAGAGATAGATCAGCCACGGTTGAATGGCGGAGTAGACCAGATGGGCCGAATGGTCTAACTCTGCTCCTATCACTTATGAACTTAACCAAATTGGTCAATTTTCCTGTTATCCTTTTCCCGTATGTAAGGCTGTTGTTTTCACCAGAACACAGAGTTGACTATGACTCAGTGGAACAAAGAGCCTGTTTCCGTGCAGTGTGACTCTGTGAATCTCCACATATCAGATATGGCCAGTGAGCTGCAGGACAAAAACTGGAGCATGTGGAGTTGACGCGGTGAAAAAAGAGAAATCAAACTTGATAATCTTCCTGGGAAAAATAGAAAAGCCAGGCTACCTCCTCCAACCTCATCTACTGCGTCACGTTGTTCAAGATGTGGACTCTTATACATCGGCGAGACCAAACGTAGACTGGACGATCGTTTAGTGGAACACCTTCGCTCAACTCGCCTGAACCCACCTGATATCCCGGATGCTGGACACTTTAATTCCCCCTTCCCATTCCCACACAGACCTTTCTGCCCTGGGCCTCCTCCATTGTCAGAGTGAGGCTAATCACAAATTGGAGGACCAGCACCTCATATTTCGCTTGGGCAGCTTACAGCCCAGTGGTATGAAAATTGATGTCTCCAACTTCAGGTAGCCCCGGCATTCCCCCTCTCTCTATCCCTCCCCCACCCAAGGCGCACTTGCTTCTCGCTTTCAGCGGGCCAGCCATCACCTCTGGAGAATGTGGTTAGGTGGCATTTGGAGACGAGACCCTTCTTCAGAAGAAGGACCCGAACCGTCACCTACCCATGTTCTCAGTTTAATTCAGTTTACTGTCACGTGTACTGAGATACAGTGAAAAGCTTTTGATGAGTGCTAACCAGTCGGCGGAAAGACAATACGTGATTACAATCGAGCCGTCCGCAGTGTATAGATACAGGATTAGAGAATAACCCTTAGTGCAAGGTGAAGGCAGTAAAGTTCGAACAAAGATAGTCCAAGGGTCCCCAATGAGGTCGATAATAGTTCAGGACTGCTCTCTGTCCCTGAATCTGGAGGGGTGCGTTTTCACAGTTCTATACCCTTTTTGCCCGATGGGAGAGGGGAGAAGAGGAAATCTCCAGGGCTCATCTCCTGAGATGCTACCTGACCAGTTGAGCTGCTCCATCACCTTGTGTATTTTTACTTTGTAAACCAGCATCTGCAGTTCCATATTTCCGCATGACTAATGACCGTATTTATTCCAGCGATCATATTTATTCATAGTGTTCTTTCAGAACAGAACCTCAATTCAAAAAGAAGCATGAATGGTCACTCTTAATCATTTTTCCCCTCCCACTTATCTTCAGCCCACACATCTATGTGGGCTGTGTTTGGAGTGAGTGTTTTATGTTTGCGTTTTGAGTAACTAGTTCATGTGATCGCGACCATCGCCACATTTATTGGTAATGTGAACCCAGTTTGTCTGAAGTCTTGGACTAACATCAAACCTTTCTATTTTTAACTCTTCGAAATTCCCCCCCTCCCACCAAAGAAGTGGCGATGCAAGGAATGCAGTTGGACCTCTCGACACGTTGTGAATGAAGGAGAACAAAAGGGAATCTGGCATCTGGCATCAACCATGGGACATCCCACTCGCGACTGGAGTCCGATGGGAATTCATCCCCTGGCACGACTCAACGTTAACCTTTCCTCTGCTGATTTTGTCATTCCACCCTTTGCGGAGCCTAGTTTACACGCACAGTTCAATACGAGGTTATCTGAAGAGCTAAAATGTATTCAAAAGCTAAAACCACACAGTGCTGGAGTAAACCAGCAGGCCAGGCAGCACCAGCTTCTCGTTTTCACCCAACAAACAGCTAACCATGGACTGTTACCTTTATCATCGTTACTTTTTTGCATATCGTTCATTCATTGTTCTTTATCTCTCTACATCATCGTCTGTATCTCCCATTTCCCTTATCCCTAACCAGTCTGGAGAAGGGTCTTGAGCCGAAAGGTCACCCATTCCTTCTCTCCAGAGACGTTCCCTGTCCTGCTGAGTTACTCCTGCTTTTTGTGTCTATCTTTGGTTTCTTCCGACACTTTGCATCATGGTCTTGCTTTATTATTGTGCAGTGGTTACATTCATAAGTTCATAAGTGAAAGGAGCAAAATTAGGCCATTCAGCCCATCAGGTCTACTCTGCCATTCAATCATGGTTGATCTATCTCTCCCTCCGAACCGCATTCTCCTGCCTTCTCCACATAACCCCTGGCACCCGTACTAATCAAGAATCTATCTCTCTCTGATTTTAAAATATCATTGACTTGGTCTTCACAGCCTTCTGTGGCAAGGAATTCCACAGATTCACCTCCCTCCGACTAAATATATTCCTTCTCATCTCCTTCATAAAGGAACTTGCTCTCATTCTGAGGCTGTGACCTCTGGTCCTAGACTCTCCCACCAGTGGAAACATCCTCTCCACATCCACTCGATCCAGGCCAAGGTTAATCCAGCTGAGGCAACATAAATGTCAGGTTAGAAGAGCTAGTAATCAGATTACAGGAGTGTTTTGATAGCTGGGCATAGCTAGCTGGAGCAAAGGTAAATACAGAATGTTTCTAAACCAGGGCTGAGGGCAATAAAAGTGATGATAAGGGGAGTTACTGTATGACATCCATTTACAGAACAAATAGAGGAATGTCTTCTCAAGCAAAGAAAGAGTTGGCCCAGCCGAGAGACAGATAGAGACAACCCCAGCAAAGACGACAAGGAAATGCATGTTCCTGGACTATTAATGCAACCTTTGTAACGCAAATAGTATAAAATGCTGTGAGTGTTTTGTGCCAATGAAGCACTTTGAACCCTCTCAGAGTATTTTCCAGTCTATCCTGTCAGGGCCGGGATGTTAATAAGTTATACGGGCGCTGTCTGGACGAAGTTTGCACATTCTCACTGTGACCATGCGGGTTTCCTCCGGGTGCTCCGGTTTCCACTCGGATTCCGAAGACCTTCCGGATTGGAGGTTAATTGCCTTCCGTAAATTGCCCATAGCATGTAGGATGCGAAACTGGGATAACATAGAACCGGTGTATCGGCGATCGTTGGTCGGCGCGAACTCAGCGGGCAGACGGGCCTGTTTCCGCGCTGTATCTTAAACAAACTAAAACAAAAAAAAACTGGGAACCTTCAGCAAGTCTGACAGTGTCATTTTATGATGTTTAATTCTCCCCAATTCCTGTGTATCTTTTTCCTATGTTTCCTATTCTAACAGTTTTTCCACACGGCAGTCCCCCTTATAAATGAATCTGAAGTCTCCCCACAGGTTGGGGTGGGACGGCGGCGCGGCGGGTAGAGTTGCTGCCTTACAGCGCCAGAGACCCGGGTTTGCTCCCGACTATGGGTGCTGTCTCTACGGAGTGTGTACGTTCTCCCCGTGGGTTTTCTCCAGGATTTCCGGTTTCCCCTCACACTCCAAAGACGTTCAGGTTTGTAGGTTAATTGGCTTGGTATAAGTGTAAATTGTCCTTAGTAGTGTAGGATAGTGTTAGCGAGCGGGTATCGTTGGTCGGCGCAGACTCGGTGGGACAAAGGGCCCCTTTCCGCGCTGCGTCACTAAACTAAACTAAACTAAGTTTAACTAACCCTTGAAAGAAGTTAACAAAGTTTAAGTTCAACTTCAAGTAACCCTTGCATCCCCACGCTCTCCGTCCCTCCCACACCCAAGTTGTTGCAGTAGCTTTAACGTCATCTTGTTGAGTCTCGTTGCCTGTCACTCGTTTTCACCTAGCCCTCTGCAAACAGCGGCCTGCTTCCTGTATCATCGTTACTTTTCTTGCATATCTTTCATTCATTATTTGCATATCTCTCTATATCACCGTCTGTATCTCGCGTTTTCCTTTCCCCTGACTCTCAGTCTGGGGAAAGGAAAGGAAGAGGTCTCGACCCGAAACGTCACCCATTCCTTTCCCCCAGAGATGCTGCCTGACCCGCTGAGTTACTCCAGCATTTTGGGTCTATCTTAGGTTTCCTAGCCTGTCTTGTTCCTTCGGGTCCCAGATGCCGTGATTTTCTGGCTGGAAAGTTAACGGCTCAGCAATTTCTGAGCAAATACATTGAAGCGAAAGGAGCGGAGAAACAAGATCACCAAAGCGTAGACAGGCTCCACGTTCTGAAGCAATGGTTTTATTGGCACTACATAGAAGGTCACAGCTTTCCATAATCTCAGTTCCCAAACTCCCTTTTCCCCACTGGCACAATTGGGTTTTTTTAAAGTGATTTTCCATAACACGAGGTTTCTACAGAATGCCTTCTGGCGGGACAGTCAAATGCTGAGAGAATGGAGCAGCTGGGCTTGTATACTCCGGAATTTAGAAGGATGAGAGGGGATCTTATTGAAACATGTAAGATTATTAAGGGTTTGGACACGCTAGAGGCAGGAAAAATGTTCCCGATGTTGGGGGAGTCCGGAACCAGGGGCCACAGTTTAAGAATAAGGGGTAAGCCTTTAGAACGGAGACGAGGAAACACTTTTTCACACAGAGAGTTGTGAGTCTGTGGAATTCCCTGCCTGAGAGGGTGGTGGAGGCCGGTTCTCTGGATACTTTCAAGAGAGAGCTAGGTAGGGCTCTTAAAGATAGCGGAGTGAGGGGATATGGGGAGAAGGCAGGAACGGGTTACTGACTGGCGATGATCAGCCACGATCACATTCAATGGCGGTGCTGGCTCGAAGGGCTGAATGGCCTACTCCTTCACCTATTGTCTATTGTCTATTGTCTATTGCCCACAATCGCATACTGTTGCATAGAAAGCAGGCTGGTGGGTTGCATCACAGCTTGGTTTGGGAACAGCTCTGCCAAGACCGCAAAGAATTGCCGACCCTTGTGGATGTAGTCCAGTCCGTCACACAGGGCAGGCACCCCACCACGGACTCCATCTACACTTCGCGCTGCCTTGGAAAAGCAGCCAATGTCATGGTTGATGGAATTTAACACAGAGAAATGTGAAATGTTGCATTTTGGAAAGTCTAACATGGGCAGGATCTACACCAGTGAATGGTAGGCCTCTGTGGAGTGTGGTAGAGCAGAGGGATCTAGGAGTGCAGATGCATAGTCCCTTGAAGGTGGCGTCACACGTGGATAGGATGGTCAAAGATAGCTAGACACAAAATGCTGGAGTAAAGGGCCTGTCCCACTTTCCCGAGTTATTCACGAATTCTCCTGAGTTTTCCCCTTGATTGAAACTCGCAGAATAGAAACATAGAAACATAGAAATTAGGTGCAGGAGCAGGCCATTCGGCCCTTCGAGCCTGCACCGCCATTCAATATGATCATGGCTGATCATCCAACTCAGTATCCTGTACCTGCCTTCTCTCCATACCCCCTGATCCCTTCAGCCACAAGGGCCACATCCAACTCCCTCTTAAATATGGCCAACGAACTGGCCTCAACTACCTTCTGTGGCAGAGAATTCCACAGATTCACCACTCTCTGTGTGAAAAATGATTTTCTCATCTCGGTGCTAAAAGACTTCCCCCTTATCCTTAAACTGTGACCCCTTGTCCTGGGCTTCCCCAACATCGGGAACAATCTTCCTGCATCTAGCCTGTCCAGCCCCTTAAGAATTTTGAATGTTCGTCGCGAGTCCGTACGAGTCCGTAGGAGTCCGTGGATATATTGTAGCGGCTTGTTATGCCAGCTGTAGATACTCGGGGCCATTTTTTACTTGTGGACATTTTTCATCAGGCTGGAAAAAACGTCCCGACTTACCTGATGCCCCGAGTACAAACGGCTGGCATAACGAGCCGATACAACATATGTCCACGGACTCCTACGGCCTCCTACGGACTCGCTACGAACATTTGCGAGTTTGAATCAAGGGGAAAACACGGGAGAATTTGTGAACAACTCGGGAAAGTGGGACAGGCCCTTAACTCAGCGGGTGAGGCAGCATCTCTAGAGAGAAGGAATGGGCGACGTTTCGGGTCGAGACCGTTCTTCAGACTGATGTCAGGGGAGGGGGCAGGACAAAGATAGAATGTAGTCAGAGACAGTAAGACTAGTGGGAGAACTGGGAAGGGGGAGGGGATGGAGAGAGAAAGCCAGGGCTATGTGAAGTTAGAGAAATCAATGCTCATACCACTGGGGTGTACACTAAACAAGCGACATATGAGGTGCTGTTCCTCCAATTTGCGCTGGGCCTCACTCTGACAATGGCGGAGGCCCAGAACAGAAAGGTCAGTGTGGGAATGGGAGGGGGAGTTGAAGTCTGAGCCACTCGAAGATAGGTTGGCACATTGGCCTTCATCAGTCAGAGCATTGAGTATAGAAGTTGGGAGGTCATGTAACAATTAAATAAGAGGTTGGTGAGGCTGCATTTATTATTGTGCTCAGTTCTGGGCACCATGATACAGGAAATGTGTTGTCAAGTTGGAAAGGGTACAGAGAAGCATTATGAGGATGTTTTTCAGGACACAAGGGTCTGAGCTATAGGGAGAGGTGGAGCAGATTGGTCTCTATTCCAGGGGGACGAGGGGTGATCTTTTAGTGTAGTGTAAAATCATGAGAGGAAGAGATTGGATAGATGCACAGAGTCTCTTGCCCAGACTTGGTGAATCGAAAACCAGACATACAGTAGGTTTGAGGTGGAGGGGAAGATTTAAGAGAAAACTGAGGGGTAACCTTTTCACACAAAGGGTGGTGGGTGTATGGAATGAGCTGTCAGAGGAGGTAGTTGAGGCTGGGACTATCGCAACATTTAAGAAACAGCTGGACAGGTACATGGATAGGTCAGGTTTGGAGGGATATGGACCAAACGCAGGCAGGTGGAACTGGTGTAGGTGGGACATGCTGGTCAGTGTGAGTAAGTTGGGCCAAAGGGTCTGTTTCCATGCTGTATGAATCTATGACTCGATGGCTAAAGACATCTCCCATCCCATTTATTCCTTCTTCTCCCTGCTCCCGTCTGACAGACGGCACAGAAACCTGAAAGAGCACACCACCAGACTCGGGAACAGCTTCTTGCCCTCTGTTTTAGTTTCGTTACGTTTCGTTTCGAGATACAGCGCTGAAACAGGCCCTTTGGCCCAACGAGTCCACGCCGACCAGCGACCCACGCACATTAACACTATCTTACACGCACTAGGGACAATTTACACTCATACCCAGCCAATTGACCTACAAACCTGTGCGTCTTTGGAGTGTGGGAGGGAAAATCCACGCAGGTCACGGGGAGAACGTACAAACTCCGTTGGGACAGCGCCCCGTAGTCATGGTTGAATCCGGGTCTCAGGCGCTGCAAGCGCTGTAAGGCAGCAACTCCATCGCTGTGCCATCGAGCCTGTTATTGGGATTCTGAACAGAATCCCGGGATTCCGTAAGCTCGGGAGCTGTCCGATTCACCTCTGTCCCATTGCGGACGTTGGACTTTGACCGTGAAACTGATGCGCTACAATGCTGAGAACTATATCCCGCACTCTGCATCTTCCCCTTTGCTCTGCCCATGTACTTGAGTTTAAACTGATTGCATTTCTGTATCGTTTATCTTAATTGTTTGGACAGCTTACAAAACAAAGCTTTTCACTGTACCTCAGTACACGAGACAATAATGAACCTAAACCTATCCCATTGTAGCGGATATACCTGTAATATCAAGGAGCTGCAGATGCTGATATTTATACCAAAGATAGACACAAAGTGCTGGAGTAACACAACAGGTCCAGCAGCGTCTCTGGAGAACATGGCTAGGTAACGTGTTTAAGAAGGAACTGCAGATGCTTCGAACGTGAGGAAGGGTTTTGGTCCGAAACGTCGCCTATCTCCTTCGCTCCATAGATGCTGCTGCACCCGCTGAGTTTCTCCAGCACTTTTGTCTACCATGGATAGGTAACGTTTCAGGTCAGAACACTCCCACAGGGCAGGGCTGAGCAGGGTCAGTAATAGGTGAATTCAGGCGAGGGGGTTATATGGCAGGCAGAATGGTGGACAAGGGCCAGAGATGAAAGGGCAGGCGATGAAAGGGCAGGGCCGAGAAGATAAAGAGTTGTGAATTGCTAAACTCGGGGATGAAAAAGTTGTTCTTTGTGTATCCTTTGTAAACAGCAGAAGAGGGGCGGGAGGAGAGAAACCAGGGTGAGGTCAGCCAGGTGTCAGGAGAGGGTGTGAAGTGGGGGGGGGGGGGGGGGGATGGACAAGAGGGGAGGGGGGAAGCAGTGGGTGAAGGGGAGGCGGGAGAAAATACATGGGAATATTTGGGTTAACATATGATGAGCGTTTGACGGCACTGGACCTGTACTCACTGGAGCTTAGAAGGATGAGGAGGGACCTCATTGAAACTTACCTAAAAATGAAAGGCCTGTATAGAGTGGATGTGGGGAGGATGTTTCCACTAGTGAGCGAGTCTAGGACCAGAGGGCACAGCCTCAGATTAGAACATATCTTCATAAAGGAGATGAAGAATTTCTTTAGTCAGAGGGTGGTGAATTTGTGGAATTCATTGTCACAGAAGGCTGTAGAGGCTGTAGATATGTTTGAGGCAGAGATAGATAGATTCTTGATTAGTTCAGGTGGAAGGGGTTATGGGGAGAAGGCAGGAGAATGGGGTTAGGAGATCAGCCGTGAATGAATGGCGGAATAGACTTGATGGGCCGAATGGCCTAATTCTGCTCCTGGAACATATGAGAGGGGAGGCTTCTTTCCCGCCCCCCCACCCCCCACCAATCAGTCCGATGAAGGGTCCTGACCTGAAACGTCACCTATCCATGTTCTCCAGTAATGCTGCCTGACCCGTTGAGATACTCCAGCGCTTTGGGCCCACCTGCCAAGGGGAACTGTTTGCGCTGACTGAAGGAGGAGACACTTCAAAAGCAATAAGTCATAATCGTCTGGAATGCGCTGCCAGTAAGCGCAGAAACGGGTTCAATTAAAGCTTTGAAGTTGGATGTACGCTTCAGAAAGAAACGGAATACCATACGGAAAGAGCGAAAGAATGGGCTAATTAAGCCGCACTTTAAACAACGAGTGTAAGTATGACGGACTGAGTGGACACTTTGCAATAATATTTGTACAATGCCTGTCACTTGATAAAATTCATCAAGCAACTTCAAGGGAGCATCGTCATCAACGGCGGTCACTCGAAACGAGTATGACTGTCCTCTCCTCTCCTCTCCGTAGGGTCGTCCACTTGTGGGTCTGCAGATGTCGGTAGAGGCCGATCTGCGATCCACACACCCTGGTGCAACGTGGGCGGTGGAGACTGGCGGGGGGTCGGTAGTCGTCGAGCCCCCTTCCCCCTCTCTCTCTCCTTACGCTGCCGTCACTTTGTCTCTGCGACATGGCTTGCGTAGTTCCATTTCGTAACAGTGCAGCTCCTTCCTGCACGGATTGCCTCCAGGAGCTCCTGTCCAGTGCAGTGTGCTCCCACTTGCTTGATGTCCTCAGACTGTTCTTGATGTTGTCCTTGAAGCGTTTCTTTGGCCCGCCGGGGGCTCGCCGACCTTCCTTCAATTGAGAGTACAGGATTTGTTTAGGGAGACGTGTGCTGGACATGTGGGTGACATGGCCCGTCCATCGAAGTTGGTGCTGCTGGTCATGTTGGCTTCCTCCAAAACGCTGATGTTGGTGCGTTTGTCCTCCCAGCTGATCCTCGGAATCTTTCGTAAGGATATTTGATGGTTTTGTTCCAGGGCTCTCAGTTGCCTGCATAGGTGGTCCATGACTCGGCTCCATAAGGTCATAAGGTCATAAGGTCATAAGGTCAGAAGTGATAGGAGCCGATATTGCCCATTCGGCCCATCAAGTCTACTCCGCCATTCAATCATGGCTGATCTGTCTCTCTCTCTCTCTCCTAACCCCATTCTGCCATCTCCCCATAATCCCTGACACCCGTACTAATCAGGATTCGATCTACCTCTGCCTTTAAAATATCCGGTGACTTGGCCACCGTGTCCTTCTGTGGCAAAGAATTCCACAGAGGTTCCTGAAGTCATGCAAGTTCCGACACCAAGCCTCGTGAACAGGGACAGGGACAAATGAGTAAATGCGTGGGCAAAGAGATAATTAGTGGAAAATGAAACTCTGCTGGAGTCGCCCTGGACACAAAAAAAGACACAAAGTGCTGGAGTAACTTGGCACAATTGCAACCAGCAACTTCTAGTTTAGTTTAGTTTAGAGATACAGCGCGGAAATATGCCCTTCGGCCCACCGGGTCCATGCTGACCAGTGGTCCCAGCACACTAACGCTATCCCACATCCACGAGGGACAGTCTTTTTTACATTTACCAGGCCAATCAACCTACAAACCTGCACGTCTTTGGAGCGTGGGAGGAAACCGAAGATCTCGGAGAAAACCCACGCGGATCACAGGGAGAACGTACAAACTCCGTACAGACAGCACCCGTAGTCAGGATCGAACCCGGGTCTCTGGCGCTGCGTTCGCTGTAAGGCAGCAACTCTACCGCTGCGCCACCGTGACAGCTGGGACTATCGCCAAGTTTAGACAGGTGCTAGACAGGGTCTCTAGCCCAGAGTAGAGGAATTGAGAACCAGAGGACGTAGGTTTAAGGTGAGGGGGCGAAAATTTAATATGAACCTGGGGGTTAACTTTTGCACACAGAGGGTGGTGGGTGTATGGAACGAGCTGCAGGAGGAGGTAGTTGAGGCAGGGACTATCGCAATGTTTGTGAAACATTTGGACAGGTACATGGATAGGACAGGTTTAGAGGGATATGGGCCCAATGCAGGCAGGTGAGACTAGTGTAGATAGGATATGTTGGTCGGTGTGGGCAAGTTGGGCCGAAGGATCTGTTTCCACGCTGTATGACTCAATTACTCTATATCTCAACGGAGTTAATCCACCACTTTGTGTCTTTTTCTGTAAACCAGCACCTGCAGTTCCAAAGCCTGGCAGGCAAGGGAGGGGGTTTGTAGGCAGATGGTTGGAACAAAGGCCAGAGATAAAAAGCAGAAGGTGTGAGAGAGGATTGGAGCAGTGAATTGTGAAGCCAGAGGGAGGAAAGTAATCTAAAACCCAATGGTATGAACATTGACTTCTCCAAATCTAGGTGACCTCTAACTAACTCCTCCCACACACCCCACCCCTTTCCCCTCCGCAACCTCCCTTTTCTACCCCCTCTCCCTCTCTCTCCCCCTCTGCCCCACCTGCACACCCGCCTATTTCTCCCCATCTCCTCCATCGTATACCTCCCTCCTCTGGTTTCACATTTCTCAACTCTTCAAACCTATCTCACACCTTCTGCTTTTGTCTCTGGCCTTTGTTGCATCCATCTTCCTACCAACCCTCCGCCCCCCCCCCCCCCCCCCCCCCCCCCCCCCCCCTCGCCGCCGCGCCTACGTTCACCTGTCACCTGCCACGCTTTGTTCCAAAGATCCTACAGCGAGCAAGATAGGTCACTGGACGAAAAAGCCATAATACGGTCATGGGCAGATTCATGGGTAATTTTCGGCCCCATTTCCGTAACCGGCTTCCGCCTCCGCACCAAAGATTCCATAGGATACTGGTGCGGAGACGGAAGCCGGTTACGGAAACATCCTCGTAAAAATAAAAGTTATTTGCGAAAAATCTTCTCATTTTCAGAATTATAATTTATTAACACAAACTGTCCCCCCCGCAACTTTGATTACATTGCGAGTCGGGTCGGGTTACTGAAATGGATGAAAAAAAGGCCCATGTTCCGCTCCATTGAGTACTACACGTCAGCCCATTGCATTTAGAAGGAGCGGTCTATCTTGCTCCGCTATAGGATCTTTGCTTTGTTCTGCCTCTCCCCTCTTCCAGCTTTTTTCTCCCCCAATCTCCTCCATCGTATACCTCACTCCCTCTGGTTTATTCTCCTTACAATCAGTCTGAAGAAGGGCCTTGACCCGAAAAGTCATTGATCCATATTCTCCAGAGATGCTGCCGGATCCAGCACTTTGTGTCCTTTTATGTATTAGCCAGCGTCTGCAGTTCCTCACGTCTAACTGAGGTTCCTGGTGGGCGGCATGGTAACGCAGCGGTAGAATTGCAGCCTCGGAGGGCCAGAGGCCAGGGTTCGATCCTGACTACGGGTGTTGTCTGTACGGAGATTGTACATTCTACCCGTGACTTGCGTGGGATATCTCCGGGAGCCCCGGTTTCTCCCCCCCCCCCCCCCCCCCCCCCTGCAGGTTAACTGTTTTTCGGTAAATTGTAAATTGTCCCTCGTTTTACGTCAGGCGTTCTCTCTATGACTGCGTGGGTTTTCTCCGGGTCCAATCGACCCTCAAACCCGCACATCTGCGATATGTTGGGGGAGGCCACCGAAGCACCCGGTGGACACCCACGCGGTCACAGGGGAGAACGTGCAAACTCCACACAGACAGCACCCGAGGTCAGGATCGAACCCGGGACTCAGGCGCTGTGAGGCAGCATCCCGACCAGCTGTGCCCTAAACCTTCGGAAACCTTGAACGGAATCAGCTTTAATGTTTTTGAAGTTAAATTAATTACAAGCACAAACCTTGGAGATTGAGAATCAGTGCCTGATCCAGACTCTCCAAAGCAGTCATTATTTTTTTGAGACTAAATTGGGATATTGTGCCGTCCGATAGGATCAACACGTATAACAGCTGCAGCTTCAGTTCCCCATCAGTAAGGTTAGGCTTGTGATCTTTGGTTTTGAAGGACTTTAAACATTGTTCAAAACAAATATACTCACCACATGTACTGCCCCTGCCCAATGTCTGCTATTGAAAAAATACAGGTCATTAGGTCATGTGATAAGAATAGAATTAGGCCATTTGGCCCATCAAGTCTATTCCACCATTCAATCATGGCTGATCTATCTCTCCCTCCTAACCCCATTCTCCCCATAACCCCTGACACCCGTACTAATCAAGAATCTATCTATCTCTGCCTTAAAAATATCCACTGACTTGGCCTCCACAGCCTTCTGTGGCAAAGAGTTCCGCAGATTCACCACCCTCTGACTAAAGAAATTCCTCCTCATCTCCTTCCGAAAATAACGTCTTTTAATTCTGAGACTATGACCTCTAGTCCTAGACTCCCTGCTAGTGGAAACAGCCTCTCCACATCCACTCTGCCCAAGCCTGGTTCAGCAGAGGTTTGCAGTGCATCATTCGCTCAGCTGAGAAGGTTATTAGCTGCAACCTTTCCCCCCCCCCCCCCCCCCCCCCCCCCCCCCGCCCCCATCGACGAATTTTAAGCTGCAAGGGCCAAGAAGGGAGCGGTGTTCCCTTCTTGGCCCTTGCACAAGATCATCTCCGACCGTTCTCACCCCTTGGCCACAGACTCTTAGAAGTCCTTCCCTCAGGGAGGCGACTACGGACTGTCAAAACCTCCACATCCAGATACAACAACAGCTTCTTCACACAAGCGGTAGCTCGGGTTAACAGCCACACTGCACCACCAGAGTCTGGTCCGTAAGACAAACTCTCATGAACTCTCCAAGTCCACTTTAGATATCTACACGGCCAAGCCTCTCCTTATTACTCTTGCACTTTATTTTTACATTTATTATTAATTACAATGTTGTTTTTCACCCGGAGAGTTGTGAATCTGTGGAATTCTCTGCCACAGAAGGCAGTGGAGGCCTATTCACTGAATGTTTTCAAGAGAGAGTTAGATTTAGCTCTTAGGGCTAACGGAATCAATAGATATGGGGAGAAAGCAGGAACGGGGTACTGATTCTGGATGATCAGCCATGATCATATTGAATGGCGGTGCTGGCTCGAAGGGCCGAATGGCCTACTCCTGCACCTACTTTCTATGTTTATTGTCCGCTGTATATTGTGTTTCTACCATGTGCGAGCAAAGCATCAAGTTAAATTCTTGGTAGACACAAATGCTGGAGACACTCAGCGGATGCGGCAGCATCTATGGAGCGAAGGAAATAGGCAACGTTTCGGGTCGAGACCCTTCTTCAAACTCTTTGTTAAATTAACTCTTTGTGTACATACTTGGCCAATAAATTGATTCTGATGGTTTCAAACCATCACCTTTTCAGACACACACCACGCAGCTGATCCTGCTGCTGCGCTTTTTGACATTGCTCCCTCAGTTAGCGCAGTTTATCGCAATTTCACCCTCATCAGAGTCGAAGTGTGAAAGGATGGTGAAAGGCCTGGATAGAGTGGATGCGGAGAGGATGTTTCCACTAGTGGGAGAGTCTAGGGCCAGAGGCCATAGCCTCAGAATTAAAGGACGTTCCTTTAGGAAGGAGATGAGGAGGGATTTCTTCAGCCAGAGGGTGGTGAATCTGTGGAATTCTTTGCCACAGAAGGCTGTGGAGGCCAAGTACAATGCAGCGGCCCCACCATCGGAACCAACCCTAATTCCATTTATCAATCAACAGTATTTTTACTGCTAGCTTAGTTTACATTATTGTCATGTGTGCTGAGGTACTGGTGAAGAGCTTTCATCCTGGCCACACACTCATCTCTCCGTTGCCATCGGGAAGAAGGTACAGGAGCTTGGAATCTGGAGCATCCAGGTTCAAGAACAGCCACGTCCCCACAGCCATCAGGCTGTTAAACTCACCCTCAAACAAACTCTGAACAATAACAGCCTATTGCACTTTATCTGTTTATTTATCGTGCATATATATGGTCTATGGTATATAGACACACTTAACTTTTATCTCCTGTTCTGTATTATGTTTACATATTCTGTTGTGCTCCAGCAAGCAAGAATTTCATTGCCTTATCTGGGACACGTGACAATAAAACTCTTGACTCTCGTGTGCTAACCAGTCAGTGGAAAGACAATTTAGCCATCCACAGTGCACAGATATATATCAGAATTAAAGGACGTTCTTTTAGGAAGGAAGGAGATGAGGAGAAATTTCTTTAGTCAGATGGTGGTGAATCCGTGGAATTCTTTGCCACAGAAGGCTGTGGAGGCCACATCTGTGGATATTTTTAAGGCAGATAGATTCTTGATTAGTACGGGTGTCAGGGGCTATGGGCAGAAGGCAGGAGAATGGGGTTAGGAGGGAGAGGTAGATCAGCCATGAATGAATGGCGGAGTAGACTTGATGGGTCGAATGGCCTAATTCTGCTCGTACCGCTTATGAACTTATGAAGAAAGCAAATATAACCAATCCATCCGTGTTGAACCATGCATTTCAAACCTCGTTCAGCCAACCAACAATGTTCTCTTTTAACCTTCTCCGTCCGAACAGATGGGGGATTAAAAAAAAACCCACTGTTGTTGATGCATTCCTTGGCCTCCCTATGTAAATAAATGTCAATTTGTTCAAGCCTTCTTTGGAAGCAGTGTTATGTTTTATGCCAACACCCGCACTGTTGCAAGGATATTACTTCACGCACAACTCTTTAAAATAATACTTTTTCAGCTTTGTTGTCAAGTTAGCTACTCTAGACGCCAATGTGCTTTTTCCCTCATGCATTTATCTCACGTCTTTGTTATGAATAGTGAGCGAGGCTGTCAAAGTATACACCGGGATACAGATCAGCTACAGAAACGTGCGGAGAAATGGCAGATAGAGTTCCAACCCAGCGTGTGTGTGGTGGTGCATTTTGTGAGGTGAAATGTAAGGGGAAAATATCAATTAATGTCGTGACACTTAATTGACTGGGCTGTTGGTCCAGCCATTCCTGAAAGTGGCCACGCACGTAGGTAGAGTGGTAAAGAAGGCAATGTAGACATTAGACAATAGGTGCAGGAGGAGGCCATTCAGCCCTTCGAGCCAGCGCCGCCATTCACTGTGATCATGGCTGATCATCCACATTCAGTACCCTGTTCCTGCCTTCTCCCCATATCCCTTGACTCCGCTACCTTTAAGAGCCCTATCTAGCTCTCTCCTGAAAGCATCCAGAGACTCGGCCTCCACTATCTTCTGAGGCAGAGAATTCCACAGATTCACAACTCTCTGGGTGAAAACGATTTTCTTCATCTCCGTTCTAAATGGCCTACCCCTCATTCGTAAACTGTGGCCTCTGGTTCTGGACTCCCCCATACATCGAGATCATGTTTCCTGCCTCTGGTGTGTCCAATCCCTTAATAATCTTGTTAGCGAAGAAACTGCAGATGCTGGAGAATCGAGGGTTACACAAAATGCTGGAGAAACTCAGCGGGTGCAGCAGCATCTAAGGAGCGAAGGAGATAGGCGACGTTTCGGGTCGAGACCCTTCTTCAGACTGGTCAGGGATCAGGGAAACGAGAGATATAGACGGTGATGTGAGAGATAAAGAACAATGAATGAAAGATATGCAAAAAAGTATCGATGATAAAGGGAACAAGCCATTGTAAGCTGTTTGTGGTGTGAAAATAAGAAGCTAGTGCGACTAGGGTGGGGGAGGGAGATAGAGATAGAGGGAATGCCAGGGCCCGAGGGCTGAGAGAGAGGTGGGAGGGGAGGAGACAGCAGGGGTTAACAGAATTGAGAAAATTCAATGTTCAAGCCCAAAGGATGCAAACTCCCCAAGCGGAATATGAGGTGCTGTTCCTCCAACTTGCGGTGTTGCTCACTCTGGCCATGGAGGAGGCCCAGAACCGAGAGGTCGGATACGGAATTGGAGGGGGAGTTGAAGTGCTGAGCGACCGGGAGGTCGGGTTGGTTTTTTGCGGACCGAGCGGAGGTGTTCGGCGAAACGATCGCCAAGCCTCCGCTTGGTCTCACCGATATAGATCATCTGGCATCTGGAGCAGCGGATGCAGTAGATGAGGTTGGAGGAGGTGCAGGTGAACCTCTGTCGGACCTGGATGGACTGCTTGGGTCCCTGAAAGGAGTGGAGGGGGGAGGTGAAGGGACAAGTGTTGCATTTCTTGCGGTTGCAAGGGAAAGTGCCCGGGGAAGGGGTAGAGTGGGAGGGGAGGGAAGAATGGACAAGGGAGTTGCGGAGGGAGCGGTCTTTGCGGAAGGCAGACAAGGGGGGAGATGGGAAGATGTGGCGGGTGGAGGGGTCACGTTGGAGGTGGCGAAACTTGAGAACGGGGATTCCCCTCCCCCACTATTGATGAGGCTCGCACCAGGGTCTCCTCCATACCCCGCAACACTGCCCTCTCTCCCCATTCCCCCACTCGCAAACAGGGCAGAGTCCCCCTGGTCCTCACCTTTCACCCCACCAGCCGGCAAATACAACAGATAGTCCTCTGCCAGTTTCGCCACCTCCAACGTGACCCCTCCACCCGCCACATCTTCCCATCTCCCCCCTTGTCTGCCTTCCGCAAAGACCGCTCCCTCCGCAACTCCCTTGTCCATTCTTCCCTCCCCTCCCACTCTACCCCTTCCCCGGGCACTTTCCCTTGCAACCGCAAGAAATGCAACACTTGTCCCTTCACCTCCCCCCTCCACTCCTTTCAGGGACCCAAGCAGTCCTTCCAGGTCCGACAGAGGTTCACCTGCACCTCCTCCAACCTCATCTACTGCATCCGCTGCTCCAGATGCCAGATGATCTATATCGGTGAGACCAAGCGGAGGCTTGGCGATCGTTTTGCCGAACACCTCCGCTCGGTCCGCAAAAACCAACCCGACCTCCCGGTCGCTCAGCACTTCAACTCCCCCTCCCATTCCGTATCCGACCTCTCGGTCCTGGGCCTCCTCCATGGCCAGAGTGAGCAACACCGCAAGTTGGAGGAACAGCACCTTATATTCCGCTTGGGGAGTTTGCATCCTTTGGGCTTGAACATTGAATTTTCTCAATTCTGTTAACCCCTGCTGTCTCCTCCCCCTCCCACCTCTCTCTCAGCCCTCGGGCCCTGGCATTCCCTCTATCTCTATCTCCCTCCCCCACCCTAGTCGCACTAGCTTCTTATTTTCACACCACAAACAGCTTACAATGGCTTGTTCCCTTTATCATTGATACTTTTTTGCATATCTTTCATTCATTGTTCTTTATCTCTCCACATCACCGTCTATATCTCTCGTTTCCCTGATCCCTGACCAGTCTGAAGAAGGGTCTCGACCCGAAACGTCGCCTATCTCCTTCGCTCCTTAGATGCTGCTGCACCCGCTGAGTTTCTGCAGCATTTTGTGTAACCCTTAATAATCTTATATGTTTCAATAAGATCAATTCAATTCAATTCAACCTTTAACTGTCATTGTGCGGTGTACAATATAGAGACAACGAGATGCAGTTGGTATCTCCTCTCATCCTTCTAAATTCCAGTGTATGCAAGCCCAGTCACTCCATTCTTTCAACATATGACAGTCACGCCATCCCGGGAATTAACCTGGTGAACCTACGCTGCACTCCCTCAATAGCAAGCATAGCCTGCCTCAAATTCGGAGACCAAAACTGCACGCAATACTCCAGGTGCAGTATATGATATGCTTGCCTTCTCTGGTTGAGGAATTGCGTGGAGGAATCAGGAAGTTCTATTGCAGCTTTGTAGGACTTTGGCTCAGCGGCATTTGGAGTATTGCATGCAGTTCCGACCACCCCACCGCAGCAAAGATGTGGAAGCGTTGGAGAGGGTGCAGGGGAGGTTTACCGGAACGGTGCCTGGATTAGGGGGTGTTAGCCACAAGGAGAGGTTGGATAGACTTGGATTGTTTTCCCAGTAATGCCAGAGGTTGATGGGGAGATTTGATAGAGGTGAGAGAGATATAGACAGTCAGAGCCCTTATTTTCGCGGGATGGAAATATCAGATACTCGAGGGGCAAAGTTTAAAGGAGTTATATGGAGCAGAGGGCAGTGGGGGCCTGGAACACAATGCAGGTTTGGTGGTGGAGGCAGACACCACAGTGGCATTTAAGAGACTTTTGTATTTGCCTATGCATACGCGTGAAATGGAGGAATATGGGTTGGGCTTGGCATCATGTTCGGCATCGATATTGTGGGCCGAAGGACTTGTTTAGTCCAGAGGTAACAGCGTGGAAACAGGCCCTTCAGCCCGCCGGGTCCGTGCCGACGGTATGAATGTTGCTTTCTCTAACTTCATGTAACCCTCTCTCTCCGTCCCTCCCCCACCCAACCGTCGTGCTAGTTTCGCTGTCGGCCTGTTGAGTTGCTGTGTCCGATCGCACCAAGCCCACAGCTGACAACGGGCCGTTTCCCTCATCATCGTTCCTTTTTCGCATTTCTTTCATTCACCTGTTCCATATCTCTCTACATCACCGATTACACCGTATCTCTCGTTTCCCTCACCCCTGACTCCCAGTCTGAAGTAGGTTCCAGGTTCAGGAACAGCTTCATCAGACTAGTAAATACGACAACCTCAAATAAGTTCTGAACTATAATAGACTATTATTATTATTATTATTGCACTGTTATTGTTTGTTTTTTGAGTACGTGTGTGTATATATATATATATATAAATATACGTATATATAAATATATATAAATATATATAAACATATGTGAATATATACAAACTATTTTCTCTCTTTCTCGTCAATCATATTATTTACAGTGTACTATGTTTACATATTCTGTTGTGCTGCAGTAAGTAAGAATTCCATTGTTCTATCTGGGACACATGATAATAAAACACTCTTGACTCTTGACCCAAAATGTCACCTACAGAATTCCTTTTCTGCAGAGATGCTGCCTGACCCGTTAAGTTACTCCAGCTTTTTGTGCCTATCTTCAATTGAAAGGCCCCACCAATATTCCCTGCCTTATTGGTTAAATTGTACAGTTGGGAAGTCACCCCTTCCCCCTTAGATTGGGATCCTAAAGGGGCTGTCCCACTGCGGCGACCTAATTGGCGAGTTTAGAAGAGTTCAGGAGAGTTTGAAAATGTCATGTTGAAGACCTCCTTCAACCTCCTTTGACTATGTTGAAGACTAGCTTCGACTAGCTTTGGGAAAATTGGACACCGAATAGTGGAGAGTGAAGACGACCTCCCTCGACCTCCCTTCGACCTCCCTTCGACCTCCCTTTGACTATGATGAAGACTATCTACGACTACCTTCAACTACCTTTGATTATCTTCGACTACCCTCGATTACCTACGAATAACATGCCAACTAACTACGACCTACCTCGACTAAACCTACGAGTAAAAAAAAAGTATCGATTTTTTCCATGGCGACCTTTATTTTACTCGCGGGCATTTTTCAGCATGTTGAAAAATACGCCGCGACCAGGCTGAGGCCTCGAGTACGCGGAGACCACTCTCGAGCATGAAGGAGAGTTACAAAGACCTCCTAGGACCTCGTGTCGACCATGCTGCGAGTATGAGTCGAGGGCAAACTTGCCAGATCTCGCAGATTAGGTCGCCACAGTGGGACAGCCCCTTTAAGAGTTGAAAACAACCAGCTGAGTGCAGTCTCTCTAATGAACCCCTGTGGGAGCTTGAGTCAATTTGTTCTTGCGAGATATTGTATTTATAAAACATGGTACTAATATAAAACCTTGCAACATACGATACCTAGCAATAGCAGTATTAGAAAGACCAGTAATGGGATTTATTTTTATATATATATTCTTACGAGTTCCCCATAATCCTCTTTCCCTTTCATTTCCTTTACGAGGAAATTGTCAGGGACTTATTATGCAGAGAACGAAGAGATGTGGGTCACACACAGGCAGAGGAGTTTCATTTAATTTAGTTTAGTTTAGAGATACAGCCGTTGTCACCTTGTCGTGGTGGAGAAGCTTGTGTGGTCCCGAGATCCTGAGAGCGATGCCGTCTGGAGCTGTGCCCCTGGTAGGGCCACCCATGGCGGTAAGGTCGAGGGGGAGGTCCCTGACAAAGAGCAATCCAACCGAGACCTCAACGGAGGAACAGGCGGAGGACGATGGCTGACCTCAGTGGAGCGTCACAACGGCTAGGAAGGCGGATGAAGGCTGCAGCAGAAAAGGGTCTCCGGTCGTCTTGGACTCCATGCCACTGGATCCTGACCCAGATCTGTCAAGGACCGTGGGGTGGCTGCCTGTGCACCAGTCTCCCCAGGTTAAACAAAGTCACGCACAGGCGTCCTCCCAAAAGGAGACAGTCATACTCGTTTCAAGTGTCCGTCGATGATGATGACAGCGTCGAAACAGGCGCTTTGGTGCGCGCTGACCAGCGTTCAAATAAACTAGCTCCAGCTTACATACTAGGGACAATTAGAGAAGCCAATTAACCTACAAACCTGGACGTCTTTGGATTGTGGGAGGAAATTGGGGAGAACGCCTGTACAAAGCCCGTACAGACAGAACCCGTGGTAAAAATTGTACACCGGTCTCTGGTGCTGTAAGGCAGCAGGTCACTATGCTGCCCCTGAGAGCCTGAACGACAGAGAGGGGGTGGGCAGGCTAGAACATTCTTCCTCGGAGAGCAGGAGGATGAGAGGTGATCTTATAAAGATGCATAAGATCATGAGGGGAAGAGATAGGGTGAATGGACAGAGTCCTTTACTCAGACTAGGGGGAATCGGGAACCAGGGGACATAAGTTTAAGGTGAGAGGAGAAAGATGAAATGAGGACAACGTTTACACACCGAGGGTGATGAGTATATGGACTGGGCCGCCAGAGGAGGTAGTTGAGGCAGGTATTTTAACAACATTTGAACAAGTACATGGATAGGAAAGGTTTAGAGGGATATGGGCCAAATACAGGCAGGTGAGACTAGTCATCCGTGGTCACTCGAGACGAGTATGACTGTCCTCTCATGGAGGACACCCGTGCGTGAGTTTGTTTAACGTGGGGAGACTGGTGCACTGACAGCCACCACACGGTCCTTGACAGATCTGGGTCAGGATCCAGTGGGATGGAGTCCAAGACGACGGGAGACCCTTTTCTGCTGCAGCCTTCATCCGCCTTCCCAGCCGTTGTGACGCTCCACTAAGGTCAGCCATCGTCCTCCGCCTGTTCCACCGTTGAGGTCTTGGTTGGATTGCTCTTTGTCAGAGACCTCCCCCTCGACCTTACCGCCATGGGTGGCCCTACCCGGAGCACAGCTCCAGACGGCATCGCTCTCAGGATCTCAGGACCACACAAGCTTCTCCACCACCACAAGGGACAATCCACGGAGAAGGTGGGACTAGTGTAGATGGGGCATCTTGGTTGGCAAGGACAGGTTGGGCTGAATGGTCTTTTTCCATGCTGTATGACTCTACAACTCAGAGACTCCAAGTGAATTAACAGATTTGAATCCCAGCACTGCAAATCACAACAGAATTTAGTCCTCAATAGTGAACTGCAACAGCACCCTTGGGTCATAACACATTAGATGTAAAAAATCCTGCTTTGGTATCCATACAAGCTGGAGTTTAGAAGGATGAGCGACCTCATTGAAGCTTACCGAATAGTGAATGGCCTGGATAGAGTGGATGTGGACAGAATGTTTCCACTAGTGGGAGAGTTCAGGACCAGAGGGCACAGCCTCAGAATTAAAGGACGTTCCTTTACGAAGCTGAGGAGGAATTTCTTTAGAGGGTGGTGAATCTGTGGAATTCATTGCCATAGAAAGCTGTGGAGGCCAAGTCAATGGATATTTTTAAAGCAGAAATAGATAGATTCTTGATTAGTACGGGTGTCAGAGATTATGGGGGAAGGCAGGAGAATGGGGTTAGGAGGGAGAGATAGATCAGCCATGATTGAATGGCGGAGTAGACTTGATGGGCCGAATCGCCGAATTCTGCTCCTATCACATGCACCAATATGTGGGGAGAAGGCAGGAACGGGGTACTGATTGTGGATGATCAGCCATGATCACATTGAATGGCGGTGCTGGCTCGAAGGGCCGAATGGCCTGCTCCTGCACCTCTTGTCTATTGTCTATCGTCTATAACTTGTGAACTACATTCTATTTTCAAGTTTAACATCTTTTGGTCGATTGTGCAGCAGGTCTGGCATATTTTCTAAATATACGCTCCAAACTTTACAAATCGTGTTATATTCACCTGGTTTGTTGATTTTCCCACTGAACCCTACAATCTGGGCATTTCTTTTATTGGTTTTGCTTTTTTCAGTTGAATTTTATATTGGCATTTTTTCGATTGCACTCTCATGCCAAATCTCCATAAAAGGGAAGGAACCACAGTGGTTTCAGTCTAGTGCAGGAAAACAAAAGTATTCTCCAAACAAGCTTATTAACCCTTTAATGGCTGGTGGATTTTTTTTTTTTTCTCTCTGCGATTATTAAAAGCAGAAAGCTTCAAAGTTTAGTTTAGTTTGGAGACACAGCGCAGAAACAGGCCCTTCGGCCTAGCGCGTCCCCGCCGACCAGCGATCCCCGTACGCTACCCTACACACACTAGGGACAATTTACAAGCTTTTTACCGCAGCCAATTAAGCTACAAACCTGTCCGCCTTGGAGTGTGGGAGGAAACCAGAGCGACCGGGGAAAACCCACACAGGCCACGGGGAGAACGCACAAACTCCGTACAGACAACACCCGTAGTCGGGATCGAACCCGGGTCTCCGACGCTGCGAGGCAGCAACTCAGGACAAATCTCCTGCATTGTTTGCGTAACAATAAGTGATTGGATCGCTTTGCGTTTTACTAAACAAGCTCTGTGAATATTAGAACATAGCACGTTGAACAGAACAGCACGAGAACAGGGTCTTCAGCCCACAGTGTCTGTGTTGAACACTGAACATGATGCCAAGACCAACACTTACCTGCCCGCCGTAATCCCTATCCCTCCATTCCCTGCATATCCAAATGCCTATCCAAAAGTCTCTTAAATGTCACTATCGTGCCTGCCTCAACCACCACCCCTGGCAGCTGGTTCCTGGCACCCACCACCCTCTGTGTAACAACTTTCCCCGCACGTCCCCTTCAAACGTTGCCACTATACGAATTAATGTTCAATATAAAACTAGTGTTTAGTTTGCGTAGGAAAGAACTGCAGATGCTGGTTTAAAACGAAGATGGACACAAAATGCTGGAGCAACGCAGCGGGACGGGCAGCATCTCTGAAGAGAAGGTATGGGTGACATTTCGGGTCGAGACACTTCTTCAAGGTTTAGTTTATTTAGTTTGGAGATACAGCGCGGAAACAGGCCCTTCAGCCCACCGAGTCTGCACCGCCCAGAGATCCCTGCACATGAACACTCTCCTACACACACTTGGGACAGTTTTTCCATTTGCCATGACAATTTACCTACAGACCTGCACGTCTTGGGAGTGTGGGAAGTAACCGAAGATCTCGGAGAAAACCCACGCGGGGAGAATGTACAAACTCCGCGCAGACAAGCACCCGTAGTCGGGATCGAACCCGGGTGTCCGGCGCTGCAAGCGCTGTAAGGCAGCAACTCTACCGCTGCGCCACCGTGCTGCCCAATTGTTTTATTTCTAAATCCAGTTCTGTGGATAATTAAATGAGGGGGTTATTTCATTGAACGCGAAGCTTCATGGAGTGATTGGAATGAGCTGCAGCATGGAAACAGGCCCTTCGGCCCACTTTGTCCATGCCGACCCTCGATTACCCGTTCACACTAGTTCTATGTTATCCCACTTTCCCATCCGCTCCCGACACACCAGGGGAAACTAGCTAACAGACCCCTACATCTTTGAGATGTGGGAGGAAACTGGAGCGCCAGGAAAGAGCCCACCAGATCCCTGGGAGAACGTGCAAACTCCAAGCAGACAGCACCCGAAAAGAAATCCCCAAAAAATCAGATGCACCATACCTTGATAGTTCATGTCCAAGCAGAATTAAGCCTTTCGGCCCATCAAGTCTTCCCCGCCATTCTATCATGGCTGAGATATCTTTCACTTTCAACCCCGTTAGCCTGCCTTCTCCCCATAACCCCTGGCACCATTACTAATCAACTATCTATCTATCTCTGCCTTAAAAATATGAATCAACGGCCTCCACAGCCTCCGGCTGCAATGAATGCCACAGACTGAACCACGGATAGAATCAGTTCAGACTCAAATACAACGGGTAGAGCAAAGGAGCAGATACAGAGGGCTTAATATAGTTCTCATCATTGCAGTGCACATCAGTGTAACACATCAGTTCCTTAGACAAGTCCAATGTCCTCAATAGGATTGAGGTGATTTAAACAGTACCTGGCTTCTGCTAGGACTATTCAGAGGGGAAGAAGCCGCTTAGTTTAGTTTAATTTAGTTTAGAGATGCAGCGCAGAAACAGGCCCTTCGGCCCACTGACCGACCAGCGATGCCCGCACATTAACACAAGCCGACACCAGGGCCAATTTACGCTTATACCAAGTGTACAAACCCAAGCCAATTAGCCGACAAACCTGGACGTCTTTGGAGTGCGGGAGGAAACCGAAGACGTCGGGGGAAGCGCGCGCAGCCACGGGGAGAACGTACAAACACCACACAGACAGCACCCGTAGTCGGGATCGAACCCGGGTCCCCGGCGCTGCGAGCGCTGTAAGGCAGCGACCCTACCGCTGCGCCACCGTGGCCGCCCGTAATTGTTGAGCCTGGTATTGCGCGCTCTCAAGCTTCCGTACATTCTGCTGGACGGGAGCAGGGATAATAAGGAATGACCGGGTGGGACAAGTCTTTAACGATGGCAGCTGTTTTTCCACGGGAGCTTGAAGTGTCAATGGAGCCAGTGGTCAATGCTTGACAGTCCTTTGCAATTTGAAAAAAAAATCTAGCTTCTGCTATTATAAAAGTTAGCGCTTGACACCTGCATTTAAAGTTGAGCATTTTGACAGCAAAGGGCCTCCACTCGCTGGAGTTTAGAGGGTTGAGGGGGGGAACCTCATTGAAACTTACAGAATAATGAAAGGCATCGATAGAGTGGATGTGGAGAGGATGTTTCCACTGGTGGGAGAGTCCAGGCCCAGAGGTCACAGACTCAGAAAGGAGGCGAGGAAAAACTTCTTTAGTTAATCTGTGGAACTCATTGCCACAGAGGGCTGTGGAGGCCAAGTCAGTGGATATTTTTTAGGGCCGAGATAGGCAAATTCGTGATTAGGGCGGGTGTCAAGGGTTATGAGGAGAAGGCAGGAAAATGGGATTAGGAGGCAGCGATCGGCCATGATTGAATGGCGCAGTGGACTCGATGGGCCGAATGGCCTAATTCTACTCCTATAACTTGTGATCTTGTGAACTCATGGTGAAGAGATGCGCACGATCAGCTCTGGTTGCTAGGATACCAGAAACCACGACATGGCATTGTGGAAAGGTGTTCACATATCTGCCTTGAATGATATTCAAAGCTTTCAGGTACTAACATTTATATTATTGACATCTATTACTCCTTCTCAAGTAGAGTAGCTGCCTCCCAGCGCCAGGGACCCGGGTTTGATCCAGACTACGGGTGCCGCCTGTGCGGAGTTTGTACGTTCTCCCCGTGACCGCGTGGGTTTTCTCCCGGTGCTCCAGGTTTCCTCCCACATCCCAAAGACGCGCGGGTTTGTAGGTTAATTGGCTTCGGTAAAATTATAAATTGTCCCGAGCGTGTGTAGGATCGTGCTAGTGTATGGTCGGCACGGACTCGGTGGGCCGAATGGCCTGTTTCCGCGCTGTGTCTCTCTAAACTCAACTAAGTAAGCAAAACATCGCTCGACAATTTACCCACAGCATTTCTGGAAGCCTTTCTTCATGACACACCAGATAACAAACTGCCTGTGAGGTTTGGACCTAGTAATCCCACTTTGCAGTGTAAACACACTAGAGAATACGCCCAACAGTCACAATATTGGCCCTGGGGATGTGGAAGGGTGATTGAAGCACGTCTATTGATTGCAATGCCCAGCGGTGTGTGAACATTATGCTGTCCACACGTTTCAATAACTTTGATGTCAGTCACACCGTTTAACAGCTGGACACACCTGCAGAATGCCGATGGCTTGAGTTCCCAAGTTCACAAGTGATCAGAGTAGAGTTAGGCCATTCGGCCCATCGAGTCCGCTCTTCGCCATTCATTCGTGGCAGATCTCTACCGCCTAATCCCATTTTCCAGCATTCTCCACCATAACCCTTGACACCCGTTCTGATCAAGAATTTGTCTGTCTCTCTGCCTTAAAAATATCCACTGACTTGGCCTCCACAGCCCTCTGTGGCGATGAATTCCGCAGATTAACTACCCTCTGACTAAAGAAGTTCCTCCTCACCTCCTTTCTAAAAGAGCGTCCTTTAATTCTGAGGTTATGACCTTTGGTCCCAGACTCTCCCTTTCCACATCCACTCTATCTATGCCTTTCACTATTTGGTAAGTTTCAATGAGGTCCCCCCCCCCTCAACCTTCTAAACTCCAGCGAGTAGAGGCCCAGTGCTGTCAATGGCCCAGTGCCATCATTTGCCAGCTTTTGTCAGCTAGCACACTCCTCACAACACGGACTCACATGGTGGCTGCAAACACCTCCGACGTTCGTTATACCAGTATCCAATTCAGTTTATTGTCACGTGTACCGAGGTACAGCGAAAAGCTTTGGTTGTGTGCTTTCATGGTCAGCAGAAAGACAATACATGATTACAATCGAGCCATTAACAGTGTGTAGGTACATGATAAGGGAATAACATTTAGTGCCAGGTAAAGCCAGCAAAGTCCGATCGAGGATAGTCCGAGTGTCATCAACGCAGTAGATAGTAGTTCAGCACTGCTCTCTGTATACAAGGTAGTTACATGGGTAGGACATATTTAGCGGGATATGGGCCAAATGCAGGCAGGTGGGGGTCACGTAGATGGGACATGTTGGCCGGTGTGTGCAAGTTGGGCTGAAGGGCCTGTTTCCACACTGTATCACTCTATGACTCTAAGTACCTTCTACATATGCACCACAGAAAGCAATAGTGTCCGACTGCAACACAGCTTGGTTTGACAACCGCCCTGCCCAAGACTGCAAGACTGTGCAGACCTGTAGATGCAGCCCAGTCCATCACAAAGCACAGACGATAGGCACACAATGCTGGAGTAACTCAGTGGGTCAGGCAGCATCTCTGGAGAGAAGCAATGGGTGACGTTTCAGGTCGAGACCCTTCTTCAGACTGAGAGTCAGGGGTGAGGGAGTCTAGAGATATGGAAGGGTACAGCGTGAAAACGACACATGTAACGCAGAGGATGATAAGGAAATGTAGAATGGTTCTTTGGCAGCTAACAATGAACTATTCTACACTTCCGTTATCTCTGGAGTCTCGGAAAAGCAGCCATACATACTTAAAGACTTGTCCCACCCCTGTCATGCCTTGATTTCCCTACTCCCGTCCGGCAGAAGGTACAGAAGCTCGAAAGCGCGAACAACCAGACTCAGGAGCTGCTTCTTCCCTTATGTTATCAGGCTTCTGGACGGTTCTTCCATGAGCTAGGGTGCTGTTTGATTCACTTCTATCCCAATGAAGACATTGGACTTGTCAACGGAACTGATGCAGTATAATGCTGAGTTTAGTTTCGTCGGGTGGAAACAGGCCCTTTGGCCCACTCTGTGCGTGCCCATCAATGATCACCCATACACTAGTTCTATCTTAGACACTAGGGACAATTAACTTACAAACCCGCACGTCTTTGGAATGTGGGAGCGAAACAGAGCACCCGGAGAAAACCCACGCAGTCGCAGGGAGAATCTCCGTACAGACAGCACTTGCACTCATGATCATACCCAGGTCTCTGGCGCTGTGAGACAGCAACTCTACCGCTGTCAGGTCTCGCGTTTAATCTAGTTTCTGTTCCTTATTGGTTTTGAGTATTTGAGGTTGCATTCTTGTTTTATTTTGGTGCCTCACATCTCCTCTTGTTTCAGGTGCCATTTCCTGTCGGGTCGTTTACCCTCGTGTGACTGTTGACCCGGCCCTGATGTGTTTCACCCGTGTCTCGTTATCCCCTGTTAAGTCTGTATTTAAGCCTTTGTGTTTTAGGTTTCTTTGCCAGTTTGTTGTGTATGCTACCTGGTATCACCTCGTTCCAGCTCTAGAAATATTGTGACTTTGTGTGCTTGACCACGGCCTGTTTTTCGACCACTGTTTTTGCCTGCTCCTAGATTACTGTTGCTTCAGTGTTTGCTTACCTGTGGACTGACTTGGACCGATTAACCTCTGAATACGGGTCTGCCCTATGTCTGAGCCTGCATTTGTGTCCTCCTCCTCGTTCAGTTCTGACACCACTGTGCTGTCCTGCTGTGTTTCATTTCGGAGTGGTTTGTTTATTCCACTTTCATTTTTCACACCAACTATAAAGACTGACTAAGTGATACAAGTATGCCGATCCTCTTCGAACTTTTTTGATGCTGCACCACTTCCGCCCAATATTTTTAACAACCTGGGAATTGTTGTCAATCGCATTCAGGTACTGTTTTATCGATCGTTGTGTATGTGAGCAGACTAATGAAGCCTCTCTTGGCATGATACGGAACGTACGGCTTCATGAATAACAGCATGGATGGAGCTAATGACCCGTCTCAGGTTTTCAGTTCATCCACACTGGTTATCCACAGTCATTGGGGCGAGGATGTTGCCTGAAGTATGGTGTATTTTTGGAATGCAAAGCTTGAAATCCCGTCGGTGAATGCAGAAAATGAAGGAAGCCAAGTTTAGATCCTCAGGATACAAGGTAGACAAAAGTGCCGGAGAAACTCAGCGGGTGGAGTGGCATCTATGGAGCGAAGGAAATAGGCAACGTTTTGGGCCAAAACCCTTTTCCCACCATCCAGACACTCCTCAGGATATAATTTCCTTCCCAAGTCCTCAAAGCAGTGGCAGGGCAGCAATGTGGTAGAGTTGCTGCCTTAAGGGCCTGTCCCACTTTCACGATCTAATTCACAACCTTTTTTTACTCGTGGACATTTTTCATCAGGCTAGAAAAAACGCCCCGACCTACTTGATGCCACGCGTACCTACGACTAGCACCACGGCCTGCTACGACCTACCTACGACCTTGTGACGACCATGCTGCGAGTATGAGTCAAGGGCAAACTCGGAAGAGGTCGTGAATTAGGTGGTGAAAGTGGGACAGACCCTTTACTGCACCGGAGACCCGGGTTCCATCCTGACTACAAGTGCGTACGTTCTCCCTGTGACCACGTGGGTTTTCTCCAGGTGCTCCAGTTTTCCCACACTTCAAAGACGAGCAGGCTTGTAGGTTAAGTGGCTTCTGTAAATTGGTCCTAGTGTGCAGGATTGAACCAGTGTGTGGACGATCGCTGGTCGGCGCGGACTTGGTGGGCCGTTAGGTCTGTATTTCCATGCTAAACTAAACTAAGCAGCAGAAGAACATTTGAGATTATAGGTTAATTGGCCACTGCAAATTGTTCCTCATGTGTAGGGAGTTGTGAAAAATGGGATAACGTAAAACAGTGTGAACAGGTAATCAATGGCCAGCATGGACTCTGTGGGCCGAAGAGCCTGTTTCCATAGATAGACACAAAACGTTGGAGTAACTCAGCGGGACAGGCAGTACAGACAGAGAAGGAATGGGTGACGTGTCAGGTCGAGACCCTCCCTCGGACTGTTTCCTGTTTCCATGCTGCTTCTCAAAAACTAGACTAAACTTTGCACGCGGCACGGTGGCGCAGCGGTAGAGTTGCTGCTTTACAGCGCCGGAGACCCGGGTTCGATCCTGACTACGGGCGCCGTCTGTATGGAGTTTGGACCTTCTCTCCGTGACCGCGTGGGTTTTCTCCCGGATCTTCGGTTTCCTCCCACACTCCAAAGACGTACAGGTTTGTAGGTTAACTGGCTTGGTGTCTCTGTGTGTGTGTGTGTGTGTGTGTGTGTGTGTGTGTGTGTGTGTGTGTGTGTGTGTGTGTGTGTGTGTGTGTGTAGGGTAGTGTTAATGTGCGGGGATCGTCGGTCCGTGCAGACTCGATGGGCTGAAGGGCCTGTTTCCGCGCTGTATCTGTTAAACTAAACTAATGTTGCACTAGAAGTGAAATACTGCTTTCCAAAGATGAAAACAAAATAAACATCGCTTTGGTGCTGTCATTTCTTGAGCAAGGTTAATTTGGAATTCAACATTTTCTGTGATCAAAGCAGATTTTTGGGGATAATGACGATCTTGGTCTTCAAATAAAATCTTCAAGGAAATTGTCCTGCCATATGTCTCTGAAGCCTGGTGTGAGTTTGATAGATCCTGGATTTTAAACATTTAAACCAAAGTGGTTTAGGTTCAGGTTTATTGGTGTCACGTGGACTGTAATCTGCAGTTCCTCGTCATTACATCCCTTTACAGGTACATAGAACCATAGAAATATAGAAAAATAGGTGCCGGAGTAGGCCATTCGGCCCTTCGAGCCAGCACCGCCATTCAATATGATCATGGCTGATCGTCCAAAATTAGTACCCCATTCCTGCTTTCTCCCCATATCCCTTGATTCCTTTAGAACAAAGAGCTAAATCTAACTCTCCCTTGAAAACATCCAGTGAATTGGCCCCCATTGCTTCCTGTGGCAGAGAATTCTACAGAATCACAACTCTCTGGGTGAAAAAGATTTTCCTCGTCTCAATCCTAAATGGCCCACGCCTTATTCTTAAACTGTGACCCCCGGGTTCTGGACCCTCCCAACATGGGGCACATTTTTCCTACAAAGCAGATAGGCACAAAATGCTGGAGTAACTCAGCAGATCAGGCAGCATCTCTGGAGAAAAGGAATAGGTGATGTTTTGGGTCGAGACCCTTCTTCAGACAGAGAGTCACAAACTATTACGAAGCGCAAACATGTGGGGCACCATTTTCTAATATGATATTCTTATATTTCATAGCGATATAATAATCTAAGCAGGTTTGGTAACCTTATATATTTTAACAAATATTCTGTGGTGCCTTGGGTTTTTTCTATACCCATATATGCCGTATTAGACTGATTTAATTTTGATACGTGTAGGAAGGAACAGCAGATGCTGGTTTACACCGACTAGGCATCTCTGGGGAAAAAAAGGGATAGGTTACAATAACAAGCGATCAGAGGTTGAGTAGGCTGGGTCTCTATTCCTTGGAGCGCAGGAGGATGAGGGGTGATCGTATTGAGGTGTATAAAATCATGAGAGGAATAGATCGAGTAGATGCACAGAGTCTCTTGCCCAGAGCAGGCGAATCGAGGACCAGAGGACATACTGTGGGTTTAAGGTGGACGGGGAAAAGATTTAATAGGAATCCGAGGGGTGACTTTTTCACGCAAATGGTGGTGGGTGTATGGAACAAGCTGCCAGGAGATAGTTGAGGCAGGGACTGTCCCAACGTTTTAAGAAACAGTCGGACAGGTACCTGGATAGGACAGGTTTGGAGGGATATGGACCAAACGCGGGCAAGTGGGACTAGTGTAGCTGGGACATGTTGGCTGGTTGGGCCGAAGGGCCTGTTTCCACACTGTATCATTCTATTACTCTATGACTAAGCAGTTAGTGAAAATTGTTCAATCTTTAAGAGCTAGTGATATATACCCTACATCCTATTATAAATTCAATGGGTCACAGCTTCAATACGATGGTTGTTTGAGATCTAAAGAATGGTAATAAAGATGTGGAATGTTATCATCTTACATTGGAATGATCCAGAATTACGCTTCCTACACTAATATACAGTAACAAGGTTATTCTACATAACATAGAAAAATGGAATGATCCAAAATTACGCTTCCTACACTAATATACAGTAACAAGGTTATTCTACATACATAGACCAGCACATATTTCACAGACCAGCAATTTTTTGAGAAGGAGTTGAAATTAATTTGCTGAGACAAAAAATATGGAAGGGACTGGGTTCGATCCTGACCACGAGTGCTGTCTGTATGGAGTTTGTACGTTCTCCCACGTGACCGAGTGGGTTTTCTCCGGGATGCTCCATTTTCCTCCCACACTCTAAAGGCGTACAGGTTTGTAGGTTAGTGTAGGTGTGCGTAAGATCACTTGTTGGCGCGGACAGATGATACAAAAGTGGGTGGTTTTGCAGATAGTGAAGATGGTTGTGAAAAATTGCAGCAGGATCTTGATCGATTGGCCAGGTGGGCTGAGGCACGGTTGATGGAATTTAAGGCAGAGAAATGCGAGATGTTGCATTTTGGAAAGTCTAACATGGACAGGAGCAACGCAGTGTGTGGCAGGGCTCTGGGGAGTGTTGTAGAGCAGAGGGATCCAGGAGTGCAGGTGCATGGTTCCTTGAAGGTCGAGTCGCAGGTAGATAAGGTGGTCAAAAAGGCTTTTGGCACATTGGTCTTAATCAGCCAGAGTATTGAGTATAGAAAGTGTTAAAGAAGGAACTGCAGATGCTGGAGAATCGAGGGTACAAAAAAGGCTGGAGAAACTCAGCGAGTGCAGCAGCATCTAAGGAGCGAAGGAGATGGGCGACGTTTCGGGTCGAGACCCTTCTTCAGACCTCGACCTATCTCCTTCGCTCCTTAGATGTTGCTGCACCCGCTGAGTTTCTCCAGCCTTTTGTGTACCCATTGAGTATAGAAGTTGGGAGGTCATGTTGCAGTTGTATAAGACCGCATTTAGAGTATTATGTTCAGTTCTGTGCCCCATGTTATAGGAAAGATGTTGTCTAGCTGGAAAGGGTGTAGTGAAATTCATGAGAATGTTGCCAGGGAAAGGTCGAGCAGGCTGGGACTCTATTCCTTGGAGCGCAGGAGGTGGAGTGGTGATCTTATAGAGGTGTATAAGATCATGAGAGAAATAGATCATCAGGTAGATGCCCAGAGTTTTAAAGAATTATACTGTGATTAATGCAGTCCATAAAATGTTTGGCTGATCAACAGGATCAGTCCAAAGAAGGATCCCAACCCGAAATGTCACCCACCCACCCACCCATGTTCTCTAAGGATGCTGCCTGACTCGCTGAGATACTCCAGCAGTTTGTGTTCTACGCAAGATTCCAGCATCTGCAGTTCCTTGTGACTAAATCATACAATCTCTACCACTGAGCAGTTAGCCCGTGTAAAAGATCCACCGGTGTAGGTAGGGACCGCAGATGCTGGTTTAAACCAAAGATAGACACAAAGAGCTGGAGTAACTCAGCGGGACAGGCAGCATCTATGGAGAGAAGGAATAGACAATAGATAATAGGTGCAGGAGTAGGCCATTCGGCCCTTCGAGCCAGCACCGCCATCCACTGTGATCATGGCTGATCATCCACATTCAGTACCCCGTTTCCTGCCTTCTCCCCATATCCCTTAACTCCGCTATCTTTAAGAGCTCTATCTAACCCTCTGTTGAAAGCATTGCAGAAAATTGGCCTCCACTGCCTTCTGAGGCAGAGAATTCCACAGATTCACAACTCTCTGGGTGAAAACGCTTTTCCTTAGGTGACGTATCGGGTCGAGACCCTTCTTCGGACTGGAAGAATCCAAGAGTTAACGGTTCCACCTCATATCTCCGGCATTCAGGTGCTTCTTTCTCCCGATGGAGTATTTCAAAGGTTATAATGAAAAAGGAATTGTGTAAACCAGCATCGGCAGTTCCCTGTTTTGACGACAGGATTATAGACTGCCAACTGCCCTGTAAGTTCACAAAACACATCCTCTTCAGATAACGAGAGGATATTATCTCCTCCATTTAATCTATCGACATAATTCCAATTTATCCCCTGTTCTCTGCGATAATCCACTTACCCAGGGATATTACAATTAGTACCACGCTATTGAAGCTGTTAAATGCATATACGCTGCAGGGACGTTGTTAGTGGAGACGTTCCACACAGCGTTTAAGCATCACACGAGACAATTCACTTGTTTGGGTAAAGTTTTAATTTTAATTTTGGAGACACGGCGTGGAAAAAAAGTCCGCGCCGACCAGTCATCACCCATTCACACTAAATGTGTAGCAAGGAACTGCAGATGCTGGTTGGAACTGACGATCGACAAATAAGCTGGAGTAACTCGGCAGGTCAGGCAGCGTCTCTGATTTAAGGAGTAGGTGACATTTCGAGTCGAGACCCTTCTTCAGACTGAAGAAGGGTCTCGAGCCGAAATGTCACCTATTCCTTTTCTCCAGAGATGCTGCCTGACCTGCTGAGTTACTCCAGCTTTTGTGTCTACCCACTCACACTAGTTCTATCCCATATACCATGGACATATTTACAGACGCCAATTCGCCTGCAAACCCGCACCTCTTTGGAGTGTGGGAGGAAACTGGAGCACCCGGAGGAATCCAATGCGGTCACAGGGAGAATATACAAACTCTAAACAAACAGCACCCGTGATCAGGATCGAACCGGGTCTCCGGCACTGTAAGGCAGCAAATCTACAGCTGTGCTACTGTGCCACCCTTTTATCGTATTAAGATAGGGTATGGAAAGGGTGGTGGGTGTATGGAACAAGCTGCCAGAGGAGGTAGTCGAGGCAGGGACTATCCCAACATGTAAGAAATAGTGAGACAGGTACATGCATAGGACAGGTATGAAGGGATATGGACCAAACGCGGGCAGGTGGGACATGTTGGCCGGTGTGGGCAAGTTGGGCCCACTGGCCTGTTTCCACACTGTATCGCTCTATGACTATTGACTGGGCATCAATATGGCAACAGGACATAAGGGCAAAACAGTGCTTGACAAACCTTGCAGTTAAACTTTGCAGGAAGGAACTGCAGATGCAGGTTTACACAAAATGTTGGAGTAACTCAGCAGGTCAGGCAGCATCTCTGGAGAAAAGGAATTGGTGGCGTTTCGGGTCGCGACTGAAGAATGTCTCCCTCTGGAAAAGAGGTTTCACCTGAAATGTCACCAATTCCTTTTCTCCAGAGATGCTGCCTGACCCACTGAGTTACTACAGCATTTTGTAACAATTAAACTGTTGCAGTTCAAATATTACGATTGACCCGAAACGTCACCTATCCATGTCTCCTGAGATGCTGCCTGACCCATTGAGTTACTCCAGCACTCTGTGCCCAATGCAAGATCCCAGCGTCTGCATTACCTTGTGTCCATATCATCTCATACTACTCTACCACTGAATGGTTAGCCTGATGTAAGGGAACCACCTAATGGCATGTTGGCCTTCATAACGAAGAGGATTTGAATATAGGAGTAAATAGGTCCTTCTGCAGTTGTACAGGGCTCTGGTGAGACCACATCTGGAGTATTGTGTGCAGTTTTGGTCTCCTAATTTGAGGAAGGACATCCTTGCTATTGAGGCAGTGCAGTGTAGGTTCACGAGGTTAATCCCCGGGATGGCGGGACTGTCGTATGAGGAAAGACCGGGCTTGTATTCACTGGAATTTAGAAGGATGGGAGGATATCTTGTAGAAACATATACAATTATAAAAGGACTGGACAAACTAAATGCAGGAAATTTTTTCCCAATGTTGGGGAAGTCCAGAACCAGGGTCCACAGTCTAAGAATAAAGGGGAGGCCATTTAGGACTGAGATGAGAAAAAAAAACGTTTTCACCCAGAGAGTTGTGAATTTGTGGAATTCTCCGTCACAGAAGGCAGGAGAGGCCAATTCGCTGGATGTATTTAAAAGAGTTAGATGGAGCTCTAGGGGCTAGCGGAATCAAGGGGTATGGGGAGAAGGCAGGCACAGGTTACCGATTGTGGATGATCAGCCATGATCACAATGAATGGCGGTGCTGGCTCAAAGGGCCAAATGGCCTCCTGCCGCACCTATTTTCGAAGTTTCTATCTCAAATATTCATGTGGTCCTTTTTCCTGTTGTAAGTACTTTGATGGTTTGATAGAAAAGACATCACTGTCGACAAATTGCCCACAGTAAGTGTAGAGGCAACATATGGACCAGAAGGAATCAATTATAGCATTTATTTCAAGAGGGGTTGTATACAAAAACAGGGACGTCATGTTGAGGCTCTATGAGGCGCTGGGACGGCTGTATTTGGAATAGTGTGAGTAATGTTGGGCACCATATCTGAGGAAGGGCCTGTTTCCAGGCTGTATCTCTAAAGCAAAGTCGAAGTGAGAGAAGAGAATAAGACTCGCTTCACAATTACAGCTCTCATTTATTCCTTATACTGTAGATCTGTTCGAGATTGCTCACTTGTTTGAATTGCCACATCAAATCAACAGCCCGGCAACAAGAAAAAAAGGCAATCTGAACCAAGCGCTGCATCTAATAAAATATCAATTGCAACTGTCAAACGTCTTACCCAGGTTTACCGGTATCTCTCCACACTGCAGCCATTACCACTGAGAGCTTTCCCATCCTTTCCACAGCACGATCTACCACTAAATCAGTCTGAAGAAGGCTCTCGACCCTATCCCTGTTCGCCAGGGATGCTGCCTGACCCGCTGAGTTACTCAGGCACTTTGTGTCCCTTTATTTTGCAAAGCAGCATTTGCAATTCTTTGGTTCCACCGATAAATCTCCACGTCTTGAGTGAGATCCAGCCCATTCCATTTCCAGAAGACATAGGAGCAGAATTAGGCCATTCGGCCCATCGAGTCTACCCCACCATTCCAATGATGCCCGATCTATCTTTCCCTCTCAACCCCATCCTCCTGCCTTCACCCCGTAACCTTTGACGCCCTTCCTATATAAGAACCTATCAATCTCTGCCTTAGAAAAACCCAATGTCTTGGCCTGTGGCAATGAATTCCACAGATTCACCATCCTGTGGCTAGAGAAATTTCTCCTCTCCATTAAAGGGCGCTCTTTTAGAAAGGAGGCGAGGAGGAACCTCTTTAGTCAGAAGGTAGTTAATCTGTGGATCATGCTGTTATAGTGGATCCACAAACTAGTTCACCTGTTAACGGCAGCGATGGCCGAGTGGTTAAGGCGTTGGACTTGAAATCCAATGGGGTCTCCCCGCGCAGGTTCGAACCCTGCTCGCTGCGATCTTCAATTTTGGATCTTATGGAAACGTACAAAATCCTTGAGGGGTTGGACAGGCTAGATGCAGGAAGATTGTTCCCGATGTTGGGGAACTCCAGAACAAGGGGTCACAGTTTAAGGATAAGGGGGAAGTCTTTTAGGACCGAGATGAGAAAAACATTTTTCACACAGAGAGTGGTGAGTCTGTGGAATTCTCTGCCACAGAAGGTAGTAGAGGCCAGTTAATTGGCTATCTTTAAGAGGGAGTTAGATGTGGCCCTTGTGGCTAAAGGGATCAAGGGGTATGGAGAGAAGGCAGGTACAGGATACTGAGTTGGATGATCAGCCATGATCATATTGAATGATGGTGCAGGCTCGAATGGCCTACTCCTGCACCTATTTTCTATGTTTCTATGTTTCACAGTTTTGCAGTGGATCCTCACACACACACACATATGGATCTCTCTCTCTCTTTCACACACGCACACACATACACAAACATGAATCACTCTCTCTCACACATACAAACGCACACATATACATATGGATCACTCTCTCACATACATATTCATACATACATATACGCACCTACATACACTCTCACACACACATATGGAATCACTCACACAGTCACACACATGAATCACTCTCTCACACACACACACATACACACAGACATACATACACACACACACATATGTACGCACACACATACATGTGGATCACTCACTCTCACACACACACACATACACACAGACATACATACACACAGCACACAAGGATCACGCTGCCGACCGGTTGCATCGTGGCTTGTTCGGCAACTTGAGCGTCCAGGAGCGGAAAAGGCTGCAAAAAGTCGTAAACACTGCCCAGTCCATCATTGGCTCTGACCTCCCCACCATCGAGGGGATCTATCGCAGTGGCTGCCTCAAAAAGGCTGGCAGCATCATCAAGGACCCACACCATCCTGGCCACACACTCATCTCCCCGCTGCCTTCAGGTAGAAGGTACAGGAGCCTGAAATCTGCAACATCCAGGTTGAGGAACAGCTAGATCCCCACAGCCATCAGGCTATTAAACTCAACTCAAACAAAACTGGAACATTAATAGTGCATTGCACTTCATCTGCTTATTTATGTGTGTATATATATATATTCAATGTGTGTATATATATATATTCAATGGTATATGGTCACCCTGATCTGTATTTATTTATGCCTACTATAGTCTGTTGTGCTGAAGCAAAGCAAGGATTTCATTGTCCTATCTGGGACACATGACGATAAACTCTCTTGAATCTTGAATAACTCACATACACACAGTCACACACATGGATCGCTCTCTCTCTCGCTCTCACACATACATGCACACACACACGCATATGGATTACACACACACAAACCAATATTCACACACTCACACCCTTCCCTCTCTCACGCGTTACCCACACGGCATTCCCAGCACACACTCACACTCACACTCACACTCGCCCCGCCAGTGCTCGCGTCGCTGTACCTCCTCCCCCGTCACTGGGCCGTCGGCTGGGGTTTGCTACAGTTGCCCACCCAGCTGTTCAAACGATCCAGCTACCCTGGCAGTCACAGTGAGGGGTCCATGCATACACCGCCACCCTCCCCCTCAGCTCCGGGCGAGTTCCTTTCCCAGCCCCTTCCAGGCAGTCCCTGGCAATAGTGGCCCTGTTTGTTAACGTCTGCGGACTTGCTCAGCTAAAAGATTCAATGAAGTGGACTCTGTGTCTAACACGAAGACAGATTGCAACACAGCCTGGTTTGTTCGACAACCGCTCTCCCTAAAACCTAGGAACTGCAGGTGCTGGTTTACGCCGAAGGTAGACACGAAGTGCTGGAGTAACTCGGCGGGTCAGGAAGAGGCAGGTCCGTTAACCCCGAGTGAAAAAAGAAGCAACGTGTTGGGGGAACTAAGGCAACGTTTGAGAAACATTTAGACAGGATAGGACAGGTTTGGAGGGATCTGAGGCAAACGCAGGCAGGTGGGACTGGAGTAGGGGGGACATGTCGGCCGGTGGGGGCGAGGTGGGCCGAAGGGCCTGTCTCCACGCTGTATCTCTCTCTCTCTCTCTGACACAAAAACTCAACGGCTCAGGCAACGCCTGTGGAGGGCCATGACCCGAAACATCGCCTGTTCACGTCCCTCCACAGATGCTGCCTGACCCGCTGAGTTCCTCCAGCACTTTGTGTTTGGCTCAAGGTTCCCTGCATCTGCAGTTCGTTGCGCCGGGGGGGGGGGGGGGGGGGGGGGGGACCCCAGCGGACCAGACAGTGTTGGAGGGACGTGGCATCTCGTACATATTTCACCCGGGCAGCTTCCCTCAGAAGAAGGGTCTCGACCCGAAACGTCACCCGGAGAAACCTCTCTCCGGAGATGCTGAGTTACTCCAGCATCTGTTGTGCCCATCTCCGGTTTAAGCCGGCACCTGCGGTTCCTCCCCTGCACATTCAGATCAAACTGGGACAGAACCAAGTGCAGCACTTGGAAACATCTCCCAAATATCTCCGCCTGTCCGGGCAATGACACAACTGGCTTTTTAGAAGCACAAGATAGGCACAAAAAAAAAAGCTGGAGTAACTCGTTTCACTGTCGTCCTGTAGAATTTCATTGTCCGTTTCTCGTTTTCACCCCAGCCCACAATGACCTGTTTCCTTTATCATCGTTACTTTTTTTTTTTTGCATTTCTTCCATTCATTTGTTCACTATCTCTCAATATCACAGTCTATATCTCTCGTTCACCCTTTCCCCGGACTCTGTCTGAAGAAGGGTCTGGACTCGAAGCATCGCCTATTCCTCCTCTCCAGAGATGCTGCCTGACCCGCCGAGTATCTCCAGCTTTTTGCGTCCATCTCCGGAGGACACGGACAAGGCGGCGACCCTCTCGGATCGGGAACCTTCTTCGGACACCTCGGGCTGGCCGGGCGGGTGGGGGGGGGGGGGGGGGGGGCGGTCGATACAGATGGTGATGTGGGTGAGAGACACTAAATGCTGGAGTAACTCAGCGGGACAGGCAGCATCTCTGGAGAGTGGGGAACGGCTGGCGTTTTTGGTCGAGACCCCGTGTTTCTTGGTTTCTCGGTCTCTCGCTCCTCCAAAATATTCCAAATGGAATTTAAACTGGAGGTGGTGGAGGGAGGACTGAAGCCAGAAAGGGGAAACCTTCTTCAGACAAGTTGGGGGAGACGGTGAAGGACGTGGGAAGCGGCGGATACAGATGTGGTGAGCTGGGAGGGAGGGAGGGAGGGAGGGAGAGAGGTTCAGTTGATGCTTACTGCGGGCTCTTCTGGTAGAAGGGGAGGATAACGTGGTTCAGATCCTGGATGTCGAAGGCGGTGGGCTCGGCCGAGATGGCCTGCCGCTTGGTCCGCTGCTGCTCCTGGGGGCATCTCTGGGCTTGTCCCGGCGCCGGTTTCCCGGCCGGTTTGACCACGGAGCGGTACTTGTCCAACTCGTTCTGCAACCTCTGGATCAGGTCGTCCTTCTGGTCCAGCTCCAGCTCCAGCTCGTCGATCAGGGCGTCCCGCTGCCTCAACTCCTCGATCTTCTCCTGCAACGCGTACTGCAGGTCCCGCAAAGTCCCCATCGCACAAAAAAAACCCAAGGAGAAGAAAATAACCTCTTCCGACCTCCCCACTTCCCCTGACTTTGGAGGAGTGAGGGTAGAGGGGGGGGGGGGGGAGGGAGGAAATTTTTACGACCCCCCCCCAAAAAAAAACAAAAAAACTTCCCGGTTCGCTGGGAAGAATCCGGTCCCGACGCTTTTTTTTTTACTTAGTGGTGCAAAGAACCGATTATAGAGGGGGGAACATGAATCTGCGACGAAACTTCAGCCCACGGCGCGGCCGAGAGGGCGGTGCGGTTTGCCAACAAGTGTTGGGACTAAACCCGCCCGTGTTCCAGAAATCCAGAATGTAAATACTCGGCTGTCTCTCTCCCCCCCCTCTCTCTCTCCCCCTCTCTCCCTTCTCCCTACGTCAAAGCGATAATGCTACAGGCAAGCGTGGCGCTTACAGGCTCCCCGCAGCACATGCAAGTTAGACTGTTGCATCTCCTCCCGCAAGCAGCCTCTCTCCCTCCCTCCCTCTCTCTCTCTCTCTTTCTCTCCCCCATATACCTGCGACCGCGACTGCACTTTGCACTATTAGCATTGAAAAAAGCTGCAACGCTTTTATTAAGTCGGGCCAAAAAAAAAAAAAAAAAAATGTACGTTGCCTCCTCAAACGCAGATCCGTTCCTGCGGATTTCGCGAGAGGCCAAAACAAAAATCGAAGAAACTGTAGGTGCTTGGTTACTGAACACTGGGACACCAAGTGCCGGGGTAGCTCGGCAGGTCAGGCGTCATCCCTGGAGAACATGGGCTGGTGGCGTTTCGGGTCGAGACCCTTCCTTCTCACGTAGCCATACAGTGGAGGCAAAAGGCCCTTCGGCCCAACTAACCCACACTGGCCGACACGTCCCACCTGCACTAGTCCCACCTGCCTGCGTTTGAACCCACTTCCCTCCAAATCTGTCCTATCCATGTATGTACCTGTCTAAATGTTTCTTAAACGTTGCGATAGTACCGGCCTCATAGATAGACAATAGGTGCAGGAGGAGGCCATTCGGCCCTTCGAGCCAGCGCCGCCATTCAATGTGCTCTGATAGTTTCATTTACAGTAGATTAGAAATGCTGCGGGATTCGACCCATCCATGTCGACCAGCGATCCCCGCACATTACTCTACCCTATAACACACTAGGGACAATTTAGACAATAGACAATAGACAATAGGTGCAGGAGAAGGCCATTCGGCCCTTCGAGCCAGCGCCGCCATTCAATGTGACCATGGCTGATCATCCCCAATCAGTACCCCGTTCCTGCCTGCTCCCCATATCCCCTGACTCCGCTATTTTTAAGAGCCCTATCTGGGTCTCTCTTGAAAGCATCCAGAGAACCTGCCTCCACCGCCCTCTGAGGCAGAGAATTCCACAGACTCACCACTCTCTGTGAGAAAAAGTGTTTCCTCGTCTCCGTTCTAAATGGCTTGCCCCTTATTCTTAAACTGTGGCCGCTGGTTCTGGACCCCCCCCCCCCTCCCCCAACATCGAGAACATGTTTCCTGCCTCTAGCGTGTCCAAGCCCTTAACAATCTTCTATGTTTCAATGCCTCATATGTCTCATCAACACTACTATCTACAAACCCTATGTCCTCTGGTTCTCGCTTCCCCCACTTTGGGCAAGGGGCACTGTTTATCAACTCGATCTATCCCTCTTCACTATACACCTCTATAAGGTTCGTACGCTTTTTTAAAACCAGTCACACTATCCCTCTCCTTTTGTACACCTCTGTAAGGTCACCCTCATCCTCCTTTGCTCCAAGAAACAGGGTCCCAGCCACGCTCAACTCCCCTATTGCTCACGCCCTCGAGTCCAGGCAACATCCTCGTAAATCTTCCTCAGCTCCCTTTGCAACTTCATGCTCCCTTAATTCCAGTCACCTATCCGCGTTCTCCAGAGATGCTGCCTGAAGAAGGGTTTCGGCCCGAAACGTTGCCTATTTCCTCCGCTCCATAGATGCTGCTGCACCCGCTGAGTTTCTCCGGCACTTGTGTCTACCTTCTGCTGCCTGGCCAGCTAAGCGACTCCAGCACTCTGTGTCCCGTCGAGACAATATTGGTCTCCCCGCTAAGCGAAGCTTAGGTAGGTTTAAGTTGAGTGGGATAGACGTTGCAGCCAGTCCGAAGAAGGGTCACGACCCGAAACGCCACCCTATCCATGTTCTCCGAAGCCCGAGCAGCCGAGTTACTCCAGCATTTTGTATCTTTCGTTGGTAAACCATCATCTGCAGTTCCTTGTTTCGACTGGTATTTGTTCAGTCTGTGTGAGCACGAGTAAACTTGGCAGGACTTTGTGCACCTAAACCTGTTTATATAAAGACTTCAATACAATCGTTAAGGCATACAGCAGAATGGTGCAGTTTGAAGCAAGGCGAAATGGTGAAAGGCTTGGATAGAGTAGATGTGGAGAGGATAGTTTCACCAGTGGGAGAGTTTAGGACCAGAGGTCACAGCCTCAGAATATGAGGATGATCCTTTAGGAAGGAGATGAGGAGGGATTTATTTGGTCAGAGGGCGGTGAATCTGTGGAATTCATTGCCACAGAAGGCGGTAGAGGCCAGGTCAATTGAAAATTCTAAGGTTGAGATTGATAGATTCTTGATTAGTGCGGGTGTCAGGGGTTATGGGGAGAAGGGAGGTGGACGGGGTTAAGTGGGAGAGATAGATCAGCCCTGATTGAATGGCGGAGTAGACTTGATGGGCAGAATTGGCCTGATTCTGCTCCTATCACTTATGAACTGATGAAGTGCCGGGGAAGTCAGTGGGTCAGGCAGCATCTGTGGAGGGAATTCATACAATCCCTCCACAGGTGCTGCCTGACCTCGCCCAGTTCCTCCAGCAGATTCCAGCGCCTGCAGCTCCCCGTGCCTCCAGCGCAGTTTGTACTTCGCCAGTTATTCAAATTGCATTCATAGTGCAAAAAAAAAAAAAATGCTCTAAACAAAGTGGGGCAAAACTCGAGCCGAAGTTCCAGGCGAAAGGTTCGTATGCGTTTTAAAATCAGTCACACTAGCCCTGCGTACAATTCCAAATTAAGTCAAAGATAGACACAAAACGCTGGAGTAACTCAGCGGGCCAGGCAGCATCTGCGGAGAGAAGGAACGGGTGACGGTTCGGGTCGAGACCCTTCTTCACCTATTCTATCCAGAGATGCTGAGTTCCTCCAACTATTTGTGTATCTCTTCGGCGTTAATCAGCATCCGCACACATCACAATTAAATGCGTTCAATTTTTCTCACAGAGAGTTGCGAGACTGTGGCATTTTCTGCCTCAGAGGGCGGCGGAGCCCGGTTCTCTGGATCCTTTCAACAGAGAGCTAGAGAGGGCTCTTAAAGACAGTCGAGTCAGGGGACATGGGGAGAAGGCAGGAACAGGGGCACTGATTGGGGATGATCAGCCATGATCACTTTGAATGGCGGTGCTGGCTCGAAGGGCCGAATGGCCTACTCCTGCACCTATTGTCTATTGTCTATTGATAGAAATACAAACAAGAAACCACAAGATACATGTTAAAATAAACCAGGGTACTACACCTGCATTAATTATATTATCGCCACATTATAATAGTATTTTTTAAAACGTGTGCCCCATGTTTATGTTTCAGTAAATGGTTGAGACGTATCTTAATATCTTGATTATCTAAATGTCTGCAGCTTGACCCGCTAATTCTGTTTTTTAACATCCTCTCCCCCCCCCCCCCCCCCCCCCCCCCCAACCTCCCAACCTCCCTTGACCAGATGCATCGAACTATTTAGATAAGTGTAGACATTTTTACTATTCACGCTGCCTTCCTGTATTTTTGCAACTTTCGGGTTGACACCCCGGGTGCAGCTTGCCGAGGAAACGAGCGCAGCGTCTCCTGAGCGCAAGGTTATAAATCTCCGGGTGTATTACAGGAATAACGTGGTCCTCGTGTTGGGAAACGGGTTGAAGGCGAAGGGAAGGAACCCAGCGCGTTAAATGGCCTGTTACCAGCGGAGAGGCAAGAGCGCCGGCTTGTGCACAACCGCGGGAGCACAGGTTACCAGCCTGACTGTCTGGCAGGAGGCAAGTCAATGTTTGAAACAGGACTGCACTTGCAAGAAACCTTGGTCTCCCGCCATAGGACACGACGGAGCAAAGGGACACTAATAATGCCCCTGTCCCACTTAGGAAACCTGAACGGGAACGGGCGCAAAGTCTCCAGAGGTTTCCTTCAGGTTTCCTAAGTGGGACATGGGGCATTACATTGCTTTCAACGCCAGAGAGCCGGGTTCGATCCTGACTACGGGAGCTGTCTGTACGGAGTTTGTACGTGCTCCCCGTGACCGCGTGGGTTTTCTCCGAGATCTTCGGTTTTCTCCCACCCTCCAATGACGTGCATGTTTGTCGGTTAATTAGCTTGGTGAAAGTGTAAATTGTCCCCAGCGTGTGCAGGATAGTGTTAATGTGCGGGGATCGCTGGTCCGCACCGACTCAGTGGGCCGAAGGGCCTGTTTCTGCCTATCTCCAAACTAAACTAATCTAAACTAAATTAAATTAAATTAAACTAAACGCCCAGTCTACCTCTGTAGCTGAACCCCTCGAATCCAGGAAGCAGTTTGGTAAATCTGCTCTGCATCCTCTCCAAATCCTCCACATCTCTCCTGCAATGGGGGTGACCAGAACTGCATGTTGGTTGCAAAGAGGTCCCCCCTCAACCTTCTAAACTCCAACCAGCAGAGGCCGAATGCTGTCAAATGCTCATCTATATGCTAACATTATATGGTCCACCTCTCATGGAGGTATCTAGGGGAGGCAAGTGGGCACCAGCCCTTGGTTGGACCACATTCGGTTAAGTGAGTTAGTCTTTTCCTGGCAAGAGTGAGTTAACAGAATTACACGTCGCAAGCTCGTAACTACATTGATGGTACACAAAAAGCTGGAGAAACTCAGCGGGTGCAGCAGCATCTAAGGAACGAAGGAGATAGGCGACGTTTCGGGTCGAGACCCTTCTTCAGACTGGTCAGGGATCAGGGAAACGAGAGATATAGACGGTGATGTGGAGAGATAAGGAACAATGAATGAAAGATATGCAAAAAAGTATCGATGATAAAGGGAACAAGCCATTGTAAGCTGTTTGTGGTGTGAAAATGAGAAGCTGGTGTGACTGGGGTGGGGGAGGGAGATAGAGATAGAGGGAATGCCAGGGCCCGAGGGCTGAGGGAGAGGTGGGAAGGGGAGGAGACAGCAAGGGTTAACAGAATTGAGAAAATTCAATGTTCAAGCCCAAAGGATGCAGACTCCCCAAGCGGAATATGAGGTGCTGTTCCTCCAGCTTGCGGTGTTGCTCACTCTGGCCGTGGAGGAGGCCCAGGACCGAGAGGTCGGATGCGGAATGGGAGGGGGAGTTGAAGTGCTGAGCCACCGGGAGGTCGGGTAGGTTATTGCGGACCGAGCGAAGGTGTTCGGCGAAGCGATCGCCAAGCCTCCGCTTGGTCTCACCGAACTACATTGATGCATTTGCAAACACATTAGACAACCAGTGGAGAATAGATATTACCACGGCGAGATTGGCAGGTATTAACTTATCTTCATAATTCACTGGTGACTGAACTGTCAACAAAAATAACGGTATATATATATTATATATATTTGTTTAAGTAGGAACTGCAGATGCTGGAAAATCGAAGGTAGACAATCTATGGAGCGAAGGAAATCTAGAGCATCTATGGAGCGAAGGAAATAGGCAAAGTTTCGGGTCGAAACCCTTCTTCAGACTCGGAGTTGCCCATTTCCCTCGCTCCAATAGATGCTGCTGCACTCGCTGAGTTTCTCCAGCATTTTTGTTTCCGTTTCCATTCAGGTTTTTTGTCAGTCTCCCTAATAGTCGAAAGTGGGTTCTGTTTTAAAAATCGGTAATTTTTTTAGTCGAAGCGGGTTGCGATGCTAGTTGAAGGTGGTTGCCGGAGGACAAAAACCTCCGGGAACCTCCGGGAACCGCACGGAAACCTTGGGCGGGGCGCAAAGTCTCCAGAGGTTTCTGTTCTGGTTTCCTAAGTGGGACAGGAGCATAAGGCAGCAACCCTACCAATGCTCCAGTTTCCTCCTACATTACAAAGACGTGTAAATTTGTAGATTAATTAGATTAATCTGTAAATCGTCCCTAGTGTGCCGGATGTGAAAGTGAGTTATCATAGAACTGTTGTATGGATGATCGATGGTCGGGCGCGGACCTGGTGGGCTGAAGGGCCAGTTTTCACGCTGTATCTCTAAACTAAACTAAACTAAGACAGGGTGTAGAGGAGGTTTACCAGAATACTGCCTGGATTACAGGTTTTCAGCGAAAGAGTGACGTTAGATACTGGAACGTTGGAGATTGAGGGGAGACTTAATGGGAATATAAAATTGAGAGGTTTAGATAGGGTAGACAGTCAGAACCTTTTCCCCCAGGGTGGAAATGTCCAACGCTAGTCCAACACTAGAGTGCATAGCGAGGGGGAACCTTATAGAGAGGGGGAAGGTTTAATGGAGGTGTGCGGGGCCAAGCTCTTTACGCAGGTGGGGACCCGCTGCCTGGGGTGGAGCTGGTGGCAGATACAATAGCGGCGTTTAAGAGGCCTTCAGCTTGGCACATGATTGCGCACCCTGGCCACTCCCTCTTCTCACCTCTCCGTCGGGCAAAAGGTATCGAAGTGTGAAAACGCACACCTCCAGATTCAGAGACAGTTTCTTCCCAGCTGTTATCAGGCCACTGAACCATCCTGCTCACAACCAGAGAGCAGTGTTGAAGTACTATCTACCTCATTGGGGACCCTGGGACTATCTTTGATCAGACTTTACTGGATTTATCTTGCACTGAAACATCACTTCTCATGTATCTGCACACTGTGAACGGCTCGATTGTAATCACGTGTTGTTTTTGCGTTGACCGCTTAGCACGCAACAAAAAGCTTTTCACTGCACCTCGGTACACGGGACAATAAACTAAACTCAAACTATCTCTCCCCCCTCCCCCCGACGCCAATCAGCCTGAAGAAAGGTCTCGACACGACTCATCGCCTGTCCATTACCTCCCCAGATGCTGCCTGACCCACTGAGGCCCACCACCGATTTTCCAGCTTCTGGTGGTCTGCTCCCCCCCCCCTCCCGGCCCCTCGGGTACAGCAGCTGATCTCAACTTCATCGGGACTTCCGCGCCGATCGGTGGGTCGAATTTACCCCCTGCGGCCGGGGCTCTGGAACTCCGGCCCGGGTGGACCTTGCAGATCCGTTCCCATAGCCCGACAGAGTCATAGAGTCGTAGAGTGGAAACAGGCCCTTTGGCCAAACTTGCCCACACCGGCCAACATGTCCCAGCTACACTGGTCCCACCTGCTAGCATTTGGTCCATATCCCACCAAACCTGTCCTATCCATGTACCTGTCTAACTGTTTCTTAAATGTTGGGGTAGTCCCAGCCTCAACTACCTCCTCTGGCAGCTGGATCCATACACCCACCACCCTTTGTGCGACTTCCGTGGCCGACTTTGCGAGCCAGTATCTTGGGCCCACTGTTGGTCCGGCAAGACGGATAATCCAGAAAGGCTCTGGAACAAAGGGTGCCGGGAAATCAGGGGTGGACCTGTACTTGCTTAAGGCACTTGCTATCTGTTTGCACTGTCTGGTTAGGCGATGGTCCTGCTCATATTGAGCTCCCCCTGCTGGTGGCAGCCTCCCCCTGTCCCTGTATCGACAGCAGTGCACCATTTAAAGAAAGCCGGGGGTACACAAAAAGCTGGAGAAACTCAGCGGGTGCAGCAGCATCTAAGAGGCGAAGGAGATAGGTGACGTTTCGGGTCGAGACCCTTCTTCAGACTGGTCAGGGATCAGGGAAATGAGAGATATAGACGGTGATGTGGAGAGATAAAGAACAATGAATGAAAGATATGCAAAAAAGTATCGATGATAAAGGGAACAAGCCATTGTAAGCTGTTTGTGGTGTGAAAATGAGAAGCTGGTGCGACTGGGGTGGGGGAGGGAGATAGAGATAGAGGGAATGCCAGGGCCCGAGGGCTGAGGGAGAGGTGGGAAGGGGAGGAGACAGCAAGGGTTAACAGAATTGAGAACATTCAATGTTCAAGCCCAAAGGATGCAGACTCCCCAAGCGGAATATGAGGTGCTGTTCCTCCAACTTGCGGTGTTGCTCACTCTGGCCGTGGAGGAGGCCCAGGACCGAGAGGTCGGATATGGAATGGGAGGGGGAGTTGAAGTGCTGAGCCACCGGGAGGTTGGGTTGGTTAATGCGGACCGAGCGGAGGTGTTCGGCGAAGCGATCGCCAAGCCTCCGCTTGGTCTCACCGATATAGATCATCTGGCATCTGGAGCAGCGGATGCAGTAAATGAGGTTGGAGGAGGTGCAGGTGAACCTCTGTCGGACCTGGAAGGACTGCTTGGGTCCCTGAAAGGAGTGGAGGGGGGAGGTGAAGGGACAAGTGTTGCATTTCTTGGGGTTGCAAGGGAAAGTGCCCGGGGAAGGGGTAGAGTGGGAGGGAAGGGAAGAATTGACAAGGGAGTTGCGGAGGGAGCGGTCTTTGCGGAAGGCAGACAGGGGGGGAGATGGGAAGATATGGCGGGTGGAGGGGTCACGTTGGAGGTGGCGAAACTGGCGGAGGACTATATGTTGTATTTGCCGGCTGGTGGGGTGAAAGGTGAGGACCAGGGGGACTCTGCCCTGTTTGCGAGTGGGGGAATGGGGAGCGAGGGCAGTGTTGCGGGGTATGGAGGAGACCCTGGTGCGAGCCTCATCAATAGTGGGGGAGGAGAATCCCCGTTCTCTGAAGAATGAGGCCATTTGTGATGACCTGGTGTGGAACACCTCATCCTGGGAGCCGATGCGGCGTAGACGGAGGAATTGGGAATAGGGGATGGAGTCCTTACAGGAAGCAGGGTGGGAGGAAGAGTAGTCCAGGTAGCTGTGGGAGTCAGTTGGTTTGTAGTGGATGTCGGTCAGGAGCGTATCACCTGCAATAGAGATGGTGAGGTCAAGGAATGGTAGGGAAATGTCGGAAATGGTCCAAGTGTATTTGAGTGCCGGATGGAAGTTGGTGGTGAAATGAATGAAGTCAGTCAGTTGTGTGTGGGTGCAGGAGGTGACACCAAAGCAGTCGTCGATTTAAAGAAAGCCGTTTGGAGATACAGCACGGAAACAGGCCCTTCGGCCCATCGTATCAGTGCCGACCAGCGATCCCCATACAGGAATGCGGAGAACGTACAACTCCGCATAGGCTGCGCCCGTAGTCAGGATCGAACCCGTGCTGGAATCTCTGGTGCTGGAAGGCAGCAACTGTACCGCTGCAATGCTGTGCCACCCCACAAATTGCCCAAAAAAAGCAAATCTCTCAATTTAATGAATTGTAGAACCCTGCAGAGCATCACAAAGAAAGATAGAAAGCGAAGAAATAAAAGAATATGAAAATAAACGAGCAAGGCGCATAAGTGGTGTGAGCTGCTGCCTCCAGAGACCTGGGTTCGATCCTAACCTCGGGTGCTGTCCTTATGGAGTTTGCACGCTCTCCCTGTGAACACCTGGGTTTTCTCTGGGTGCTCCCGTTTCCTTTCACATCCCAAAGATGTGTGGGTTTGCAAATCAATGCCCCTAGTGTTTAGAGAGTGAATGTGAAAGTGGGAGCACATAGAACCAGTTTCAACGGGTGATCAATGGTCAGCATGGTCTCGATGGGCCGAAGGGTCTGTTTCTATGGTGTATCTCTAAAACCAAAAAATAAAAATAAAAATAAAAATATTTAAAACTTTTCTGGACATGCATAAGGAGAGAGACTACTCAACGAATAGACTTGCCACATACATACAGGTTTAGAGGGATACGAGACAAAGTGGGACCTGTTGGGCCCCCTTCCCCCGAAGCAATATTTCGCCACTCACATTTTCCATGTAAATGAGACTGGGGATCCCATTGTGGCCACGTAAGTATAGGAATAGGTCGACAAAAGTGCTGGAGGAACTCAGCCGGTGCCGCAGCATCTACGGAGCGAAGGGAATAGGCAACGTTTCGGGCCAAGTGGGTTATTTCCACATGGCACGGTGGCGCAGCGGTAGAGTGGCTGCCTCACAGCGCCTGAGACCCGGGTTCGATCCTGACCACCGCCGGTTGTCCGCGCGGAGTTTGTGCGTTCTCCCCGTGACCACGTGGGTTTTCTCCGAGAACTTCGGTTTCCTCCCACGTTCCAAGGGCGTACAGGTTTGTAGGTTAACTGGCTTGGAATGTACGTAGAAAATGTCCCTAGTGTCGGATAGTGTTCAATGTGCAGGGATCGCTGGTCGGCGCGGACTCGATGGGCCGAAGGGCCTGTATGTGTGCTGTATCTCTAAACTATCCCAAACTAAACTAAACAGCAGCCTGACATCTGTTCCTCAACTACATACATTTTATCAATGGTTTAAACGAGTGGATTGCATATAGAATATCTGTTTGCTGATCAGATATGATTCATTGAAAACTATGGTTTTAAGATTGATATGATAGATGATATGATTAGGGGTGGCGCAGTGCCAGAGACCTGGGTCCGATCTTGAACTCAGGTGCTCTCTGTGCAGACTTTGTACGCTTTGCGTTTGTTTTCGCCGGGTGCTCCGGTTTCCTCCCACACTCCAAAGACGTACAGGTTTTTAAACTGCCCCCAAAGTGTAGGATAGTGCTGGTGCACAGGGATGGCTGGTTGGCATGGATTCACGAAGGGTTAGTTTCCGCACTGTATCTCTAAAGCCTAAAGCTAAGAGAGTGGCACAGTGGTACAACCAGTGGAACTGCTGCCTCTCGGTGCCAGGGACCCGAGTTCGATCCTGACCTCAGGTGCTGTTTTTGTGCGGAGTTTGCATGTTCTACCTGGGTTATCTCCGGATGCACCGGTTGCCTCTCGCATCACAAAACGCGCAGCTTTGTAGATTAATTGGCCTCTGCAGGAAGTGGATGAGAGTGCGGGATAAAATAGAACGAGTGTGAACGATGATCAGCTTGGACGTGATGGGCCTGTTCCAATGCTGTGTCTTTCAATCGTTCATTTCAAGCCCGCGGTTAAATCCCAAACTGATGTGGGGTTGTACATCCTCCTTATCGCTGTAATGCATCATTACTGGTTACATCTTTCTAACCACCACTTTACACCCAATAAAGAGACAAGTGCCACAGAAGGCTGTGGAGGCCAAGTCAGCGGAGATTTCTACGGCGGAGATTCTCGATCAGTACAGAGATTATAGGGAGAAGGCAGGAGAATGGGGTTAGGAGGGAGAGATAGATCAGCCATGATTGAATGGTGGAGTAGACGTTATGGGCCGAATGGCCTAATTCTGCTCCTATTTCTTATGACCTTATGACCTTAGATGCTGGGTCAGGCAGCCTCTCTGGAGAAGGTGAATAGACGATAGATTATGGATTTAAGCGAGAGTTGGATAGAGCTCTAGGGGATATGGAGAGAAGGTAGGCACGGGTAATTGATAGCGGATGATCAGCCATGATCCCAATGAATGGCGGCACTGGCTCGAAGGGCCGAATGGCCTCCTCCTGCTCCTATTTTCTATGTTTCTATGATGTTTCGGGCCGGGACCCTTCTTACACGAGGCGTCTACAGCTCAGCAGCTTTAACCTGGGCGTGAACTCATCGTGGGAGCGGCTGAAGGTCTTAATATGACGGTCACCACGTTTCACATCGACCTGGATGTTTATTTAACAGGATAGTGGCAGGGATTTGCTGATGAGAGGAAAAAAAAATACCATCTCAATGTGTTTTTCAGTCACACAGCTAGTTCTGCCACAATGCATTTCAGTCATCTTATGAGGCATCTTGAAGCAGTCAAAGGAGACGAGATGGTATTATATAAATGTATTCATTCTCTTTCAACTGCTTTCAGTCATTGTGCAGAAAGCAACGCTCTTGTTGAGAATCAAAGGTAATTAATAATAGGTTTCCTCACCACTGACAGAATTATAATGCATTCTTGGCCACGTGCAAAGGCTTAATATCCAGCATTATTTTACATTGGAAACTAATGACAACCTAGTAACAAACTTACAAGTTCGGTTTTGGTTGCTTAATGTGTGCCAAGCACACCGGGGCGCAGGTGGTAGACCCTCACGGGTTCGATCCACGCATCGGGCGCTGTCCATGTGGAGTTGGCAGGTCCATCCTGTGACCGCGTGGGTTTCCTCCGGGTGCTCCGGTTCCCTCCCTCATCCCAGAGACATGCGGGTTTGTAGGTTAATTGGCCCCGGTAAAATTCTCCCCTCGTGGGTAGGGAGTGGATGCGAAAGTTGGATAACATGGAACTAGTAACGTAGAAAGGTTTGCTAAATCTAGGTATCCCCAAATCTAAAACCACGGGCTACAGGGTGGCGCAGCGGTAGAGTTGCTGCCTCACGGGGATTACGCCAGAGACCCGGGTTCGATCCTGACTACGGCTGCTGTCTGCAAGGAGTTTGTACGTTCTCCCCATGACCTGCGTGGATTTTCTCCAGGACCTCCCGGTTTCCCCCACACTCCAAAGATGTACCAGTTTGCAGGTTAATTTTTTTAAATTGTAAATTGTCCCAAGTGCGCAGGATAATGCTAGTGTGCGTGGTGATTGCTGGTCTGTGTGGACTCAGTGGGCCGAAGGGCCTGTTACCGTGCTGTATCTCTAAACTAAACTAAACTAAACTTCTTCAAAGCAGGTTGAAGATTTTTCTTGTTACTGGTAAAAAGTTTAAGAAACATTTAGGCAGGTGCATGGATAAGAACGGTTTAGAGGGATATGGGCCAAATGCAGACTGGTGGGGCATGTTGGTCACCGTGGGAAAGTTGGGCCGCAGGGCCTGTTTCCACACTGTGTGACTCTATGATGTCCCAACCTGAAACATCATCTATTATGTTCTCCAACGATGCTGCCTGACTCACGTCAGCACTTTACTCGCCATCTGGTACCACAATAGTGAACAGCCTTGTAATCCCTTGAAATATGTAGAGTCGAACCACAGGCCTTGTGGACCGATGCATCTGGGGATCACATTTCACCACAGCACCGTCACAAATCAAAGCCAAATTGAACTAATTTCAAGGCACCGACTGCTTAAACTTGCAAAAATATTTTCATCAAATCCAGCATCTGCACGGCAAATATAATAAGAAGATAGACACAAAATGCAGAAATAACTCAGCGGGTTAGGCAGCATCTCTGGAGAAACGGAATAGATGACAGAATAGGAAGGAATAGGGACTTCATTGCCACAGAAGGCTGTGAAGGCCAATTCAGTGGATATTTTTAAGGCAGGGTCAAATAGATTCCTGATTAGTACGGGTGTCAGGGGTTAAGGGGAAGGCAGGAGAATGGGGTTGGGAGGGAGCGATAGATCAGCCATGATTGAATGGCAGAGTAGACTTGATGGGGCGAATGGCCTCATTCTGCTCCTATGACTTATGAACAAGAACCTATTAGACTGTGGGCCGAGGAGCTTTTTCGTTCAGGTTCGTGACCCAACTCACGGAACTACCTGAATTTTTAACGTATTGTGTAAAAATATTATATAAATCATAACTGACTCGTCAAGAACAAAACCTGCACATTTTGTTTAAATGTGACAAAAACTTCAAATTTTCCAAGTAGTAATTGTCCAATAAATGCACGTTTGACATTGAGATCAGACGCAAATTGACCACTCCCGCGCTTTGTTTTATGTTCGCTAGGCAGCGAGGACCCTGGGATCATGACTGCCTCCTCATTACATCAAAACAATAGCAAGGTTTCCAAGGAATAAAGGTAATGCTAACCTTGTTGATCATTTTGTTTTTCAATTGGTTTATCTTTATAAAGTTATGATGTGAACTGTTAAATAAAAATGATAAATAACAAATGTACAGCTAGGGTCAGAGTTAGGGTTAAGGTTAGGGTTAGGGTTGGGGTCAGGGTTAAGGTTAAGGTCAGGGTTAGGGTTAGGGCTAGGGCCAGGATTAGGGTTAGGGTTAGGGTTAGGGTTAGGGCCAGGATTAGGGTTAGGGTTAGGGTTAGGGTTAGGGTCAGGTTCAGTCGGTCGGGCTTGTCAGTAGGCCAATGGATGCTGCGAGGGGTCAGTCGGGCTGTCGGAAGGCCGGTGAGTGCTGCGAGGGGTCGGGCTGTCGGCCGGCCGCTGTTGCAGCGAGCAAGCGGGCGGACTGACTGAGCCGGCGCTATGTGGGTGCAGAAGGTGGCCCGGGCAAGGCAGTGCTGCTCCCCACCACCATCACCACCACAATCCAGAAGGGCACGCTGGCCGAGGGGGACGCGCTGCGGGGCCACACGTACGGAGCCCGCAGCCGGTCCCAAAGCGGCTCCAGCTCCAGCCGGGGGCAGCTCTGGAAGGGGGGCGAGTTAGGGTTAATATAGGGTTGGGCATTTTCCTCTCAGTGGAAGATGCCTTAGCCTTCCCCCAGCCTGGCACTGCCCCAGTCCCACTTTGGCCGTGACCCCCACTCTGCACACTGGCAGTCAGTGGGGTTCAGTAAATGGGGGAACCCAGAAGAACTGCCCTCACCCATTAATTATGCTGGTTCAGGAGCCGGACCTCTGCAGCTGTCTCATTCAAAAAACACACACAATTATAATTATTATATTATTTTTATAATATAATTATACATAATATAATTATACATAATTATATATGATTACAGTCATATTCATGTAATCTATATATATAGATGGTATAATAATATATAGTTTAAATAGACTGCAACATGGAAATAGGCTCCCCATGGTGTAATATGGGCATTGGACATTAGATGGCGCTTACTTTTTTGATCTCATTTTCTAATTAGTTTAATTAATTAATGTGTAACTTTTGGCACTGATGAGTTATGACTTCCATCTCAATTATATTTTATCTAAATCTGTGCAAACTTTCATGTAGTTCGAGACATGGGTCGCAAAAGTTGATTTCTAGACACATTTTCGATGCTCGGCCCACAGCCTAAATGACGTTTCGGGTCCAGACCCCAACCGACCTCGATCTGTCCTTGTGACCTTATGACGATATGACCCCATGTCCTTATCATCTGAAGCGTCACCTATTCCTATTCCTTTTCTAGCGCGATGGTGCCTGACCCGCTGAGTTAGTTTCGCTCCTTGTCACGTGTACCTAGGTTCCGTGAACAGCTTGTGTGTTCTAACCAGCCAGCGGGAGGACTATGCATGATTACAATCGAGCCATCCGCAGTTTACAGATGTCAGCTACTCCAGCATTTTGTGTCTATCTTCGGTGTTAACCAGCATCTGCAGTTCTTCCCCACACAGGGGGTGTCACAGTGGCCCAATAGTAGAGTTACTGACTTACCGTACTTACAGCGCCAGACCCGGGTTCATTCCCGTCTACGAGTGCTTGTCTGTACGTTCTCCCCACGACCTGCGTGGGTTTTCTCCGCGATGTTCGGTATCCTGCCACTCTCCAAAGACGTACAGGGTTTACAGGTTAATTGGCCTGGTAAAAATTGTCCCTAGTGTGTGCAGGATGGTGTTAATGTGCGGGGATCGCTGGTCGGCACGGACTCGATGGACCGAGCGGCCTGTTTCAGCGCTGTAACTCTAAACTAAACTAAACTAAAGACATTTTGGCAACTATAATAGTTTATTTCACCGCTCAAGCGCACAATCGTAAGACGTGGCAATATAAACTGGAGGGCACTGTACCAAACGGGCTACAGGAACGCAGAGACCTGGAGGATTTATGTGCATGAATTGTTGAATACAGCCGGGTGGGCTGAACAACCGATTAGAAAGATATACTATATGAGCTCCGAAAGGTTAATGAATTGTGAGACACGGAGCACGGAGCAAGGGAGTCACGAGTCATAAAAAACTATTTGGCTGCATCTGGAGTATTGTGCCCTGTTCTGGGCACCACCCCTTCGGAAAGAAGTGAAGGCCATTAAAAAGGCTACAGAAAAGACTAACTAAATTGAATGCAGAGTTGTGAGGTATTAGCTTTAGAGTTTAGTTCCGTTTAGTTTAGTTTATAGGTACAGTGTGGAAACAGGCCCTTCGGCCCACCTAGTCCACACCGACCAGCGATCCCTGCACATTAACACTATCTTACACACACTAGTGACAATTTGCACTTATACCAAGCCAAGTAACCTACAAACCTGTGCGACTTTGGAGTGTGGGAGGGAGGAAACCGAAGATCTCAGGGAAAACCCATTCATTCCTCCATTTTGGGATTTATGACAATCTAGACTTGACTTGCTTGTCTAAAAATCTCTTAAACGAAGGGTCTTGACACAAAACGTCACCCAGTGGAGTAACTCAGCAGGACAGGCATCAACCCTGGGGGGAAGGATTGGGTGACGTTTCTGGTCGAGACGTGTCTGAAGAAGGGTCTCGCCCCGAAACATCATCCATTCCTTTTCTCCAGAGATGCTGACTGTCCCACTGAGTTACTGAAGCTTTTTGTGTCTGTCTTCAGCATCTGCAGTTCCTTCCTACACACAATCGTATCGAATCCTGATTCATTCCAATGATGAACAGAGTCCTTGCTCCAACACGTGGCCTTAACAAAACAAGGAGGATGATCTCGAGACGTCAGGTCATGTTTTATCAATTCTTTAGGGAGTCCATACATTAAGTTTAGTATAGTTTAGAGACACAGCGTGGAAACAGGACCTTTGGCCTACCGAGTATGGAGGCGACCAGTGATCACCGCACACTATCCTACACATACCAGGGACAATATTTACATTTATACCAAGCCAATTAACCTACAAACTTGTACGTCCTTGGGAGGAAACCGAAGATCTCGGAGAATAAAATCCACGCAGATCTTGGGGAGAACGGACAAACTCCGTACAGACAGTAGCTGTGAACAGGATCGAACCCGGAACTCTGCGGCTGTGAGGCTGCAACTCGTTGCGCCATCGTTCCGCTGTTCTCAACCCATTTTAAAGTTGAACAGCTGAGCTCAGAGAGAGAACATGAGCAAACATGGGTAAATGCAGCCCAAAGTATTGCTCATACATTATCGTCATGGTCACGTCTTAGACTAATTTATCTACGCCCTAAGCGTAGGTGCCAAAAGGCAACTTTCTCCCGTATTCGACAAACTCAATTAGTTGACCAAAGCCTCAAGGGAGCAAGGTAATGCTTGTGCCATCTAACAACACAAATGCAGATGTCCACAGTGTATGACCAAGGAACTGTTCACGCTGGTTAATACGCAAAAGGCCCAAAGTGCTGGAGTAACTCAGCATCATTCATTCATGGCTCCTTTCCTCTTTTATCCTCCATGTCGGAGACAAGGAATTGCAAATGCTGGTTCATGTACAAAGGCCACAAAGTGCTGGAGTAACTCAGCTGGCCAAGCAGCATCTCTGGAGAACATGGATGGGAGACGTTTCGGGTTGAGAGCGGTGTCTTCGGAAGGGGCACGTAGTCAGGAAGGGGCACGTAGTCAAGAACTAATCCGGGGTCGTGGCGCTGTCAGACAGCAACTCTACCCCTGCGCCACCGTGCCAAACCCATCAGCTTCTATCAGGTCTCAACCATTGGAGAAAACAGTCCAGTTTGCCCATCCATTCTGGTAAACCTAAGATTAGTAACTTTGTACCAGTGACTCTCTTGCACTAAAGTTATTCATTTATTACGTTCAAGCAAGGATAGGGTGGCGCGGTGGCGCAGCTGGTAGAACTGCTGCCTCTGAATGCTGGAGGCCCGGGTTCGATCCTGACCTCGGGTGCTGTCTGTGTGGAGTTTTCGCCTTCTCCCTGTGACCGCGTGAGTTTCCTCCGGGAGCTCCTGTTTCCTCCCACATCCTGAAACCGCGTGGGTTTGTAAGTTAGCCAGGTCTCTGTAAATTGCCCCATATTGGATGTGGATGCAAAAGTATATCTATCATAGAACTAGCTCCATGTAATTCCACAGGCTCACAACTCTCCGTGTGAAAAAGCTTGATGCAGCATAACAGGATATGTAAACATACTACATAACGGGAGAAAGAAAGTTCAGTGTATATATACACATGCACACACACTCAATAAATAGTGCAATAATAATAATAATAATAATAATAACAGTCTGTTGTAGTTCAGAGCTTATCTGTTGTCCTGTTTAATAGCCTGATGGCTGTAGGAAAGAGGCTGTTCCTGAACCTGGACGTTACAGATTTCAGGCTCCTGTACCTTCTTCCCGATGGCAGTGGTGAGATGAGTGTGAGGCCAGGATGGTGTGGGTCTCCGACGATATCGGCTGCCTTTTTGAGGCAGCGACTTGGATAGATCCCTTCGATGGTGGGGGGGTCAGAGCCGGTGATGGACTGGGGCAGTGGTCACAACTTTTAGCAGTCTTTTTCCGCTCCTGGACGTTCAAGTTGCTGAACCAGGCCACGATGCAGCCAGTCAGTATGCGCTCTACTGTGCACCTGTCAGCCGGACAGGCAGCATCTCTGAAGAGGAGGAATGAGTGAACTTTCGGGTCGGGAACTTTTTTTCAGGCGTCAGTTGGGTCTTAGTCAGTGTTTTCACTCCTCTCTGCAAGAAGGTTGCTGCAAGACTCGGTAGTCTTTTCAAAACCACCTTTTGCAGCAAGTAAAATATCCCATGGAGCAACTGCGTTGGTTTCAGTAGCGATAATGCATCGGTTATGGTGGGAAAAAACAACTCTGTACTTTCAAGAATCAAGACAGCCACAGACGACAGGGTCTTTGATGTTGGATATCTATCACATTGTGCTCATCTCTGTGCAGCCCAGATGGTCAAGGTGCTTACACAACCAGTGGAAGACCTGCTGATTGATATGTACTATTTCTTCGAGCATAGGTAGAGTGACTACAGTACAGGCATACATTATTAACAACCATTTGGAATTGGAATTAAAGGTTGTACACTAATAACAGATCATCTAATGATTGCTTCACCGAACACCTCCGCTCGGTTCGCAATAACTAACCTGATCTCCCAGTGGCTCAGCACTTCAACTCCCCCTCCCAATCCGAATCCGACCTTTCTGTCCTGGGCCTCCTCCATGGCCAGATTGAGGACCACCGTAAATTGGAGGAGCAGCACCTCATATTTTGCTTGGGCAGTTTGCACCTCAGGGGTATGAACATTGAGTTAAAGAAGGAACTGCAGATGCTGGAGAATCGAGGGTTACAAAACAAGCTGGAGAAACTCAGCGGGTGCAGCAGCATCTAAGGAGCGAAGGAGATAGGCGACGTTTCGGGTCGAGACCCTTCTTCAGACTGGTCAGAGATCAGGGAAACGAGAGATATAGACGGTGAACATTGACTTCTCTAATTTCAGGTAGTCCTTGCTTGCTCCTCCCCTCTCAGCTCTCCCTCAGCCCCACAGGCTCCTCCTCTTCCTTTCTTCTTCCCGCCCCCCCCCCCACCCTCACATCAGTCTGAAGAAGGGTTTCGGCCCGAAACGTCGCCTATTTCCTTCGCTCCATAGATGCTGCCTCACCCAGTTGAGTTTCTCCAGCATTTTTTGTCTACCTTCGATTTTCCAGCATCTGCAGTTCCTTCTTAAACACATCTAATGATTGGTCCCATTTCTGGTTGTGGGGACACTCTGTATCCCTGTATGCAAACTGTTTGCTCTTGTTTTGCTTTACTAAATAATTGAACACCTTTCAAATGTAGTTAATTTGCAGTAAAGCCCTTAGATTGTGAAGGGCATGAGATAAATGCAAATCTTTCTTTACACAAGCGTTAAGCCTGTAAAGATAAGACTCAAACAGTCCACAAGTGATGGAAACAAACAAACCCTACTGATTTATTTTAATAATTTATCTTAAAACAGATGCCAGAAGAGAAATTAAAATTATGCTCTGATAGTTTCATTTACAGTAGATTAGAAATGCAGTGCGGGAACAGGCCCTTCGGCCCACCGAGTCCATGTCAACCAGCGATCCCCGCACATTAACTCTACCCTATAACACACTAGGGACAATTTAGACAATAGACAATAGACAATAGGTGCAGGAGTAGGCCATTCAGCCCTTCGAGCCAGCACTGCCATTCAATGTGATCATGGCTGATCATCCCCAATCAGTACCCCGTTCCTGCCTTCTCCTCATATCCCCTGACTGCGCTATTTTTAAGAGCCCTTTCTCTTGAAAGCATCCAGAGAACCTGCCTCCACCGCCCTCTGAGGCAGAGAATTCCACAGACTCACCACTCTCGGTGAGAAAAAGCGTTTCCTCGTCTCCGTTCTAAATGGCTTACCCCTTATTCTTAAACTGTGGCCCCTCGTTCTGGAGTTACAGGTGTACCAAGCCAATAAACCTACAAACTTGTACCTCTTTGGAGTGTGGAAGGAAGCAGAAGATCCGGGAGAAACCCCACGCAGGTAACGGGGAGAACGTACAAACTCTGTAGAAACAGCACCCGGAGTTGGGATCGAACCCGGGACCCCGTTGCTGCAAGCGCCACTGTGCTGCTGGTGGATTTACATTACTGCAGTTGGTGCTCAGCAGTCCATTCGTCCGTTCCAGAGAGGTCAAATCCACCCGTCCCTTCAATACATTTAACATCAGCCACACCTTCGCTCAGTCTGCCTGGACTTACCTGATCTACCAGTTGCCAAACACTTTTCAACTCCCCTTCCCATTCCCACACTGATCTTCCTGTCTTGGGCCTCCGCCATTGTCAGAGTGAGGCCAAACGCAAATTGGAGGAGCAGCATCTCATATTTCGCTTGGGCAGCTTACAGCCCGGCGGTATGAATATTGATTTCTCTAAATGCACGTAACCCTGGCAACCCCTCTCTCTCCGTCCCGCAACCACCCAAGTTGTTGCATTAGCTTCAAAGTCGTCGTGTTGAGTCTCATTGTCTGTAACTCATTTTCACCTAGGCCACAGCAAACAAGGGCCTGTCTCCTTTATCATCAGTACCTATTTGCATATCTTTCATTAATTTGTTCTATATCTCTCTAAGTCGCCGTCTATCTCTCGTTTCCCTTTCCCCAGCCCTCAGTCTGAAGGAGGGTCTCGACCCAAGACGTCACCCAATCCTTTTCTCCAGGGATGCAAAGGACAAAGGACATTGATTGTCACCTACACCAGTTGGTGCAGTGAAATTTGAGTTACCATGCAGCACACAAATAAGAAAAAACACAACACTATCGAATTTAACGTAAAACATAAAATCATCCCCCCACAGTGCGACCAACGTTTCCCACTGTGAGGGAAGGCAACAAAGTTCAGTCCCATTCCACTTTGTTCACCAGTGGTCGGGGCCCATTGAGACCTTCGCAGTCACCACAACGGCGGCCTAATCTCAGGCCCTCTCGCCGGGATGATGGAACTCCAGCGTCTGAACCGAAGAACACTCCCAGCGGCCCGGAGCCTCCGAATCGGCCGCTTCCTGACCCGATGCTGCCTGACCCGATGGGTTACTCCAGCTTTTTGTATCTATCTTCACACTACTTTCAGGCCATCTCTGCATTCATCAATGATGACATTGTTCACTTTGCACCAAAGCAAGCTGTGAGGGTCTTATAGAAATATATAACATTCTTAAGGGATGGGACAGGCTAGACGCAGGAAAAATGCTCCCCATGTTCCCCCTGGTTTCCCCCTCGTCCAGGGGTCAGTTTAAGAATAAGGGGTGGGCCATTTAGGATTGAGATGAGGAAAAACATTTTCACCCAGAGAGTTGTGAATCTGTGGAATTCTCTGCCACAGAAGGCAGTGGAGGCCAATTCACTGGATGTTTTCAAGAGAGAGTTAGATATAGCTCTTAGGGCTAACGGAATCAAGGGATATGGGGAGAAAGTGGGAACGGGGTACTGATTATGGATGATCAGCCATGATCATATTGAATGGCGGTGCTAGCTCGAAGGACCGAGTGGCCGCCTCCTGCACCTATTTTCTTCGTTTCTATGAAATGCAGTGACTGCGATTGGCCGTTTCTGCGGCAGTTTTGAAATCTTTACCTTTGCGTTGAACACCTTAATGTGACCATGCTTTTAAATAACCCATTACTACAACCTCCATCGACGTGGCTGCTGCCTCACGGTGCCAGAGACCAGGGCTCGATCTTGACCTCGGATGCTGTCCATGTGGAGTTGGCACGTTCTCCCTGTGACCTCCGGGTGCTGCGGTTTCTTCCCACGTACCTCAGACATGCGGGTAGGTTAATTGGCCTCTGTAAATTGCCTCGAGTGTGTGGGGAGTGGATGCCAAAGTGGAATAATATATGACTGTTGGAGAGCAGTGCTGAACTACTATCTACCTCTTTGGATCCTACTTTGCTGGCTTTACCTTGCACTAAAGTTGTTCCCTTATCATGTATCTGTATACTGCAAACGGAATGATTGTGATCATGTATAGTCTTTCTGCCGACTGGTTAGCTCGGAACAAAAGCACCTCAGTGCACGAGACACCAAACTAAACTGAAGCTAAAAGACTCAAAAGTGTTGGAGCAACTCCGCTGGTTCTATGGGGGGGTGGAGGGGGGGGGGGGGGGGGGGGGGGGGGGGGGGGGAGAAAGCTGGAAAATGGGACAGGCAGGACAAAGCAAGCTGGAGAACAACAGGAATCATTCCTCGAACTGGTATAAATAAGTGATCGATGGGCTGAAGGGCCTGTTTCCGTGCTGCAAGCCAACTTAGAAAGTTCAACTAAGAAGGTTTACTTTACTTTAAGCCTCTGGAAAACATTGTTTTTTTTTTAATCTGGATTTTAGTCTTCCAAATCATTTTTCATTTAAACAAAATATGGAAAATGTGAAACTTGCCAACATACATATTTTCTTGAGATCATATAATTAACGTGAGTAATATTTCTAGCCATGGCCATCTCTCCGCTCTTGTCCAAAATACCAAGACAATGAAGAGATTAAAAGCTATGTATAGTTGAGTGTGGAGTGAACAATGAGATTTGCAGTGGGATAACTCCTTTTATAGTATCCTGTAAAAGCTCCCCTATTCGACATTGTAACTCGTCTTCCCATTCCCACACTGACCTTTCTGTCCTGGGCCTCCTCCACTGTCAGCGTGAGGCCAATCACAAATTGGAGGAACAGCACCTCTTACTCCGCTTGGGCAGCTTCCAACCCTGTGGTGTGAATCTTGATGTCTCTAACTTCAAGTAACCCTTGCATTCCCTCTCACTCTCTTTCCCAGCCAACAACGGACCATTGTGGACTCTACCTTTCCTTGATCATCGGTGCTGGAATTGATTTGTCTATCTATTGCATACTTCTAATTCATTTGTTCTTTGCACCTCTTCATATCTTTTATTTCCCTCTCCCCCGACTCAGTCTGAAGAAGGGTCTCAACCCGAAACGTCACCTGTTCCTTCTCTAAAGGGATGCTGCCTGACCCGCTGAATTATTCCAGCATTTTGTGTCTATCTTCGGTGTAAACCAGCATCTGCAGTTCCTCCCTACACACCTTCTCCCCATTTACTTTAGTTTGGTTTAGAGATACGGCGAGGAAACAGGCCCTTCGGCCAACAGTCTTCCCCGACCAGCGATCCCTGCATACTAGCCCATTCCTACGCAGTCGGGCAGCTTACAATCTTTACTGAAGCCAATTTACCTGCAAACCTGTACGTCTGGAGTGGGAGGAAATCGGAGCACCAGGGGAAAACCCTCGTGGTCTTGGGCAAAAACGTTACCTGATATTTTAATGGAATATTTTGAGGATTATTAATCAACACCTTGTTAAAAACCTCCCCACAGGCAAAGGATTTTATTCATTATTTTTGGAACACTTGATATCTGTGTTTCAAAATGTTTAAATGTCTATTTTAACTATATATTATTAAATAATATATAGTTTAATTAAATAAACTATAAACTATTAAATAAACTATAAACTATTAAATAAACTAATAAATAATTAAAATCGGCAATCCCATCCAATTTACTTTCCCAGGATTTATCACCACAACTAAATAAAAAACGTTTCTTGGGAATTAGAAATGAGAACAGCAAAAAAAGCCGTGTAACAAAATCCCAGTTTTCAGCACCAGTTTCACGTTTCAATTCATTGTAAAGCTCTGCCGTTCTCCCCCAATTGAACATAATCCAGCTCCCCCTCTTCCTCTTTTCTCATCAACCTCTAACTTCATTTGTGGGGATAGACGAACTACACAGTTACTGTTTTGCAGCGCCAGGGTCCCGGGTTCGATCCCGACCACGGGTGCTTGTCTGTACGTCCTTCCCCGTGACCTGCAGAGTAGACTTGGCAGAGTAGGGGTTGGCAGAGACTGGGTTTTCTCCGAGATCTTCGGTTTCCTCCCACCCTCCAAAGACGTACAGGTTTCTAGGTTTAACTGGCTTGGCGTAAGTCTAGTTCTAGTGTGTGTGTAGGAGAGTGTTAATGTGCGGGCATCGCTGGTCGGCGCGGACTCCGTGGGCCGAAGGGCCTGTTTCTGTGCTGTATCTCTGAACTAAACAAAACTAAACTAAACAGATATTTAACAAAATCAGTCTGAAGAATGGTTCCGACCCGAAATCTCACCTGTCCATTCTCTCCATGGATAGTGCCTGACCTGCTGAGTTACTCCAACACTTTGAGTTTTGCTTTAACATAAACCCACTGCCTAACAAAGCCACCTCGACTACACCTCCAGCTCTCCTGCCTAAAGGGTATATTTCCCTTCTCCACGTATCTCCATTTCTATCGCATCTGTTCTGACCATGTATTCGGCTTGGGCACTGGACAACCCAGTGGTATGAACGTTGAGTTCTCTCGTTACAAGTAACTCCGGCATTCCTTCCCCCCACCCCCCCCCCCCCTTCCCCTCCCACCCCCTGCTTCCCCTCCCCACCCTAGTCATCCCACTAGCATCCCAGTATCCCTGTCATGAGCACACCTTCCCCAGCCAACAATGGACCATTGTGGGCTCCACCCCTCTTGAGGCCATCTGTTGCCGGCCCTGTTTTGTTCTGGCCTTTTCTCACCTCTAGTCCGCCTCCACCACCCCCCCCCCCCCCCCCCCCCCCACCTCTACCATTCATTCCCACCCGAAACGTCACCTATTCCTTTGCTCCAGAGATGCTGCCCGGCCCGGCGAGTTACTCCAGCATTTTGAGTCTATCTTCAGTGTAAACCAGCGCCTGCAGTTCCTCCCTGCGACAGAACACTCTTCCTTTACTCTCAAATAGAAATTTTGGCACAACATTGTTGGCAGGGTCGCCTTTCGACCTCACTCTTTTATTTATTTGCATTTCTTCAGTGTTAGTGTCGTGCATTCTGGAAGCCAAAAGCAGACAGAGGTAACCATTCTGTGGCACAGATCTCTTCAGCCTGCGAGCGTGACCTTGAGCTTCTGGTCACCTGTCACTTCAATGCTCGGCCCATATCTCACTCTAACCCCCCCCCCCCCCCCCACCACCCCTGCCATTAGCCTCTCACACCTCCAACGAAACATAAACTAATCCCCCAGGACAGCAGCACTTAACAAGTCCCCTTGCAACCTTTCAGATGCAAGACAGCGTTAAGCTATTTCAGGTAAGGATCCTGCCCCTCCAACTGACACATCTTTTTTTTTGCCTCTTTGCTTGAGCGGCACGGTGGCGCAGCGGTAGAGTTGCCACCTTACGGCGCCAGAGACCCGGGTTCGATCCGGACTAGGGGGCACTGTCTGCGCAATACCCATACGCTAAAAAAGAGTGGGGAATCAAAAGAGCAATTTTCCTAATATCTATTTCTGGTGAAAATGTTACGATCAATATATTTGGGAAGTTGTAGGAGAATAGTCGGAGAGGTACAACCAGGCCATTCAGATCCAGAGAGGACAACAATGTGTGATAATTTATGTGGTCATTAGGTCATAAGTGATAGGTGCAGAATTAGGCCATTCGGCCCCATCAAGTCCACTCTGCCATTCAATCACCTCTGATCTATCTCTCCCTCCTAACCCCATTCTCCTGCCTTCTCCCCATAACCTCTGACTCCTGCACTAATCAAGAATCCATTGATTTCTGCCTTAAAAATATCCACTGACTTGTCCTCCACGGCCTGCTGAGGCAAAGAATTCCCACAGATTCACCACCCTCTGACAAAATAAATTCCTCCTCGTCATCTCCTCCCTAAAAGAACGCCCTTTAATTCTGAGGCTATGACCTCTCGTCCTTGTGGAAACATAATGTATATTTTGAGGTCCGAAGTAGACCTCTAACGTAGACCCAGTGCGGCACAGAATCAATTTCAAGCTCCTCCTTTTTGTATACGAAGCCCTTAACAGGTTTGCCCCCAGCTACATCAATAATCTGCTCACCCACCACACCACCTCCAGGTCCCTCAGGTCGGCCGACTTGGGGCTGCTGGCTATCCCGCGGTCCAGGCATAAGCTCAGGGGCGACCACGCTTTTGTGGAAGCAGTTCCTAGAATATGGAACAGCAGAACTGCCCCCTCCATCAACTCTTTTAAGTTGAGACTTAAAACCTATTTCTACTCACAAGCGTTTCTTGAGCTCCTCTGAGGGAGTGCTGTATGTATTTAAGTATGTATTGTTGATCTGTGTACCACTGTTTGCAGCACGCTAGTACCTGCACTGATGTAAAGCACTTTGGTCAACGAGAGTTGTTTTTAAATGTGCTATAGAAATAAAATTGACTTGACTTGACTAGACCCGAAGGTAGGAAGTAGAAAAGGCTGAGGTACCGGCCTGCAAAGTCGGCCGCGGAGGTCGGCTATGGGAACGGATCTGCCAGCTCCAGAGACCAGAGACCCGCCCGCAGGGGGCAGATTCCACCCGCCGATCGGCCACGGAAGTCCCGGTGAGGTCGAGATCGGTCGCCTCACCCGGCCTAGGCGCCGCATTTTCGTGGGGACTACCAGGGTGGGGGTGGGAGGGGTGGGGGGGGGGGGGGTTAAGAGCACTCTCAACAAAGATGTTGTCAAGCTGGAAAGGGTGCAGAGAAGATTCTTATGAGGATGTTGCCAGGACCCGAGGGCATTAGCTACAGGGAGAGATTGAGTAGGCCAGGACTTTATTCCTTGGGGCGCAGGAGGATGAGGGGCGATCTTATAGAGGTACACCTCATGAGAAGAATAGATGGGGATAAACGCATAGAGCCTTGTGCCCAGAGTAGGGGAATCGAGTGCCACAGGACATAGGTTTAAGGTGAGGTGGGGAAAGATTTAATAAGAACCTGAGTCGTGACCTTTTTACACAAAGGTTGGTGGGTGTATGGAAGGAGCTGCTGGAGGAGGTAGATGAGGCAGGGACTATCGCAATGTTTATAACACATTTAGACAGGCACATGAATAGGACAGGTTTAGAGGGATATGGGCCAAATGCAGGCAGGTGGGGCTAGTGCAGCTGGGACATGTTGGCCGGTGTGGGCAAGTTGGGCTGAAGGGCCTGTTTCCACACTGTATCACTCTATGACTCTATGACTCCATAAGCAGGGATGGCTCCAGAGCTGATTATACTCCATTATTTATCCAACGGCATTTAATATCACCACGGGGAGAACGCGGACTGTGTACCACCAGTAGATCTGAGTCCATCACTTGGTTTAATGCGCCATACCTGTGCGCTAATTTTAATTTACGTCAAGTCACGAGTAGCAGTAACAATGCAAACACATGCCTGTCGAAAACTGGAGCGGAAATATTCGGTCTCATTTGAAGTTCATTGTGGGGGAGAAAGAGCACGGGTTATCCTCAAAATACTTTAGTTTAGTTTAGAGAAAGAAACATAGAAACATAGAAACATAGGTGCAGGAGTAGGCCATTCAGCCCTTTGAGCCAGCACCGCCATTCAAGATGATCATGGCTGATCATCCAAAATCAGTACCCCGTTCCTGCTTTCTCCCCATATCCCTTGACTCCGTTAGCCCGTAAAGCAAAATTTAAGTCTCTCTTGAAAACATCCAGTGAATTGGCCTCCACTGCCTTCCGTGGTAGAGAATTCCACAGATTCACAACTCTCTGGGTGAAAAAGTTTTTCCTCATCTCAGTCCTAAATGGCCTGCCCCTTATTCTCAAACTGTGACCCCCTGGTTCTGGACTCCCCCCCCCCCCCCAAGATGGGGAACAATTTTCCTGCATCTAGCCTGTCCAATCGCTTATTTTTTTGGGGGTACACAAAAAGCTGGAGAAACTCAGCGGCTGCAGCAGCATCTAAGGAGCGAAGGAGATAGGCGACATTTCGGGTCGAGACCCTTCTTCAGACTGGTCAGGGATCAGGGAAACGAGAGATATAGACGGTGATGTGGAGAGATAAGGAACAATGAATGAAAGATATGCAAAAAAGTATCGATGATAAAGGGAACAAGCCATTGTAAGCTGTTTGTGGTGTGAAAATGAGAAGCTGGTGCGACTCGGGTGGGGGAGGGAGATAGAGATAGAGGGAATGCCAGAGCCCGAGGGCTGAGGGAGAGGTGGGAAGGGGAGGAGACAGCTAGGGTTAACAGAATTGAGAAAATTCAATGTTCAAGAATTTTTTATGTTTTTATAATATCACCTCTCATCCTTCTAATAGACCTTGGACTGACTGCAATACCAGCCCAGATACAGCATGGAAACTGGCCCTTAGGTCCACTATGCCGCACATACAAATCGATCGCCCATTCCCGCTAGTTCTAAGTTATCCCACTTTCTCATCCATTCCCTGCACACTGGGGGACAATTTTACAGAGGCCAATTAACCAACAAGCCCGCATGTCTTTGGGATGTGGCAGGAAACCAGAGCACCGGGAAGAAACCCACGCGGTCACAGGGCTGAACGTGCAAACTCCACACAGATAGTACCCAAGGTCGGGGATCGAACCCGTGTGTCTGGCGCTGTGAGGCAGCATGCCGCCTTTAATTGTATCGGAACCAACCCCCTTATTCCATTTATCAATCAACAGAATTTTAGCTGCTAGCTTAGGTTAAATTATTGTCATGTGTACTGAGGTACAGGTGAAAATTGCTTTTGTCGTGTGATAACCAGTCAGCGGAAAGACGAAGACAGTCAAATTAAAGGACGTTCTTTTAGGTAGTAAGGAGATGAGGAGGAATTTCTTTAATCAGAGGTGGTGAATCTGTGAAATTCTTTGCCACAGAAGGCTGTGGAGGCCTCGTCTGTGGATATTTTTAAGGCAGATAGATTCTTGATTAGTACGGGTGTCAGAGATTATGGGGAGAAGGCAAGAGAATGGGGTTAGGAGGGAGAGATAGATCAGCCATTATTGAAAGGCAGAGTAGACTTGATGGGCCGAATGGCCTGAATCCGCTCCTATCACTTATGACCTTATGATAAAGGGAATAACGTGAATAACGTTTAGTGCGAGATAAAGTTCAGTAAGGTCCGATCAAAGATAGTCCGAGGGTCTCCAATGAGGTAGATAGAGGCTTAGGACTGCTCTCCAGTTGATAACGGATGGGGAGAAACTGTCCCTGAATCTGGAGGTGTGCGTTTTCACACTTCTATACCTCTTGCCCGATGGGAGAGGGGAGAAGTGGGAGCGGCCGGGGTGTGACTCGTCCTTGATTATGCTGCTGGCCTTGTCGTTCTATGCAGATATAGATATATATCTGGACCTGGTTTAGTGATATATTTGAATCTATATATATATATAGATAGATTCAAATACATCACTAAACCAGGTCCATGCCCAGTCTGGATACTGAATGGAAAAATAATCTGCCCTGTTATATTTTAATGGAACCGTATAGAAAAAAATAGCCATAAAAATACTGAACCAAAGTCATAATGTTATTGTTAATGGTCTTTCTAAAATGATACAACATTAGGAGTGATAAGAATATTATTGTTGAACCACTCAAATGATTGCAGCTCATTTTGAACCATAAGCTTACGATTAAATTAATAATGCATTAGAGAGGTACTTCTTGAATCGCCATAGCGGGGGTAGTGGCTGCTGTGATACTGCCTCGTATCGACATATACTGCCCAGTGTTAGCGGCCGGCCGGGGTGATTCTATTTTATTGTCCCAGCATTTTTTGATTGCCAATGTTTGTTAGAGTTTGTCAAGAAAGAGCTTTTCTGAGCTGGTGAATAGAGATGATCTCACCCTTGCAAAGCTAAATCCACTGCGTCTAGACTTCCAGATTGCGTTTTGTCCATGGATTGCTCTCGTCACTCCTGCCCTTGAAAGCTCCTCAGGCAAAAAGGGTGGTTTCAAATATCTCCCTTTAGTACTTCCTGACAAGCTCTTCCGATTGAAATCAATAAGCACATGAGTAGCCTGAATAATCAATTTTCTCATTCCCGAGCAAGATCTCAAAACTCACGTCCGATATTTTCGCTGCTCGCAGTTGCTGCTGAGAAGTGCTAATTGGACGGGAAACATAGAGACAGAGAAACGTAGAAAATAGGTGCAGGAGTAGGCCATTCGGCCCTTCGAGCCGGCACCGGCATTCAATCTGATCATGGCTGATCATCTAAAATGATCCTGCGTTTTCCCCTATATCCCTTGATTCCTTTAGCCCTAAGAGCTAAATCTAACGCTCTCTTGAAGACATCCAGCGAATTGGCCTCCGCTGCCTTCTGTGGCAGAGAATACCACAGATTCACAACTCTCTAGTTGTGAATCTGAAAGACGCGTGGATGCCCGATTGGATGTGAAATTGTTCCAAACGTCCAAAGTACACCTAAGCCACAGATGCAATGTGAGTTAACTTGATGTGAATCAGTAGGACCCGTATCGGATCAAGGTATCTTTGTGGCCATGGTCTTTATTGAACTAACAATACCGAAGGTTTGGACGGGATGATCAAGACAACCTGAGCCCAAATCCCCATCGATTCCGGCGCAGAATTTCACGTCAATTAGTTAAATAAAAACATAACGATGACAGCGAAACTATAAGCTTGTCGATGTTGCCGCTGCAGATTTAGTGGATTAACATCCTGTATGGGGGGGAAAAAAAAAGTACTGCTGCCAAGACGTGACCTGGCCTTTCTTTTTGTCTCCTGAGCCTTAGCAATGTCACCGGCTCTTAATTAATGGCTTGGTGACACAGTCAGTCCAAGGTCTATTAGCGATGGGCGATAAATGCAAATAAACGGAAGCCGGCGCAGAAATGAACGACTGCATTTCATGCACGATATTCGCTTTTCTTCAAGGTTTCGAGGCGCGAAGAAATTCTTTCACATTTGCCGTTAGGCTGCACAAGCCCGAGATGTTTGTTCTTTAGTTTCGACTCATTTCAGAGACGATTTTGTTCCGTTTTTATCGGTGTTTCGCACAATTTTGAGAACTAAATCATATTTCATTCCTGCATGCAAAAAAATGAATTTCTCTGCACATAGGAACACGTGATAATAAAGTACCATTGAGCATCCGATCCCTAAGTTTAGTTTCGTTTCGTTTAGAGATACAGTGCCGAAACAGGCCCTTCGGCCCACTGAGTCTGTGCCGGCTAACGATCCTTGCACATTAACACTATCCTATAGACACTAGGGACAGTTTCTTCCCAACTGAATCATCCTACCACAACAGAGAACAGTGCTGAACTACTGTCTACATCTTTGACGACCCTCGGACTATCCTTGATCGGACTTTGCTGGCTTTACATTACACTAAACGTTATTCCCTTATCATGTCTCTATACACTGTAAATGGCTCGATTGTAATCGTGTATTGTCTTTCTGCTGACTGGTTAGCAAGCAACAAAAGCTTTTCACTGTACCTCAGTGCACGTATCAATAAACCATGAAGCAATGAAACTAGGGACAATTTGCAACTTTACCTCAGCCAATTAACATACAAGCCTGTACATCTTTGGAGTGTGGGAGGAAACCTGAGCACCCAGAGAAAACCCACACAGGTCCCAGGGAAAACTTACAAACTCCATACCGACAGCGCCCTTAATACTCAGGAGCGAACCCGGGTGTTTGGCACTGCAAGGCAGCAATTCACAAGCCCCGATAACCAAAAATTGGAGACTAGTTCAGACTTTAATTATTACTTTGACTAGATTTTCTTTCAGAGAACTTAAATAGTTTTTGATTTTTTTTGCCCCATATAACTATACTGGACTGTATCACCACATGTTGATGCAAGCAGTGTGTCTTACATACAAAAGTGATTGATCAATTGCCGCATGTGGCATTCTTAAAGCAAAATAAATTAAAAGGTAAACTGTGTGGTGTCAAAGCTATTCCAGTGGGCCTTCAGGATTGTATCCTTTTAACTTGGTCAAACTTGAAAATGTCAAGCCTTAATGCGTTCAACAAAATTTATTTCACATAGACCATAAGATCATAAGACTTAGGAGCAGAATTAGGCCCTTCGGCCCATCGGATGTGCCCCACTAGGCGATCATGGTTGATCTACCTTCCCCTCTCAACCCCATTCTCCTGCCTTCTCCCCATAACCTATGATGTCCCTGCTAATCAGGAGCCCATCAATGTCCACTTTAAAGATACCCCATGACTTGGCCTCCACTGCCATCTGTGGCAATTAATTCCACAGATTCACCAAAACAAGACCCAAAGTGCTGGACGAAACGTGTAGGGAGGAACTGCAGATGTTGGTTTAAACCGAAGGTAGACACAAAAAGCTGGAGCGACTCAGTGGGACAGGCAGCATCTCTGGAGAGGAGGAGCGGGTGACGTTTCGGGTCGAGACCCTTCTTCAGAAATAAGGCACGGGAAAGGGAAACGAGAGATATAGACGGTGATATAGAGAGATAAAGACAAATGAATGAAAGATATGCAAACAATGGCCTGTTTCCTTTATCATCGTTACTTTTTTGCATATCATTCATTAATTATTCTTCAGTTTAGTTGGTTTAGTTCAGTTTCGGTTATTGGAACTTTCGGAAACATTAACAAAATTTCAATGCGCAGGATGTGCGGAAGGGCTGGGTCCAGGAAGGTTTCTTTATTTATCACGTGTACCAAGGTACGGTGTGATTTTTTTTTTTTTTTGCTTACAGATCAGTTAGATCATTGCCAAAAAACATAAATACAATTCCTGGTTGGCACATAATGCAAAGAACAGTCCCCTGGGTCGACATGTCCTCCATCGTTTACCGTTGAAACAATCCATCTGCCTTGTAAAGCAGATCCTCAATCTTACCCTTCTCTTATTTGGTCTTTCCTGTCCAAAACTCCAAAGGCATCATAGAGGCCAAGCTGGCCATCCGTGAGTCACGGCGCCAGGCGCAAGAGGGCTCTGCCCGTGCCGGCTGCCTGCCCCTTTCCCGGGGCCACGTCCGTGCCCGGGTGGTGATAGAGTCAGTAAGTAAGTTTATTGGCCAAGTATTCACATACAAGGAATTTGCCTTGGTGCTCCGCCCCAAAGTAACAACATGACATACACGGTGACAGTTACGAATGACTCAGAAAACACTAAACATTAATAATAATAAAACATTAATGATAAAACACCATTGATCAAGCATGTGAACCAACAAAATATCAGATCAAAGGGAGGCTACAGATTTTTGGCTGTTGAGTAGAGCAACTACTCATCGGATAAAAACTGTTTTTATGTCTGGCCGTGGCAGCTTTGACAGTCCGGAGTCTCCTTCCAGAGGGAAGCGATTCAAAGAGTTTGTGGCCAGGGTGAGAGGGGTCAGAGACGATCTTGCCCGCTCGCTTCCTGGCCCTTGCAGTGTACAGTTCGTCAATGGAGGGAAGGTTGCAGCCAATAACCTTCTCTGCTGATCGGACGATTCGCTGCAGCCTCCCGGTGTCGTGCTTGGTGGCTGAGCCAAACCAGACCATGATGGAGAAGGTGAGGACAGACTCTGCGATGGCCGTGTAGAATTGGACCATCATTGCCTGTGGCAGATTGTGCTTCCTCAGCTGCCGCAGGAAGTACATCCTCTGTTGTGCCTTTTTGACTGTGGCGTCGATCGTAGCGAGGGACTGCGCGCTGTCCACGGGCACCCTGGGGGTTTCCGGGACCGCTGGGCACCGCGGGGGGGGGGGATTGACTGCATCCTTGACAAGGATTGTAAAATTGTTGTATAATAGTTTATCGTTTGTCATGTATTGTGGTGGCGGGTTCTGTTTTGTTTTTTACTGTACTGTGTGCATTATTTTAGTATTTGAATAAATATTTTTCAGTAAAAAAAGGGAAAAAAACGCATCATTAGGCCATGGAGTCATGCACCACGGATGCCACAGGCGCCACGGAGGCCTCAGGAGAGGACCCGGAAGCGTTAGCGGAGAAGTCGGCGCGGCGGTCGTTGATGGCGCCGACCGATGGACGAGGACGGACCAGGCGGGAGTGAGGACGCCACTGCCGGAGGAAGGAACAAAGGAGGACCCGGCGTGGGGGGACCGGGATGAGGGAAGGGAGAGTGGAGAAGAACAACGGTAGTCCTGGCGCGCGGGATACTTTGCAACTTTGTAAGTGATCTTTACGTGGCGACTATTTGCATACCTTGGGTATACATGCAAATAATTTCACCGTGACTTGTCACATGAGACAATATAGTATTCATTCATTCATTCATACAACAGGCTCTTCGGCCCAACTTGGCCATACTGACCAACCATGCCCATCAAATAGACGCCCATGACCAAGAGCCCAAGCCATTTCTTAATGGTCAACGGGTACTTAGGTTTCTAACTCACCCAGAGAGTTGTGAATCTGTGGAATTCTCTGCCACAGAAGGCAGTGGAGGCCAATTCACTGGATGGTTTCTGGAGAGAGTTAGATTTAGCTCTTAGGGCTAAAGGAATCAAGGGATATGGGGGAAAAGCAGGAACGGGGTACTGATTTTAAATGATCAGCCATGATCATATTGAATGATGATGCTGGCTCGAAGGGCCGAATGGCCTTCTCCTGCACCTGTGTTTCTATGTTTCTTGTCAGTTAAAAAAACACCATGCAAAAAAAGCATGTTATAAACATTTGGACAGGTACATGAGAAGATAGATTTAAGGTGAGGGGGGGGATAGATTTAATAGGGGCCTGAGGGTAACATTTTTTTACACAAAGGGTGGTGGGTGTATGGATCGAGCTGCTGGAGGAGGTAGTTGAGGCGGGTACTATAGCAGCGTTTTAAGAAACATTTAGACAGGTACATGAATAGGACAGGTTTAGAGGGATATGGGCCAAGCGCAGGCAGGTGGGACGAGTGCAGTTAGGGCAAGTTGGGCCAAAGGGCCTGATTCCATGCCGTACCACTCTGCCGCTCTTTGACTACGACTCAAAACAGCGACACCTTTCATGAAAGTATTATTAGTATCGTGTATTTTCAATTATATAAAATATATAATTTTAAAATTTTAAATCAATGATAATACAAATATTATTAACAGTATGAAAATATAATGAATATCATGAAGGTGTTACTAGTATTATGTATTTTCAATTATATAAAATATGGTCCTACATTTCAAAATCAGTGACAATACAAATATTATCAACAGTACGAGTATATTACTAATATTATGAATGTATTACTAGTACCATGTATTCTCAATTATATAAAATACATAATCTTAAAATTTATAATCAATAATAATACAAATATTATTAACAGTACGAATATATCATTAATATCATGTATTTTCATCATTGCAAAATAATGTACTGTTATTATTTTGTTTCTATAATAAAAATATTAAAAAATTTAAAAAAATTAAAAAATAAAAACAGCGACACCTGTAAGTAACATTTGGATGGTACATGCGGGCAGGAAAGAATGAAAGGGATATGGACCAAACGGAAGCTGGCAGATAGTCCAAACGTACTGTAGATGGGAAATCTAGGTCGGCATGGACAAGTTGGGCCGAGAGGCCTGTTTCCGTGCTGTATGACTCTATGACTCTCGATAGGTTCTCAATCCATCATCCTGAGCATTCATTCCCTCCACTATTAATGCGCAGTGTCTTGTCTACAAAATGCATTGCAGTTACCGACCTGGACCAATATACACACAGCTTTTACATTAGACGTTAGAGATGCAGCATGGAAACAAAAGCATCGCCCCACCGAGTCCGCGACGACCAGCGATCACCCGTACACTAACACTATCCAACACACTAGCGACAATTTTTGAATTTTGACCGAAGCCAATTAACCTGCAGATCTGTCCTCTCTGAGTGACTTTAATTCAGAGACACAGTGTGGGAATTGGCCCTTCGGCCCACTTGAGCCCACGCCGGCCATTGGTCACCTGAACACGTGTACACATGTTCTATTCTACATCCCAGCTACAATTTGCAGAAGACACAACTAACCTACAAACCTGCAGGTCTTTGGAGTGCGGGAGGAAACCGGAGCGCCCGGAGAAAACCCACACTGGTCACGGGGAGAACGTACATACTCTGGACAGGACAGCACCCAAAGTCAGGAATGAACTTTAGCAACAAGAGAAATAGGGGCAGCAGGTGCAGGGGAACACCAGTGCCTTCGAGTTCTTTTCCAAGTCACTTAACATCCTGACTTTGTAAAACAATGCTGTTTTTCATCAGTGCCACTGGGTGTAAATCTTGCAACTCATTGCAGGTGCACCTTCACCAGAACGACTGCAGCGCATTTTGTGCCATCACTTCAAAGACAACTGGTGGTGGGCAATATATGTAGGTAGGAAGGAAGGAAGAGCAGACGCCGGATTAAACCGAAGATAGACACGCAACGTTGGAGTAACTCAGCGGGACAGACAGCATCTCTGGAGAGGAGGGAACGGGTGATGTTTCGGGTCGAGACCCTTCCCCAGACAGCTGTCCCCGTTGAGTTACTCCGGCTTTTTGTGTCTATCTTCGGATTAAACAAACATCTGCACTTTCTCCTGGACATTAAAACACTCTGAACTCTTGACTGTGGACTTGACTCATTTGCTGGCTTACGCTGGCAACGGCTAGCCATGCGCAGTCCCTGGAAGTGAATTTGTTTTAAGTTTGAAGCATTAAATAGTGCATCAAAAGGGGGGTGGCACGGTGGCGCAGCAGCAGAGTTGCTGACGCAAGGGGCTGTCCCACTGTGGCGACCTAATTGGCGAGTTTAAAAGAGTTTGAAAAAGTGTCATGTTGAAGACCTCCTTCGGCTATGTAGAAGACCAGCTCCGACTAGCTACGACCAGCTTCGGGTAAATTGGACACCGAATAGTGGAGAGTGAAGACGATCTCCTTCGACCTCCCTTCAACTATGATGAAGACTCTCTTCGACTACCCTCGACTACCCTCGATTAACTACGACTAACATGCCGACCTACTACGACCTATTTCGACTAAGCCTGCGAGTAAAAAAAGTATAGGTTTTTGCCATGGCGACCTTTTTTTACTCGCAGGCATTTTTCAGCATGTTGAAAAATACGTCGCGACCTAGCTGAGGTCTCGAGTACACGGGGACGACTCTCGAGCATGAAGGAGAGTTGCAAAGACCTCCTAGGACCTCATGTCGACCATGCAGTGAGTATGGGTCAAGGGCAAACTCTTCTCAGCGCAGCGATTAGGACAGCCCCTTTACAGCGCCAGAGACCCGGGTTCGATCCTGACGACGGCCGCTTGTCTGCATGGAGTTTGTACATTTCCCCCGTGAGCTGCGTGGGTTTTCTCCGGGATCTCCGGTTTCCGGTTTAGCTTAATCAGCTTGGTACAATTGTAAATTATCCCTAGTGTGTGTAGGGTAGTGTTAGTGTGCGGGGATGGCTGTTAGTGTGTGCGGGATAGTGTTAGTGTGTGCGGGATAGTGTTAGTGTGTGTAGGATAGTGTTAGTGTGTGTAGGATAGTGTTAGTGTGTGCGGGATAGTGTTAGTGTGTGTAGGATAGTGTTAGTGTGTGCAGGATAGTGTTAGTGTGTGTAGAATAGTGTTATGTGTGCAGGGTAGTGTTAGTGTGTGCAGGATAGTGTTAGTGTGTGTAGGATAGTGTTAGTGTGTGCAGGATAGTGTTAGTGTGTGCGGGATAGTGTTAGTGTGTGCAGGATAGTGTTAGTGTGTGCGGGATAGTGTTAGTGTGTGTAGGGTAGTGTTAGTGTGTGCAGGGTAGTGTTAGTGTGTGCGGGATAGTGTTAGTGTGTGTAGGATAGTGTTAGTGTGTGCAGGGTAGTGTTAGTGTGTGCGGATAGGTGTTAGTGTGTGTAGGATAGTGTTAGTGTGTGTAGGATAGTGTTAGTGTGTGTAGGATAGTGTTAGTGTGTGCAGGGTAGTGTTAGTGTGTGTAGGATAGTGTTAGTGTGTGTAGGATAGTGTTAATGTGTGTAGGATAGTGTTAATGTGTGTAGGATAGTGTTAGTGTGTGTAGGATAGTGTTAGTGTGTGCAGGATAGTGTTAGTGTGTGCAGGATAGTGTTAGTGTGTGTAGGATAGTGTTAATGTGTGTAGGGTAGTGTTAGTGCAGGATAGTGTTAGTGTGTGCGGGATAGTGTTAGTGTGTGCAGGATAGTGTTAGTGTGTGTAGGATAGTGTTAGTGTGTGTAGGATAGTGTTAGTGTGTGTAGGATAGTGTTAGTGTGTTAGGGATAGTGTTAGTGTGTGTAGGATAGTGTTAGTGTGTGTAGGATAGTGTTAGTGTGTGCGTGTTAGTGTGTGCAGGATAGTGTTAGTGTGTGCAGGATAGTGTTAGTGTGTGTAGGATGTGTTAGTGTGTGCAGGATAGTGTTAGTGTGTGTAGGATAGTGTTAGTGTGTGTAGGATAGTGTAGTAGTGTGTGTGAGGATAGTGTTAGTGTGTGTGTGTAGGATAGTGTTAGTGTGTGCAGGATAGTGTTAGTAGTGTTAGTGTGTGTAGGATAGTGTTAGTGTGTGTAGGATAGTGTTAGTGTGTGCAGGATAGTGTTAGTGTGTGAGGATAGTGTTAGTGTGTGTAGGATAGTGTTAGTGTGTGTAGGATAGTGTTAGTGTGTGTGAGGATAGTGTTAGTGTGTGTAGGATAGTGTTAGTGTGTAGGATAGTGTTAGTGTGTGTAGGATAGTGTTAGTGTGTGTAGGATAGTGTTAGTGTGTGTAGGATAGTGTTAGTGTGTGTAGGATAGTGTTAGTGTGTGTAGGATAAGTGTTAGTGTGTTAGGATAGTGTTTGTGTGTGTAGGATAGTGTTAGTGTGTGCAGGATAGTGTTAGTGTGTGTAGGATAGTGTTAGTGTGTGTAGGATAGTGTTAGTGTGTGCAGGATAGTGTTAGTGTGTGTAGGATAGTGTTAGTGTAGGATAGGTGTTAGTGTAGGATAGTGTAGTGTGTGTAGGATAGTGTTAGTGTGTGCAGGGTAGTGTTAGTGTAGGATAGTGTTAGTGTGTGTAGGATAGTGTTAGTGTGTGCAGGATAGTGTTTAGTGTGTGTAGGATAGTGTTAGTGTGTGCAGGATAGTGTGTAGTGTGTGTGTAGGATAGTGTTTAGTGTGTGTAGTAGTGATAGTGTTAGTGTGTGTGTTCAGGATAGTGTTAGTGTGTGTGTGCAGGATAGTGTGTGTAGTGTGTGTGTGTGCAGATAGTGTTAGTGTGTGCAGGATAGTGTTAGTGTGTGTAGGATAGTGTTAGTGTGTGCAGTGATAGTGTTAGTGTGTGTAGGATAGTGTTAGTGTGTGAGGATAGTGTAGTAGTGTAGTGTGTGTAGGATAGTGTAGTGTGTGTAGCAGTGTTAGTGTGTGTAGGATAGTGTTAGTGTGTGAGTGTGTGTAGGATAGTGTTAGTGTGTAGATAGTGTTAGTGTGTAGTGTGTGTAGGATAGTGTTTAGTGTGTGTAGAGGATAGTGTTAGTGTGTGTAGGATAGTGTTAGTGTGTAGGATAGTGTTAGTGTGTGCAGGATAGTGTTAGTGTGTGTAGGATAGTGTTAGTGTGTGCAGGATAGTGTTAGTGTGTGCAGGATAGTGTTAGTGTGTGTAGGATAGTGTTAGTGTGTGTAGGATAGTGTTAGTGTGTGTAGGATAGTGTTAGTGTTGGGGATCGCTGGTCGGTGCAGACTCGGTGGGTCGAAGGGCCTGTTTCGTGCTGTATCTCTAAACTCTAAAACTAAAGGCATGGGAGTGTGAGGAATGGAGCAGGGAGGGAGTAAAACTAATGATGCAAATGCACAACATTTATTGCACAAAGTATTTAACATAACAAGGTTGGAATTAATTTTGTAGAATTTAACAAGGATGTGGGTCACCTGGTCTCCGTTCATCCTGAGTAACTACACTTCCTTCTTCTTGGAGTTGATTGAATGAATTGAAAGATGCAGCATGTAAACAGGCCCTTCGGCCCATTGAGTCCATGTTTCGCTGTTATCCCACTTTCTCTTCCATCCCCTCCAAACTAGCAGCAGCTTACAGAGGTTAATTCATCTACAAAACCGCACCTCTTTGGGGCGTGGGAGGAAACCGGAGCACCCGGAGGAAGCCCACGCGGTCACAGGGCGAACGTGCAAACCCCACACAGACAGCCGCCCGAGGTCGGGATGGAACCCGGGTGTCTGCCGCTGAGAAGCAGCAGATCCATCAGCTGTAGACCTTCGAGATGCAGCGTGGAAACAGGTTCTTCGGCCCATCGAGCCTGCACCGACCCGCGATCACCCCGTACACTAACACTATCTGCACTAAATCTACAGGTGGAGTGGCACGGTGGCGCAGGGGTAGAGTGGCTGCCTGACAGGCTTGCAGTGCCGAATTCTGCAGATTCGCCACCATTTAACTAAAGAAATTCCTCCTCATCTATCCAAAGGGACGTCCTTTCATTCTGAGGCTATTCTATGGCCTGTGGTCCTAGACTCTCCCACTAGTGGAAACGTCCTCTCCACATCCAGGCCTTTCACTATTCAGTAAGTTTCAGTGAGGTCCCCGCTCATCCTTCTAAACACCTGCATGTAAAGGCCCAGTGTTGTCAAAAGTTCATCACACACTAACCCAATAATTCCTGGGATCATTCTCGTAAACCTCCTCTGGACCCTCTAAAGAGCCAGCACTTCCTTCCTCAGATATGGAACCCAGAACTGCTCACAATACTCCAAATGTGGTCTGACCCAGTGCCTTATAGAGCCTCAGCATTACATCCGTGTTTTTATCTTCTAGTCCTCTCGAATATAGATATTTGGAGGAATGTGTAGGAAGGAACTGCAGATGCTGGTTTACATCGGAGATAAACGCAAACTGCTGGAGTAACTCAGCGGGACCGGCCGAACCTCTGGCCAGAAGGAATGGGTGATGTTTTGGGTCGAGACCCTCCTTCAGACTTGAAGGAATGTTCAGCTGCTTTCGAGAAGGCGATTGAAAAATCCGTGCCTCTGACGCAACTCAGCAGAGAGTGCGGCTAGAGTTTCGCTTGGCCATCTGTCGGCACGTCTCTCTCCCTCACTCTCTCTCTCTCTCTCTCTCTCCCTCACTTTCCCGGAATGGCTATTATCTCCCAATGGCCGCATCAATTATTCATCGGCAGGCTCGGCAATAGCAGTTATCTCCGGAAACGCTGCAAATGTGGCTGAACTTCGACCCAGCAGTTGCAGAGGGATGAGCTTTCCTTGCCAGCTGCTGCCATCGGCACTGGGAGGTTTCGAGAGTTTCAGAGTTGGTGTGTTACCCCCCCCCCCCCCCCCCCCTCCCCACCCCACCACCTCTCCAATCTCCAGAGACAAGATGACATTAGCTGCCTTTGTCGGCAGCTTCCTCCTGCAACATGAGCCCGCGTTTGATGGTCAGTCAATAAATGATCTAGCAAAATGTGGAGTCACGCATTTTGGTAGCAGGAATAAATGGGATAGACTATTTTTCGAAAATGGGGAGAGAATCATGAAATCGGAGGAGCAAATGGGACTTGGGAGCGCTGGTGCAGGTTCCCCAGGAAGTTAATTTGCAAGTCGTATCGGTAGTAAGGAACGCAAACGCAATGCTGGCATTTACTTCATGGGGACTAGTAAACAAAAACAGGGAGGTGCTAGAAGGCGCTGGTCGGGCCGCATTTGGAGTATTGTGAGCAATTTTGGGCGACCGTTCATTCTGAAGCTGTGACCTCTACTCATAGACTCTCCCACCAGTGGAAACATCCTCTCCACATCCACTCTATCCAAGCCTTTCACTATTCGCTACGTTTCAATGAGGTCCCCCCCCCGCTCATTCTTCCAAACTCCACGGGAGTTCAGGCCCAGTGCCGACAAATGCTCAACATAGGCTAACCCACTCATTCCTGGGATCGTTCTTGTAAACCTCCTCTGGACCCTCTCCAGAGCCGGCACATCCTTCCTTGGGGATGTTGCCCCAATTTGCTCATAACACTCCAAATGCGGCCTGACCAGCGCCTTATAGAGCCTCGGCATCCCATCCCATTACATTGAGCGGCAGAGCAGACTTGATGGGCCGAATGGCCTAATTCTGCTCCTATCCCTCGTGAACCTATGAACTTATGATTTGAGAGTGACTTTACCTCCTCCGCTGTCAGCCCCTATAAGGATGCTCGCCCTCCAATCCTTCCTCACAACTAGTCGGATTCTCGTCTGGGACTATTCCTTACGCAGGAGGGTCAGGAATGGTCGTATGGAGGTGTACAAAATCATGAGAGGTATGGATTGGGTAGGCGCACAGAGTCTCACGACCAGAGTAGGGGAATCGAGAACCAAAGGACATAGCTTTAAGGAGAGGGGGGGGGGGGGGGGGGGGGGGGGAAGATTTAATAGGCACCTGAGTTGTAACTTTTTTTACACAAAGGTTGGCGGGTGTATGGAACGAGCTGCCCGAGGGGGTAGTTGTGGCAGGGAGTACCGTAACATTTAAGAAACATTTAGATAGGTAAATGGATAGGACATGTTTACGGGCCAAACAAAGGCAGGAGCGACTAGTGTAAGTGGGACATGTTGGGCGGGTCTGGGAAGCTGAGCAAAAAGGGCCTGTTTCCATGCTGTAAGACTCTATAACTAGCCGATCCATTCCATAACCAGCCAATCCTTCCTCACGCCCGCCCGTACATCCAGAATTAGCCCACCTACCCTCAGCACACCAGTGGTGGTACGGTGGCACAGCGGTGGAGTTGCTGCCCGCACGTCTTTGGAGTGTGGGAGGAGACCAGAGGACCCGGAGAAAACCCACGTGGTCACAGGGAGAACGTACAAATTCCATACAGACAGCACTTGCAGTCAGGATCAAACCAGGGCCCCTGGCACTGTAAGGCAGCAACTCTGCCCCTGCGCCATGTAATATATGTTACACTGCCCATGTAATACACATTATCATATATTGTTATATAGAAAGCAAAGAACGATTAGTGCAAAGACAAGTGCATTGTTTCAGTCAAGGTATCAGATAGTTTCCGGGTGGAAGAGAGGGAGATTCTCGGGAAGTTATTCATTAGATTTAATTTAATATCGGGCGGCACTCTGCACACGATGCCATTAGCGATTCTTATTCTATCACACCGTCTCTTCAAACACCACGGGCCCAGTCATCATCTGCCGTGCTCATTTATCCATAATGGCCGCTAATATGAGCTGATAATGGGAGGGGTTGCGACCTGAAACTCCACAACACTTCATTTCTCCCGTGACTCTTCCAACAGTCAATGGATATTTTGCGTGTTGGGGATAATGTTAGTGAACGGGGGGATTACTGGTCGGCACAGACTCGGTGGGACGAAGGGCCTGTTTCCGCTCTGTATCTCTAAACTAAACTCAACTAAACAGATATAACATTACACATTAAACATTACATAGATGCCAACAATAACGTTTGCTATATATAGTGTGTGTGTGTGTGTATATATATATATGTATACACCGAAGACAGTCACAAAAAAGTACGATAGAGATAGTGATAGATAGATTGAGATAGATAGATAGATAGATAGATAGATAGATAGATAGATAGATAGATAGATAGATAGATAGATAGATAGATAGATAGATAGATAGATAGATAGAATAGATATATAGATAGAGAGAGAGAGAGAGAGAGAGAGAAATAGAGAGAGAGAGAAATAGAGAGAGATAGAGAGAGAGAAATAGAGAGAGAGATAGAGAAAGAGATAGATAGATGGATATATAGATAGAGGGATAGGGAGATAGAAAGATAGAGATAGAGAGAGAGAGATAGATAGATCGATAGATAGATAGATAGATAGATAGATAGATAGATAGATAGATAGATAGATAGATAGATAGATAGATAGATAGATAGATAACTTTTTTGTTGGTAATTAGTTTAGTTTAGGGGTGGAAGATTGCAACCTTCACGTGGTCCGCCCTGTTTCGACTAATGCAATCAACTCGACGTGCACAAACGAATATCAAATGGAACAAGTTGTCCAACAGCTTTAGGCAGTGCACGCCACACGACAGAAGAAGTTTGGTTTAGATTTGTTTTTGTCATGTGGACCGAGGTACAGTGAAAAGCTTTTGTTTGTGTGCTAACCAGTCAGCGGAAAGACTGCTGGATGACAACCGAGCCATCCACAGAGCACAGATACATGATACTGGGGGTATACGTTTAGAGCAAGATAAAGTACATTAAAGTCCGATTAAAGATATTGAGATAGATGGTAGCTCAGTGCCGCTCTCTAGATGTTGGTCGGACTGTCCAGTTGCCTGATAGACAATAGACAATAGGAGCAGGAGTAGGCCATTCGGCCCTTCGAGCCAGCACCGCCATTCAATGTGATCATGGCTGATCATCCCCAATCAGTGCCCCGTTCCTGCCTTCTCCCAGTATCCCCTGACTCCTCTATCTTTAAGAGCCCTATCAAACTCTCTCTCTCTTCCCAGATAACATCTGGGAAGAAACTGTCCCTGGATCTGGAGGTGAGTGTTTTCATACTTCTACACCTCTTGCCTGATGGGTGAGGGGAGTAGAGGGAGTGGCCAGGGTGGGACTCGTGTGTTGGAACAAACTGCAGATGCTGGTTTACACCGAAGACAGACATAAAATGCTGGAGTAACTCAGCGGGACAGGCAGCATCTCTGGAGAGAAGGAATGGCCAGACGTTTCGGTTGGAGACCCTTATCTTCAGCCTCAGAAGTCCTTGATGATGCTGGTTAGGCCTTGCCGAGGCAGCGTGAGGTGCAGGTGGAGTTTGTACTTGCGTTTGACAGCATACTGTATTTGACATATCTGTTGTCCTGCTGCAAGTTGGAATTTGATTGTGTCGTTTTGGACACTTGACTAATGACCTTGGCTGGGTATTTTTTTTTAAACTATTAAATGATAAGATTGAGGAAAAGGAGCGCACATCACACACACGCACACACACACACACACACTCACCACACTCACACATTACACACTCACACACACACACACACACACAACACAACTCACTCACAACACACTCACACACACACACCCTCACACTCACACACACACCACACACTCACACACACACACACACACACACCTCACACACACAACCACCACACTCTTAACACACACCAAACA
>CM069145.1:52099046-52291546 GCA_035221665.1 Okamejei kenojei
GGTGAAGATTTCATAGGAATCTGAGGGGTAACTTTTTCAACACAGAAGGTGGTGGGTGTATGGAACGAGCTGCCAGGGGAGGTAGTTGAGGCTGGGACTATCCCAACGTTTAAGAAACAGTTAGACAGGTACATGGATAGGACAGGTTTGCAGCGATATGGGCCAAAAGCAGGCAGGTGGGGCAAGTGTAGATGGGACATGTTGGCCGGTGTGGGCACGTTGGGCCGAATGGCCTGTTTCCACACTGCATCACTCTAAAACTCTACATACACACAGGGTGATACAGTGTGGAAACAGGCCCTTCGGCCCAACTTGCCCACACCGGCCAACATGTCCCAGCTACACTGGTATATATATGTGTGTGTGTGTGTGTGTGTGTGTGTGTGTGTGTGTGTGCGTGTGTGTGTGTGCGTGTATATACATATATACATATTAATACACACACACACACACAATAGAACTGCAATAACTATATATATATTCTCAGAGTTAGCATCTGAGGAGGGAATGGCATTTCGGGGGAGGGGCGAGCCTTTCTTCAGTTTAGTTCTGTGTGAATACTGCTTGGCACCTCATTCCCTCTACCAAATGGGCCGTGCATGTTAAATCCAGAATTGTCTTGGACAAGGTTTACTCGGCACGAAACCCTTTTAATAAAGCGATCACCTTCCTACGTGGAATGAACAGAGCAGACATCATTATGAATTTCGCAGGGGGCTTCTAGATATTATACTTTGACTACCCGTTCTTTTTTTAAAAATCGAGACACTTGTTTTCCCAGCCTGCGGTCTCTGCGGTGAAGCAATTCGCCCCAATGCTCTCCCTCGCCTTGTCTAAACGTGTGTCTCGGCTCACTCGCTGTGGGTCGATGCCACGCAGGAAAACGCACAGAGTTCTGCAAAATGCAAGTGTCCGCATTCCAGCCCCTCTCCGCCGGGTTTTAAAGGTGTCATCTGCTTCTACAGGCAACTGATTTCATTAAACCGTCCCACGCTCGGATTCAAATTCCCTCCACACTGAAAGCTAGTTCCTAATTTAAAAAAAAAGATCTGTTTGAAAAAAAAAACCCCAGCAACGATATAACCTGTACAATCTATATAAGCCTGAAGAAGGGTCTCGACCCCATTCCTTGTCTCCAGAGATGCTGCCTGTCCCACTGAGTTACTCCAGCATTTTGTGTCTATCTTAACTATATAACCATTGGTGGCCCGGCGGTAGCGCCGGAGACCCGGGTTCGTTCCTGACTACGGGTGCTGTCCGTGCAGAGTTTGCACGTTCTCACCGTGAACTGCGTGGGTTTTCTCCGGGATCTCCGGTTTCCTCCCACACTCCAAAGACCTACAGGTTTGTGGGCCAATTGGCTTGGTATAATCGTAAATTGTCCCTAGTGTGTGTAGGGTGGTGTGCAGGGATCTTTGAACAGCACGGACTAGCTGGACCGAAGGGCCTGTTTCCGCGCTGGATTACTAAACTAAATCAGTCACAAAGTGCTGTAGTAACTCAGCGGGTCAGGCAGCATCGCTGGAGAAAATGGACAGGTGATGTTTCTAGTCGGGACCCTTCTTCAGTTTGATTGTAGGAATATGCCATGTAAACCAGTCCACACACGGGACGCCAAGAAGTAGCCACAAGCAACTGTAGGGCGGTTTAAAATGTTTCTACATTTCACTGTTCCGATGAGAAATGTATGAGAAAGCTCCTCGAGATCTTAAAGATAAATATATTATTCTTTTGGAGGAGTCCAGAACCAGGGGTCACAGTTTAAGAATAAGGGGTGGGTCATTTAGGACAGAGATGAGGGGGGGGGGGGGAAATCACCCAGAGAGTTGTGAATCTGTCACAGGAGCCCAATTCACTGGATATTTTCAAGAGAGAGTTAGATTTAGCTCTTAGTAACGGAATCAAGGGATATGGGGAGAAAGCAGGAACGAGGTACTGATTTTGGATGATCAGCCGTGATCATATTAAATGGCGGTGAATGGCCTGCTCCTGCTCCTATTTTCTATGTATCTGTGTTTCTTTGCCTACTGAGTACTGTGTTTACACATCTATGGTGCTGCTGCAGATGCTGGTTTACACCGAAGATAGACACAAAAAGCTGGAGTAACTCAGCGGGGTCAGGCAGGCAGCATCTCTGGAGAGAAGGAAGAGGTGACGTTTCGGGTCGAGACCCTTCTTCAGACATTAATACGAATTTCTGTGTTTCATTTTGGGACAATAAAACTCCCTTGTCTCTTGACTCCGAAGATGTTCTCCTCGTGTCTGCGATGTAGACTCGTGTCTGTGAGACTGCTCCCCGTCTGTGATACCCGCTGCTCGGAGTCTGAAGAGCTGTCCCGACCCGAAACCTCAGCCATCCCGTGTTCTCCAGAGATGCTGTCTGGATTCAAGAGTGTTTTATTGTCCGGGGAGGAACTGCAGGTGCCGGTAATTAAACCGAAGATAAGACACGAAAAGCTGGAGTAACTCAGCGGGTCAGCTGTCTGAAGAAGGGTCTCGACCCGAAACGTCGCCCATTCCTTCTCTCCAGAGATGCTGCCTGTTCCCGCTGAGTTACTCCAGCATTTTGGGTCGATCTTCGTGTTTACAGTCATGTGTCCCAAACAGAACAATGTAATTCCTACACGCAGTAGCGCGACGGCAAATGTAAACAGAGTATTTTTATTTTTTTGTTCATTATTTGATTCTTTATTTCGAACAGAATAAAATAATAAAAAGCAAGTGTGAAACAGCAAACAAAAAACAAACAAGAATATTTATAAAGTGGCATAAACAATATCTATAAATAAATGAAATTGTATGTGTCCGAAAAGCAGCAGGAAGAAACCAACGCTTATTAATTCCCACCCCTTATTCAACTGTTTATAATGATCTTATTTAGCAGATAAATGAGCAACCAGCAGCTATAGGTACACCAAATTAGTTACCTTTATACACTAATCAAATATTTACAAAGCCATACCAAAAGGAGAGACAAAAGAAAAGAGAAAAGAAAACCCCCTCATATACTATACAGTATCTCTTGGTCATATATACCACCCGTCACCCTATCATCACCCTTCCCAATACAATCAGTATTACAAATATCCCACTCACAATCACCTATCCTCATCCCAATATCCGTAAACAATGTAACAAACGAAATCTATAACAACATTCAAAAGACATTTGGACAGGTACATGGATAGGAAGGGTTTAGGGGGAAGACAGGCACAAAAAAAGCTGGAGTAACTCAACGGGGCAGGCAGCATCTCTGGAGGGAAGGAATGGGTGACGCTCCCGGTCGAGACCCTTCTGCAGACTGAGAGTCAGGGGAGAGGGTGAGACAGAGCTAAGGAAGTGTAAGGTGTGAACACGAGGCGAAGGGGATGAGGTTCAATGATAGTGCAGGCTAGATCATTGATGGCTAGGAGAAGGTAACAGCGAAGCAGAAATATGGGCCAGACGCAGGCAGGTGGGACTAGTGAAGATGGGGCGCCATGGGCGACGTGGAGCCGAAACCTCACCCATCCATGTTCTCCAGGGGATGCTGTCTGGCCCGCTGAGTTACTCCAGCACTCTGTGTCTTCTTCTGTGTTTTAAAATAGCCTTTTTTTTTTTATTGCGATAGACTTCACTGTGCCATGACTTCCGAAACTCCTTAGACCAGCCCTTGTTTATCGTTACAAGTTTCAAGTTTTTAAATGACTTGTCGAGATTGCTTTTAAGTCTATTCCCACATTCCTCGTTAGGCAGTGGTCGTTAACCAGTCAAGTCTATGGTGCCAAATCTGGTGCATCTTTCTAAATAAAACACCCCCAATTAAAATGTGTATTAACTGTAAAAATAAAATTTAAAAAAACATATGATTAAATAGCAAGAGTTGCAAAACTAAAAATCGCTACCTCAGCGGTAACTATGCCTACAGATACCTGCAAATCGATGGGGTCTCGTTAGACAATGGTCTGTCTGTTGCACAAATCTTGGAGATTTACCCCAGATCTTCAGAGGGAACACAAGGCATCAGGGGCCAGCGCCACCTCGTGGGATGTTCCCGCTGCTGCCAAATGCTTGCACTCCCAAATTCACCCAGAGAATCTCAGAACAAGGATGTTCATAGAAACATGGAAACATAGAAAATAGGTGCAGGAGCAGGCCATTCGGCCCTTCGAGCCTGCACCGCCATTCAATATGATCATGGCTGATCATCCAACTCAGTATTCTGTACCTGCCTTCTCTCCATACCCCTGATCCCTTCAGCCACAAGGGCCACATCTAACTCCCTCTTAAATATAGCCAATGAACTGGCCTCAACTGGCAGAGAATTCCACAGATTCACCACTCTCTGTGTGAAAAATGATTTTCTCATCTCGGTCCTAAACGACTTCCCCCTTATCCTGAAACTGTGACCCCTTGTTCTGGAGTTCCCCAACATCGGGAACAATCTTCCTGCGTCTAGCCTGTCCAACCCCTTAAGAATTTTGTAAGTCTCAATAAGATCCCCCCTCAATCTTCTAAATTCCAGTGAGCACAAGCCGAGTCTATCCAGTCTTTCTTCATATGGAAGTCCTGCCATCCCAGGAATCAGTCTGGTGAACCTTCCCTGTGCCCTCTCCATGGCAAGAATGTCTTTCCTCAGATTAGGAGACCAAAACTGTACGCAATCCTCCAGGTGTGGCCTCACCAAGACCCTGTACAACTGCAGTAGAACCTCCCCGCTCTTGTACTCAAATCCTTTAGCTATGAATTCATAGAGTCATGCAGCGTGGAAACAGGCCATTCGGCCCAACTCGCCCATGCCGACCAAGATGCCCCGTCTCCACTAGCCCCAACTAGGGGGCGGCTCAGTGGCTCAGCGGTAGGGATGCTGCCTCACAGCACCAGAGTTCCTGACTGCGGGGGCTGGGCTGTCTGCACGGAGCTTGCTCATTCTACCCGTGACCTGCGTGGGTTTCCTCCGGGTGCTCCGATTTCCTCCCGCACTCCATAGACGAGCAGGTTTCTAAGCTAATTAACTTGTCAAAAGATCATAAGATCATAAGTGATAGTAGAATTAGGCCATTCGGCCCATCAAGTCTATTCAATCATGGCTGATATATCTCTTCCTCCTAACCCCATTCTCCTGCCTTCTCCCCATAACCTCTGACACCCATTGCCCCTAGTGTGTAGGGTAGAACTAGTGTACAGGTGTACAGTGCGGACCCGGTGGTTTTCACTCTGCACCTTTAAACTAGACTAAACTAAACCTTTCCGCATTTGGCCCTTATCCCCCTAAACCTTTCCTATCCATCCAAATGTCTTTTCAATGTTGTTGTCGTCCCTGCCTCAACTAGTCCCTCCTCTGGCAGCTCGTTCAATGCACCCACCACCTACCAACTTGTGAAAAAGTTGCCCCTCGGGTTCCTATTAAATCCAAGTTAAGAATTTTTTTTTTTTTTTAAATCTTTGGGGTGCGGGAAGGAACCTGGAGCAGCCGGAGGAAACCCACAAGGTCACGGGGAGAACTTGCAAGATGTTCACAAGAAGAACTATTACGCTGCTCAGACCTGGGTACAAATTTTGTTCATGATTCATGTGGAAGCATGTTTTTTATTGAATGACAATAAATACATGAATGAATGAATGAATGAATGAATGAATGAATGAATGAATGAATGAATGAATGAATGAATGAATGAAGAACCGGGGGGGGGGGGGGCGAGGGGCTCACCTTCCGCGCCCTCAAGGTCGGCTGTGGGAGGAGCCCCCCAGAGCACAAAGGCTGAAGGAGGCCGGGCGAGGAGAGGGATGACCATTCGCTGGACGATCCACACTGGAGGCAGTGGTTGCAACGGGCCTTAATGGCCGACTTCAGCTTGGACGTGGAAAATGGCAGCAAAACCTGGCGACTCGTGCATATGGTCTCAGTGGGCTGTTTCTACCTGGGATTGCATTTATGAACGGTGATCATTTACTGAACGATATGCAAAAAGCAAAGCTTGGCGCATGTGATAATTCCATGTTGGCAGCACCCGAGGTCAGGATCGAACCTGGCTCGCTGACGTGGCAAGGCAGCATCCCCAGCACTGCGCCACTGTGTGCCACCCACAAATCACTCCAGAACCCGCTGGTAAAGTCACTGCATGACTGATATCAGCTGTAGATTTCTGCACGAAGACCACAATCACAGAGTTATCAGTTCGGAGTTTGTTTGGAGACGCAGGGGTGGATCCTTCGGCCCAGCCAGTCCACGCCGACCAGCGATCGCCCCTCCACCAGATCTATCCCACACACTGGGGGCAATTTGCAGAGGCCAATTAACCTAGAAACCCAAACGTCTGCGGGGAGTGTGCGGGAGGAAACCGGAGCACCTGGAGGAAACGCGCGTTGTTCACGGGGAGAACGTGCAAACTTCGCGCAGGCAGCCACCCCGAGGTCAGGATCGAGCCCGGGTCTCTGGCCGTGTGAGGTGCTCTCCACAATGCACATTGGCGGTGGGATCCACAGAGAGACCTGCGACGAAGTGTGCTCGCAGCTGCTCCCGTGCAGCTTCCTGAGGCATCATCTGCAATATTGGCAGGAACCGTGTCGGAATTAAATTAAATGACATATTTTTTTAACATTAAATAACATTTCTAGTGTTTTTACTGGACAGAATGTTTGATTTTTCATGTTTTTACTGGTCTTTGAATTACAAAGACCTGCAGAAACATTTCTCGCTTTGGAGCTGTTGGCAGCTGTGTAAGCCAGTGGGGTTAAAGTGCTTCAGTGTTTTGTGTTTAAGAAAGAACTGCAGATGCTGGAAGGTTGACAAAAATGCTGGAGAAACTCAACGGGCGAGGCAGCATCTATGGAGCGAAGGAAATAGGTGACGTTTCGGGTCGAGACCCTTCTTCAGACTGGTGTGGGGATGGGGGGAGGGGGGGGCGGGAAGAAGAAAGGAAGAGGCGGAGACAGTGGGCTGTGGGAGAGCTGGGAAGGGGAGGGGAAGGAGGGAGAAAGCAAGGACTACCTGAAATTGGAGAAGTCAATGTTCATACCGCTGGGGTGTAAACTCCCCAAGCGAAATATGAGGTGCTGCTCCTCCAATTTGCAGTGGGACTCACTCCGGCCATGGAGGAGGCCCAGGACAGATCAGGTTCATTAATGCGAACTGAGCGGAGGTTCAGTGTTTTGTGGTTGAGTCTTGTTCTCACACTTCTTCCCACCCGGTCATAGAGTCATAGTCATTCTCCATGGAGACAGGGCCTTCGGCCCAACCTGTCCATACTGTCCAAGAAGCTAGTCTCATTTGCCCGTGTTTGGCCCATATCCCCCTAAATCTTCCCAAGTGTCTTTTAAAGGTTATTATAGTACCTGCCACAACTACTTTCTTTGGGAGCACATTCCATACACCCACCACCTCTGAGAGAAAAGGTCACCTCTCAGGTTCCTATTAAATCTTTCCCCTCTCTTAATTCTTAAACCTACATCCTATGGTTCTTGATTCCCCTACTCTGGGTAAAGGCCTTTGTGCATTCAAAAAATACCTCTTGTTTTCTTATTGTTATATGTAGGAAGGAACTGCAGATGCTAGTTTTAACCAAAGATAGACGCACCAAACGCTGGAGTGACTCAGCGGGACAGGCAGCACCTCTGGAGAGAAGGAATGAGCAACGTTTCGGGTCGAGACCCTTCTTCAGACTGATGTCAGGAGAGATAAGGAAGTGTAAGGAGTGAAAACATGGGCAAAGGGAATGGAGATCAAGGAAAGTGTAAAAAAGATCATTGTTATTTGGGAGAAGGTAACACCAAAGCGAACTGAGATAAAATGTAATCTTAGGTTGAATAAGGGGAGCCTTTGGAGAAAGTATTACCAGATTTTCAAATGACATTTGATCAGGTGCCAAAAGGCAGGTCAGGGCACAAAAAGAGGGCAGTCTGTCAGGATTGAGGGATTGTATTAGCATGGATTTGTTAAAACAGAAGGACATGAAAAAAAATTAAACAGACTGCTTTCAGACTGGCAGCTTTTACATTGGGAATGCAGGGTCGGTCGATCGGTCGATTCTTTATTGTCACGTGTACTTTATACAGCAATATATTTTGTTTTGCATACAATACACAAAGTACGCAACGAGTCGCCACGTATACTGTGCCGACAACGTTACAAATGGAGTCAATACAGAGTCATTGAGTCATAAACAGATCCACGCCGGCCAACGACCAGCTACACTAGTCCCACTCGCCCGCGTTTGGCCCATATCCCTCCAAACCTGTCCTATCCATGTACCTGCCTAACTGTTTCTGAAGAAGGGTCTCGACCCGAAACGTCGCTTCTCTCCAGAGATGCTGCCTGTCCCGCTGAGTTACTCCAGCATTTTGTGTCCACCTGGTTCAATGGGCAAAAGACAATAGACAATAGGTACAGGAGTAGGGCATTTGGCCCTTCGAGCCAGCACCGCCATTCAATGTGATCATGGCTGATCATCCACAATCAGTGCCCCGTTCCTGCCTTCTCCCCATATCCCCTGACTCCGCTGTTTTTAAGAGCCCTATCTAGCTCTCTCCTGAAAGCATTCCTTGACAATACCCTCTTCCTGTCAAGAACCAATCCTAGCCCCACACCCCCAATATGTTGTATGAGTAAATTAGGTTGCTTCTCACTCTTACAAAGAACCCTAGCCTTCCCAACTCTCTATCATAAAACAAATGACCTATAACGAAGATTAGTCTATTGAACCATTTCCAAACTGCTCCCATCACACTAAAATCCTTTGTGACTGTACCGTGCTCCAAATGGGGTCTCGCTGTATAAGTGAACCAGACCCTTCCTAATAGTGAAGATAGATACAATATTCTAGAGCAACCCAGTGAGACAGGCAGCATCTTTGGACAGAAGGAACGGGTGACCTTCTGGCTCGAGACCCTTCCTCAGGATCTCGAGCGAAAAAGTCATCCATTCCTTCTGTCCAGAGACGCTGCCTGTCGTACTGAGTTACTCCAGTATTTTGTGTCTATCTTCAATGTAAACCAACATCTGCAGTTCCTTCCTACACACCACCCTAATATTGTACTCAATTACCCGAGCGATAAAGAATGACAGTGTGAATTTTCCTCATTATTTGCTGCACCTGCACTGGAGCCTTTTGCAAATCGTGCTCCAGGCCACCCGATAACTCTGCAATCTCTCACCAGTTAAAGAAAATGCTTCATTTTTTTATTACTCCTACCAATATAGTTAGATGAACAGAGTGAAGTAATTCATGTTATGCTCGAGAATGGCTAAAGAGGTTTGGTGGTGCTGTTTAAAACCACAAAGTATTTAGAAAAAGCAAATGTGTTTCAAACTGCTTACAAAGTACATAGATCTAAGGAAATAGAAACATAGAAAATAGGTGCAGGAGTAGGCCATTCGGCCATTCAAGCCTGCACCGCCATTCAATATGATCATGGCTGATCATCCAACTCAGTATCCTGTACCTGCCTTCTCTCCATACCCCCTGATCCCTTTAGCCACAAGGGCCACAACTAACTCCCTCTTAAATATAGCCAATCAACTGGCCTCAACTACCTTCTGTGGCAGAGAATTCCAGAGACTCACCACTCTCTGTGTGAAAAATGTTTTCCTCATCTCGGTCCCAAAGGAATTCCTCCTTATCCTTAGACTGTGACCCCTTGTTCTGGACCTCCCCAACATCAGGAACAATCTTCCTGCATCTAGCCTGTCCAACCCCTTAAGAATTTCTATAAGATCCCCCTCAGTCTTCTAAATTCCAGCGAGTACAAGCCAATTCTATCCAGTCTTTCCTCATATGAAAGTCCTGACATCCCAGGAATCAGTCTGGTGAACCTTCTCTGTACTCCCTCTATGGCAAGAATGTCTTTTCTCAGATTTGGAGACCAAAACTGTGCGCAATACTCCAGGTGTGGTCTCACCAAAACCCTGTACAACTGCAGTAGAACCTCCCTGCTCCTATACTCAAATCCTTTCGCTATGAATGCTAACATACCATTTGCTTTCTTCACTGCCTGCTGCACCTGCATGCCTACTTTCAATGATTGGTGTGCCATGACACCCAGGTCTCGCTGCATCTCCCCTTTTCCTAATTTGCCACCATTCGGATAATAGTCTACCATCCTGTTTTTGCCACCAAAGTGGATAACCTCCCATTTATCCACATTATACTGCATTTGCCATGCATTTGCCCACTCACCCAGCCTATCCAAGTCACCTTGCAGCCTCCTAGCATCCTCCTCACACCTAACACTGCCCCCCAGCTTAGTGTCATCCGCAAACTTGGAGATGTTGCATTCAATTCCCTCGTCCAAATCATTAATATATATATTGTAAATAGCTGGGGTCCCAGCACTGAGCCTTGCGGTACCCCACTAGTCACTGCCTGCCATTCTGAAAAGGACCCGTTTACTCCTACCCTTTGCTTCCTGACTGCCAGCCAGTTCTCTATCCACATCAATACTGAACCCCCAATATCGTGTGCTTTAAGTTTGTATACTAATCTCTTATGTGGGACCTTGTCGAAAGCCTTCTGAAAGTCTAGATATAACACATCCACTGGTTCTCCCTTATCCACTCTGCTAGTTACATCCTCGAAAAATTCTATAAGATTCGTCAGACATGATTTACCTTTCGTAAATCCATGCTGACTTTGTCCAATGATTTCACCACTTTCCAAATGTACTGCTATCCCATCTTTAATAACTGACTCTAGCAGTTTCACCACTACCGATGTTAGACTAACTGGTCTGTAATTCCCCGTTTTCTCTCTCCCTCCTTTTTTAAAAAATGGGGTTACATTAGCTACCCTCCAATCCTCAGGAACTACTCCATGATACAACTTAAAGAAGAAAGCATAACTATTGAAGATGTCATTTTTAGAAGACGAGAGCTGATCCTATCATTGAGCTCAGGGAAGTTCATTGTGAAGCTCCTGGCTGTTAAATTTGCAAGGAGGAGCAAACCATTGACAATCCCTACAGAGCTCTGATGGTCACAATCATGGTCATCCCCCCCCCACCCCCACCCACCCGGAGAAGACCGGCCTCAGGATCTGTGCAAGCCCTCTCTGCTGGATTGCAGAAATCGGGGAACGGTTCGGAGTCAAAATGGGGGAACCTCACTTTTTGATAAACGGGAGTTCTGCTTTCACACTAGAATGGCCATTTGGCCATTGTTAAGTTTCTCAGTTTCAGTTTAGTTAATTGTCACGTGTACCGAGGTAACAGTGAAAAGCTTAAACGCTGGGATATTCCCTGCCCCGACTTGATTTAGTGCAGGTGTCAGAGGTTATGGGGAGAATGGGGTTAGGGGGGGGAGAGATAGATCAGCCATGATTAAATGGCGGAGTAGACTTGATGGGCCGAATGGCCTAATTCTACTCATATCACTCATGACCTTATGACCTCAACTACCTCCTCTACCAGCACGTTCTATACACCCACCACCCTATTGGGGATGATCAGCCATGATCACATTGAATGGCGGTGCTGGCTCGAAGGGCCAAATGGCCTACTCCAGCACCTATTGTCTATTGTCTATTGTCCATTGCCTATGTGTGAAAATACAGTCCGGATGGCTGCTCTTCCATCTTGCCCCCCCCCCCCCCCCCAAGGTAGGTCCCTCTTTGTTCTATCAGTGCCCCCCCCCCCCCCCCCCATTCTGCGTCCCTCTTCTTCTCTCAGCAGCCCCCCCCCCCCCCCCCCCACGCCAGGTCCCTCTTTGCACACTGAGCCTTCAGCTACAGTATGTCCGACATATATTGCATAGCCATGCTCTGCATGATGCACATAAATGTGAGTGAAATGAATTACAATCTTAAAGTACAGCGTCGGGTTCAACGCTCTGTTGGGCTCCACTTTGTTGTGATAATTTATGGCCATTTTGCATCCGGGTTTATTCTACTGAGATTAACAGCAGATCCGAGCACAAGCTGACATTGGCAAAACGCGTGCGGGAACGGTCCATTCTTGGACTGAACTCCCCGACTTTCCTCAGAGAAAGGAATATCCGAGGGAATAACTGAGTCCTGGTGACGGGATCCATAGAACATGGTAGAGCAGAGGAACGGTCTGAAGAAGGGCCTTGACCCGATATGTCATCTACTCCTTTTCTCCAGAGATGCTGTCTGACCCACTGAGTTTTTTGTGTCTATCTTCGGTTTCAAGCAGCATCTGCAGTTCCTTCCTGCTCAGGAACAGGTGCTTTGGCCCATAATGTTCTCCGTTCCATTGTGCTTTATTTCAATGGTGTTTATTTGTCACACGTGCAACTGCGCGGTGAAATTCACTTTGCATATATTACACGTGCGGGCCCCGCCATGTTTTAGAAACATAGAAACATAGAAACATAGAAAATAGGTGCAGGAGCAGGCCATTCGGCCCTTCGAGCCTGCACCGCCATTCAATATGATCATGGCTGATCATCCAACTCAGTATCCTGTACCTGCCTTCTCTCCATACCCCCTGATCCCTTTAGCCACAAGGGCCACATCTAACTCCCTCTTAAATATAGCCAATCAACTGGCCTCAACTACCTTCTTGTGGCAGAGAATTCCAGAGACTCACCACTCTCTGTGTGAAAAATGTTTTCCTCATCTCGGTCCCAAAGGAATTCCCCCTTATCCTTAGACTGTGACCCCTTGTTCGGACCTCCCCAACATCGGGAACAATCTTCCTGCATCTAGCCTGACCAACCCCTTAAGAATTTTGTAAGTTTCTATAAGATCCCCCCTCAGTCTTCTAAATTCTAGCGAGTACAAGCCAATTCTATCCAGTCTTTCCTCATATGAAAGTCCTGACATCCCAGGAATCAGTCTGGTGAACCTTCTCTGTACTCCCTCTATGGAAAGAATGTCTTTTCTCAGATTTGGAGACCGAAACTGTACGCAATACTCCAGGTGTGGTCTCACCAAAACCCCGTACAACTGCAGGAGAACCTCCCTGCACCCATACTCAAATCCCTTCGCTATGAATGCTAACATACCATTTGCTTTCTTCACTGCTCTTTCTGTGAAAATCTTTTTTTCTCATCTCGGTCCTAAAAGACTTCCCCCTTATCCTTAAACTGTGACCCCTTGTTCTGGCCTTCCCCAACATCGGGAACAATCTCCCTGCATCTAGCAGCTTGTTCCAGGTACCCCACATACTGTGTCGAAAACCTAGACTGTTCGTATACTTTTAAACTTTGACCCAGGCACCTTAAAGCTATGCCCTATAGTCTTTGACATTTCCACCCCATGAAAAAGGTTCTGACTCTTTACCCTATCTGCGCCTCTCACAACTCCAGTGGGCTCAGTGTAACTGGTCCATTACATTGCTACAATCGTAAATCACAGATTAACTGCTTCTCAATTAGGGGCTGTGTCATTCATTGGAAATGCTCGGACTGGGTTTTAGTTTTTTTAGTTTTTCGATTTAGAGATGCAGCTCGGAAACAGGCCCTTCAGCCCGCCGAGTCCTCACCGACCAGCGATCCCCGCACACTACCACTCTCCTACACACACGAGGGACAACTTACACGTACACCAACCCAATTAACCTGCAAACCTGCACGTCTTTGGAGTGTGGGAGGAAACCGGAGCTCCCGGAGAAAACCCACACGGTCACGGGGAGAACGTACAAACTCCGTACAGACGGCACCCGTAGTCGGGATCGAACCTGGGACTCCGGCGCTGCAAGCGCTGTAAGGCAGCAACTCTACCGCTGCGCCACCGTGGCTGCCCATAGTTGGGGCTAGTGTAGATGGGGACATCTTGGTTGGCGTGGGCAGGTTGAGCCGAAGGGGCTGTTTCCACGCTATATGACTCTGCGACAAAGACTGTAACTCTATCAGCTCAATCTGGAATCTAGATTTGTACAGGCAGTGTGTGCTTATGTTCTTCACATCGGGTGTGCCCAATTGATGCTCACTGTTTAGGATTAATGATTATGACTTTACAGAATGTTTACTGATCAGTAATCTGACGCAGGCTGCCAGGAAATATAATATCTGCTGCTTACTAAACTAGCAGAGATTGTGGAGAATGGGATTTTGGCCCACAGCCCGGGGATATTATGAAGATGCTTATCTGGATAAAGTGAAAGGAATTTGAAAATGAACGACAAGGCATTTAGACCTCGACCACAGCAAGCTTCCCCCTAGATCAGCACTGAGCACTTGCTTATAGCACAAAGCGCTGGAGGAACCCAGTGAGTCAGGTTGCATCTGTGGAAGGAATGGACAGGACGGACAATGTTCCAGGGTAAGGTCACTTCTATGATGGGCAGCACGGTAGCCAGCGGTAGAGTTGCTGCCTTGCAGCGCCAGAGACCCAGGTTCGATCCTGACACTGGTTGCTGTCTGTACGGAGGTTTGTACGTTCTCCCTAGTGACCAGTGGGTTATCTCCGGGTGCTCCCGTTTCCTCCCACAAAGGCAGGATACAGGGTAACGTTTAGTTTTGTGTGGGTTGGAAGGTTAATTAGCTTCTGTAAATTGTCCCTGGCGCGTAGGATGGAACTAGTGCCAACGGGTGATCGCCGGTCGGCACAGACTTGGTGTGTCGAAGGGCCTGTTTCCACACTGCAGCTCTAAACCAAACTAAACTAAGGTCACAAGGTCAAATGTCATTGGAGTTGAATTAGGCCATTCGGCCCATCAAGTCTACTCTGGCATTCAATCATGGCTGATCTATCTCTCCCTCCTAACCCCATTATCCTGCCTTCTCCCCATAACCTCTGACACCAGTACTAATCAAGAATCTATCTATCTCTGCCTTAAAAATATCCATTGACTTGGCCTCCACAGCCTTCTGTGGCAAATAATTCCATAGATTCACCACCCTCTGACCAAATAAATTTCTTCCTAAAAGAACATCCCTTCATTCTGAGGCTATGACCTCTAGTCTCCGACTCCCACTAGTGGAGACATCCTCTTCACATCCACTCCATCCAAGCCTTTCACTGTCCTGTCTGTTTCAACGAGATCCCCCCCCCCCTCATTCTTCTAATCTCCAGCGAGTACAGGCCCAGTGCTGCTGTCAAACGCTCATCGTAGGTTAACCTACTCATTCCTTGTAAACCTCCTCTGGAGCCTCACCAGGGCCAACACATCCTTCCTCAGATATGGTGCCCAAAATTGCTCGCAATATTCCAAATGCGGCCCGACCAGCGCCTTACAGAGCCTCAGCATTACATCCCTAAGCCTGAAGAAAAATCCCAACTGTAACATCATCTGTCCCTTCTTTGCCCAGATGTTGCCTGGTCCTCCAGCCCTTTGTAGATGCTGGAATCTTGCTTGGAACACAGTTTCTTGTGTCCTCTACGCAACCTACTTGTCTTGTATGGTACAATCCTCCCACTGAAGCGGGAGAATTTTGTGGATGAAATATCCATGGTTGTCCTTCAATACCATCAGGTACCTTCTGGCCAGTGTAGTCCTCAGAAGCATTTAGGGAGACCAGGTTGCAAAATGGCCACAGACCTTTGGGAATCACAGCCTGTGTCTGTTCAATAAAGAAGAGTGAGTATTCGAGATGGCATCCAGACTCTCAAGACCATGCATGGAGGGCAGGATACAGGGTAACGTTTAGTTTTGTTTATTATTGTCACGTTGTAGCGGCGCCTAGTGGTGGGGCTGGGAAGTCAGAACCCTCGTCATCGGTCGGCACGGTCACGTGACCGCGGGGGGTTCGCTCGCGGGCTTTTAGTCAGATGTCAGCGCTCCTCCCAGCGACAGGAGCCGTTTTCGTGAGCTCAACTAGGCACGCGGTTTTTACGCGTTTTGGTTTTGTTTTCTGTGAATAAAAACTGTTTCACTCAACCTGCCTGGTCTCGCTTCAACGTGTACCGAGGTAGTCAATAGACAATAGACAATAGGTGCAGGAGTAGGCCATTTGGCCCTTCGAGCCAGCACCGCCGTTTAATGTGATCATGGCTGATCATCCCCAATCAGTACCCCGTTCCTGCCTTCTCCCCATGTCCCCTGACCGCTATTTTTAAGAGCCCTATCTAGCTCTCTCTTGAAAGTGCCCTCTGAGGCAGAGAATTTCACAGACTCACCACTCTCTGTGAGAAAAGGTGTTTCCTCGTCTCCGTTCTGAATATAACAATTGCAGCACGGAAACAGGTCCTCTCGGCCCTTCCAGTCCGTGCCGACCATTTGTTTTCCCATCTACCTGCACTCAGACCATACCCCTCCATTTCCTTCCCGTCCATATACCTATCCACTTTACTTTTAAATGTTAAAATCGATCCTGCCTCCACCACTTCTGCTGGAAGCTCATTCCACACAGCCACCACCCTCTGAGTAAAGAAGTTCCCCCTCATGTTACCCCTAAACTTCTGTCCCTTAATTCGCATGTCATGCCCTCTTGTTTGAATCTTCCCTACCCTCAATGGGAAAAGCTTATCCCTGGCTTACTCCTTATTCTTAAATTGTGGCCCCTGGTTCTGGACTCCCCCAACATTGGGAACATGTTTCCTGCCTCTAGCGTGTCCAAGGCCTTAACAATCTTATATGTTTCAATGAGATCCCCTCTCATCCTTCTAAACTCCAGAGTGTACAAGCCCAGCTGCTCCATTCTCTCAGCATATGACAGTCCCGCCATCCCGGGAATTAACCTTGTAAACCTACGCTGCACTCCCTCAATAGCAAGAATGTCCTACCTCAGACTTCGGGACTGAAACTGCACACAATACTCCAGGTGTGGTCTCATTAGGGCTCTGTACAACTGCAGAAGGACCTCTTTGCTCCTATATTCGATTCCTCTTGTTATTCCTCTTGTTATAAAGGCCAACATGCCATTCGCTTTCTTGTACTGTGAAAAGCTATTTTGTTGCGTGCTATCCAGTCAGCGTTGATATTATACATTTCTCTTCAGACTTTTCTTTGAAGACTGCTTTCATCCGTTATCAAACTACATTTATTAAAGTCCAATCTCTGTGGGACAAGGGAATTTGTAATGTATGTCTCACTGATTGAATTGATTGGAAGATGCAGCTTGGCCCAGCGATCCCACACCAACCATCGACCACCTGTCCATGCCAGTTCCACGTTATCTCACTTCCACATCCACTACTTACGCTCTCAGGGCAATCTACAGAGGTCAACTCAACTAAAACCCACCCAACTTTAGGATGTGGGAGGAAACCGGAGCACCCGGAGGAAACCCACACGGTCACAGGGAGAACATGCAAACTCCACCCTGACAGCACCCGAGGTCAGGATCGAACCCGGGTCTCTGGCACTGTTAGGTGGCAGCTCCACTGTGCCATCGCTGTGACTTTTTTTTGCTATTCTTTTGAATTTAGAGGGCGGTTCTCTGGATACTTTCAAGAGAGAGTTAGATAGGGCTCTTGAAGATATTGGAGTCAGCGGATATGGGGAGAAGGCAGGAACGGGGTACTGATTGGGGATGATCAGCCATGATCACATTGAATGGCGGTGCTGGCTCGAAAGGGCCGAATGGCCTACTCCTGCACCTATTGTCTATGGTCTATTACTCTCATTATCCGGTGAAGCATAATGACTGTAAACTCTTCTATAAGACCAATTTCCTTAAGAAGTTAAATACCTTGATATATGTTGCAAAAGATGCCAGCCATAATCCACTGATGAGATTGTTAAAGTTGTTACAATCAAATTGCACATTTCAAGATTCAAGATTCAATTTAATTGTCGTATGTACCAATTAAGATACAGTGAAGTTTGAGCTATCGTACAGCCATACTAAGTAAAAAGCAAAAATACACACAGCACATAAACGTTTGGCATAAACATCCACCACAGTGGAATCAACATTCCTCACTGTGACGGAAGGCAATAAGGTTCAGTCATCTTCCTCCTTTGTTCACCCGTGGTCGGGGCCTTTGAACGGGGCCGTTGCCGACGGCCCGTTGTTCAAGCCCCCCCCGTCGGGATGATCGAAACTCCAGCATCGGGGCGAAGCGGAACATTCCTCTCCCGAGTCGGCCGCTCCGTTCCAGAGACCGCTGCTTCATGTTGTTAAAGTCCACAGGCCCCGCGATCGGAGCTCCAACGCTGGCGATCCTCGGCAGCAGATCCCAGGCTCTGCGATGGCAAGTCCGTGCCGCACCCACGGCTAGAGGCTCCAGGCCGGTCTCCATGAAAGGCCGAACCACTCATACTAATAAATTAAATGAATGAATTAAACATTGCTCGATCACAAGTGCACAACTCCATTATGCCAAAATTGATATTTCCCAAAAGATCATTTTGTACTCAAATCAAAACATCATTAAACACATTAAGGGCGGCACAGTGGCACAACGGTAGTTGCTTGCTCGCAGCGCCGGAGACCCGGGTTCGATCCTGACTACGGGTGCTGTCTGTACGGAGTTTGCACGTTCTCCCTGTGACCTGCGTGGGTTTCCTGTTGGGGCTCCAGTTTCCTCCCACGCTCGAAAGACGTACAGGTTTGGAGGTGAATTGGCTTTGACAAGATTATAAATTGTCCCCAGTGTGTGTGGGATAGTGTCAGTTTACATGGGGTGATCGCTGGTCGGTGTGGACTAGATGGGCTGAAGGACCTGCTTCCGTGCTGTATCTCTGAAGTCTACGCTTGTTTCTGAAGATAATTCCCGGCTCTTTCTCAATTGTTCTGTGTGTTGTGCTTTGTATCCTTGCAGATGGCTGAGCAATGAAAAATTAATGCATCGTTTTCCATTTATATGGGCATGACAGTCCAATATCAAGCTTGCATGAATATAATATATATGTGAAGTATGATCAGCTAAAACACCTCACCTTGTCGCATTTATTATCTTGGCTTCCACCTAAATTATTGGTAAGAGGCATTCTCAGCTGCAATGTATTCCACTTTTTATGCACCTTTTAGACCACATTATTGTGGGGAATTTAGTTCGGTTCAGTTTAGTTTGGAGATACAGCGTGGAAACAGGCCCTTTGGCCCACCGGCCAGCGATCACCCTGCACACTACTAGCTCTATCCGACACACACTAGGGACAATTTACATTTATACCAAGCCAATTAACCTACAAATCTGTACGTCTCTGGAGTGTGAGAAGGAACCGAAGATCTCAGAGAAAACCCGTGTCGGTCACGTACAAACGCCGTACAGACAAGCACCCGTAGTTGGGATTGAACCCGGTCTCTGCGCCACCGTGCCGCCCACATTACTCCATGATAGAATAAGATGGGAACATTTGAGCTTTTCCTGTGTCGTTATGTACCCTTCAAACCATGCAACTTTTCTCAGTAAAGAGCATAAAATATGCCCTTGGCCATGACGCCTATGCATTGCCTTTAGACTTTAAGACATAGTTCAAGTTCCAAGTTCAAGTTCAAGTGAGTTTATTGTCGTGTGTCCCTGATAGGACAATGACGTTCTTGCTTTGCTTCAGCACACAGAACATAGACGGCATTGACTACAAAACAGATCAGTGTGTCCATATATCCATATACAAATATATACACACATGAATAAATAAACTGATAAAGTGCAAATAACAGATAATGGGTTATTAATGTTCAGAGTTTTGTCCGAGCCAGGTTTAATAGCCTGATGGCTGTGGGGAAGTAGCTATTCCTGAACCTGGTCGTTGCAGTCTTCAGGCTCCTGTACCTTCTACCTGAAGGTAGCAGGGAGATGAGTGTGTGGCCAGGATGGTGTGGGTACAGCGCGGAAATAGGTCCTTCAGCCCAATGAGTCCGCGCGACCAGCGGTCACCCCGTACACCAGCACTATCCTACACACCAGGGGCAATTTACAATTTACAGCAGCCAATTAGCTTACAAACCAGCACGTCTTTGGTGTGTGGGTGGAAACCGGAGCACCCGGAGAAAACCCACGCGGTCACAGGGAGAACGTACAACCTCTGTGCGGACTGCACTTGTGGTGTTCGATAAATCACCGGATTCAGACAACAGAGTTTGATTCACCAAGTATTTTATTGCACTACTAAATAAGGCACATACACTCGCGTCTCCCCGAATATCCCTGTACGCACTCGCAAACCCCGAGTACACAGCGGAGCACGCCGCAGGATGTTCCTGTTCTTGATCACCCGGCACTGTTCGCAAGTTTGGGGATCTCCCCCCCCCGAGAGGGCGTCCGACACCATCCTTCATGGCATTTCTCATCAGAGCAGACCATAGAAACATAGAAACATAGACAATAGGTGCAGGAGTAGGCCATTCGGCCCTTCGAGCCTGCACCGCCATTCAATATGATCATGGCTGATCATCCAACTCAGTATCCTGTAGCTGCCTTCTCTCCATACCCCCTGATCCCTTTAGCCACAAGGGCCACATCTAACTCCCTCTTAAATATAGCCAATGAACTGGCCTCAACTACCTTCTGTGGCAGAGAATTCCACAGATTCACCACTCTCTGTGTGAAAAATGTTTTTCCCATCTCGGTCCTAAAAGACTTTCCCCCTTATCCTTAAGTGCCACTGCCCCCCTCTAGACTGCCCCCCCTCCCCGAGCCAATCATAAGCCCCCCTTGTCTGCAACGTTGCTGCACTACTGACAGCAGGGGGCGCGGGTGGTCTACGCAACTATAGCTGTTGTGTTTTGTCCACCAACGCCACGCTTTCCCATAGAATGGGCTGAGAAAGGCCCCGTTCCCAGGCAATGATCACAGGTGCCAGGTCATACCCCATACTAATAAATATTGCTTGATCATGTGCATAACTCCATGATGCCAAAATCAATATTTCCCAAAAGATTATACTGTACCCAAACCAAAACAGTGGATTTGGATCTTGTTTTCGAAGGGTATGGAATGTATTGCTGCTCATTTAGCTGATAGCTCCATTTTTCATTTTAGCTGAAATTGGCTGTTTATTGGCAGGATTTAGTGAAGAGTGTTTTAATCGTCATGTGTTCCAGGTAGAACAATAAAATTCTTACTTGCAGCAGCACAACAGAATATGTAAACATAGACTTTAGACCTTTCAACTCCAGGGATTAAACTCTAGAGATACAGGGAAACAGGCCCTTCGGCCCGCCGTCCGGTTTATCTAACACTAACACTAACACTGTCCTACACACTTGGGACAATTTTACAATTTTGTTCCGGGGCAAACCCGCGCTGTCACAGGTAGAAAGGACAAAGTCCTGATGGGTAACAACCGTAGTCGGGCACAAACTCGGGTCTCTGGCGCTGTAGGGCAGCATGCCGTCTGAACTGGAATAACATCCGATAGTCCAGAAAATCTGTCAATCCAGGATCACCAAAGTCCTGAGCTTGCCAGATTATTTGAATTTTGGGTTTTGCAATCACTGCCAGTCCAAGGTTCCTGATGTATTTTGTTGAACTTTGCAGCTTAAAGCTGCTGCCTTATCGTGACCCTTTCTTTGCACCAACTAATTTATACCTAAGCAGTTATACCAGTTACATCTTGTACTGGTAGTGATATTGTTGCAATGTAATATTAAAAGCAATGTTTTGAAATCATGACAAAAAGTGTCTAGGAGCTTTCCACTTGCTTTTAGCAAAATGCACATATGCTATTATTTCATTTTTTCAGCAGTGGATCGGTGTAAGTGGAATGAAAGGGTATTCGGTTTTAAGGGCGGCTAGGTGGCGCAGTAATAGAGTTGCTGCCTTGCTGTGCCAGAGACCCGGGTTCGATCCTGACTACGGGTGCTGTCTGTACGGAGTTTGTACCTTCTCCCCGTGACCTGCGTGGGTTTTCTCCGGGTGCTCAGGTTTCCTCCCACACTCCAAAGAAGTCCAGGTTTGTAGTTTAATTGGCTCGGCATAATTGCAAATTGCCCCCAGTGTGTGTAGGATAGCGTTCGTGTGCAGGGATCGCAGGCCGGCGTGGACTTGGTTGGCCGAAGAGCCGATTTCCACACTGTATCTCTAAAACTAAAAGAATAAATGTGGATGTTTATGGAGCGGTGTGTAACCCACGTCGATTCCAAACTGTCATGACTTTAATAACTGCAAGAGAACTGGAGGCAAATCTCAAGCCTAGTCACATAACTTCATATGCACAAACATGGTGAGTACAATGAAAATTACACTTGTTGCAGCATCTAGCACATAGACCCAGACAACATACAAACATGTACATTACACAGTGTCAGGGGTTATGCAGAGAAGGCAGGAGAGTGGGGTTAGGAGAGAGAGAGAGATCAGCTATGATTGAATGGTGGTGTAGACTTGATGGGCCGAATGGCCTAATTCTGCTCCTATCACTTATGAACTTATAAATACATTACACACGGGTTCTACAAGATAGAAAAAGGAAAACAGGAAGGTTCAAAACAAAACCAAGACGTTTGTGCAAAACACAAGTGGAAAACGAAAGGGGCGTCAGGGTGCCCCGGGTTCGATCCCGACTACGGAATTTGCACGTTCTCCCTGTGACCGCGTGGGTTTTCTCCGGGTGCTCCGGTTTCCTCCCACATTCCAAAGACGTGAGGGTTTGTAGGTTAATTGGCCTCTGTAAATTGTCCCTAGCATGTAGGATTGGACTAGTGCACTAGTGGTGATCGCTGGCCAGCGTAGTCCCGGTGGGCCGTAAGGACCCGTTTACGCGCTGTAACTCTAAAGCCTAAACGTCTAAAGTCTAAAACAAGTCCACAGCTGGGTGAGAGATGGTCCGTAGTTTTCTATTATCGAAGTAGGATTAGAGTTTGCGCGGTGGCGCAGTGGCAGTGTTGCCGCCTTACAGCGAATGCAGCGCCGGAGACCCGGGTTCGATCCCGACTACGGGTGCTGTCTGTACGGAGTTTGTACGTTCTCCCCTGACCTGCGTGGGTTTTCTCCGAGATCTTTGGCTTCCTCCCACACTCCAAAGAGTTTGCAGGTTAATTGGCTGGGTAAATGTAAAAATTGTCCTTCATGTGTGTAGGATAAGTGTTAATATGCGGGGATCGCTGGTCGACGCGGACCTGGTGGGTGGAAGGGCCTGTTTCCACGCTGTACCTCTGAAACTAAACTAAACTAAATGCTCCTGGCACAAAACGTCACCTAAACAATCCCTTCACCGACTCACTAAGTTACTCCAGTATTTTGTGCTTTGTTCAAAATTCCAGCATCTGCAGTTCCTCGAGACTCCAGGCTTAAGGGTTTTGTGAGTTGGTTTAAGAACATAGAGTCATAGAATGATACAGTGTGGAAACAGGCCCTTCGGCCCAACTTGCCCACACTGGCCAACATGTCCCAGCTACACTAGTCCCACCTGCCTGCGCTTGGTCCATATCCCTCCAAACCCGTCCTATCCATGTACCATCTAACTGTTTCTTAAATGATGGGATAGTCCCAGCCTCAACTACCTCCTCTGGCAGCTTGTTCCATACACCCACCACTCTTTGTGTGAAACAGTTACCCCTCAGATTCCTATTAAATTGTTTTCCTTTCACCTTGAACCTGCTCCTCGATTCCCCCACTCTGGGCAAGAGACTGTGCATCTACCCGATCTATTCCTCTCATGATTTTGTACTCTATAAGATCTGCTCTCATCCTCCTGCGCTCCATGGAGCAGAGACCCAGCCTACTCAACCTCTCCCTATAGCTCAAGCCCTCTAGTCCTGGCAACATCTTCTTAAATCTTTTCTGAACCCTTTCAAGCTTGACAATATCTTCCCTATATCAATCATCGTGCCCAGAACTGAACACAATATTCTAAATGTGGTCTCATCAACATCTTATACAACTGCAACATGACCTCCCAACCTCTCTACTCAATACTCAAGACTGATGAAGGCCAAAATGGCAAAAGCCTTTTTGACCACATGGTAGTTGTCGGAACTTGGTCGAACTGTTCCTGAACTTGGTCGAGTGCGACTTCAGTCTTTTGAAAGCAGGAGTTACTTCTTTTACCATTGAATCATCTTAAAAACGCTTTGAAATTTTTATTGCTTGACCTTTTAGTTGCAATTTGCTGGTGAAATATGCTGGTGAAATATCTGGAGACAAATGAAGTTAAATTCCCAGCAATTTATCATGTTAGGAAATCAGATCGATGCTTTGTCCATTGTTGTTCATGGCATTTAGTACGTTTAACGTGGTTGCTTTTAATAAAGAAAGAAGTCACTGATAGAGTCTGATAGCGTGGAAACAGGCCCTCCTCAACTGCTAACCCAATTGGTAACCTACTTATTGGTTACCAATTTATATCCTGCAGTTTTGCAATTGTTCATGGAAGAGAGCTGAGAATCTGACCAGTTAATTCTTGTGGATACAAGGAACTGCAGATGCTGGTTTACAAAAAAAAAAAGACACAAAATGCTGGAGTAATTCAACGGGTCAGGCAGCATCTCAGGAGAACAAGGATAGGTGGGCCCCAACCCGAAACGTCACCTATCCATGTTCTTTGAGATTGCTGCCTGACCCGCTGTGTAGCTCCTGTCCCACTTAGGAGACCAAAACAGCAACCTCTGGTGACCTTGCCCGCCACCCAAGGTTTCCATGAGGCCACCGGAGGTTTTGGTCACTCTCCCTAATGGTCGAAAGTGGTTTCCGCGGTGGTCGAGGCTTCATCTAGGTTGCTGCAATTTTTTCATCATGTTTTAAACCGGCCGCGACTAAAAATAGGTTTGCCTTTTTAAAAATCGATAATTTTTTAGTCGCGGAGCTAATCGAAGCCGGTTTTCTTCATAGTTGAGGAAGGTTTTCAACATATGCGTTGGAGGTGGTAGGAGATTGCAGGTCACCTCGACCTTGATTCTTTTTTGGGTGGCGGGCAAGGCCGTCAGAGGTTGCGGTTTAGGTCTCCTAAGTGGGACAGGGGCATTACTCCAGCAATTTGATCTTTTTCTCTACAAACTATCTTGCAGAAATAATGTCTCCAGTTAGCCATAAGTGACACCTCAGCCCTTTAGGTTATACGCTTACATATTTATGATAATCTGAGAAGCATTTGCTCGATCTGCGTTTAAGTTTATTTTAGTGTAGCTTAGAGATACAGCGCGGAAACAGGACCTTCGGCCCACCGAGTCCGTGCCGACCAGCGATCCCCGCTCACTAACACCATCATACACACACACTAGGGACAATACACAATTATACCAAGCCAACTAACCTACAAATCGGTGGGCCTTTGGAGCGTAGGTCACGGGGAGAACGCACAGACTCCGTACAGACAGCTCCCGTAGTCGGGATCGTTCCCGGGTCTCTAGGCAGCAACTCTACCACTGTGCTGCCCTTTCCATAAACCACATTTAGTTCTGCAAAGAACAAACCTGTTGCCACATTATAGCTGTTCAATGGTGTGTATTGTGGTACACAGTCGAAAATAACTTTACCACCTGTTTACCCACAAGGTTAAATCGCTCTTGAGGATTTCAGCAGCAGCTCAGCTGAGAGAGACACAAAAAGCTGGAGTAACTCAGCGGGACAGGCAGCATCTCTTGGATTGAAGGAATGAGTGGCTTTTTGGGTCGAGACCCATCTTCAGGCTGAGAGTCAGGGGAGAGGAAGGCACGGAGATAAGGAAGGGGAGGTGTCAAAATGAGGCATCAAAAGAGATGTAGATCAAGGAAAATGGAGAACAGACCATTGTTAGCTCGATGACCACAAAGCAAACAGAGATAAAATGTAATCAGGGAGACAGTCAGACTGGTCAGCAAACTGGGAAGGCTCAGTCTGAAGAAGGGTCTCGACCTGAACCATCAGCCATTCCTACTCTCCAGAGATGCTGCCTGTCCCGCTGAGTTATTCCAGCATTTTATGTCTATCGTTCGGAAGCGGGAAGGATGGAGAGAGAGGGAAGGCAAGAGTTACTTGTAGTTAGTCCAACATTTTGTGCCTATCTTTGGTGTAAACCAGCATCTGCAGTTCCTTCCTGCAGCAGCTAAAGCCAAGACTGGGCAGGTTTAACATCTGATTGTTTTTACAATAGATGAGTGACCCACTTTCTCAGATTATTGTACAGACCCTTCTGATTGAATTTACCCTGTAATCTTGTCAAGTAGAATAAGGCAGAGGGAGCTGACGCATATCACTGAAACCCTATACACAAAGTGCTAAAAAATAAAACACCATCAAATCATTTACGATTTCCCAAATGTCGACTGGGGCCGCTATTTTGAACCGTGTTATGGTAACCTTGTTGAGTCAGTTCAAATCCAATTTGTCCCACCCTGCTTCCTGCAAAGACTCCTTCCCCTATACTCCCAATTCCTCCGTCTACGGCCCACCTGCGCTCAAGATGAGGTGTTCCATACCTGAACATCAGAGATGTCCTCATTCTTTAGGGAATGGAGGTTCCCCTCTTCCATCATTGATCTGGCCCTCACTCGTGACTCCTCGGGACCCCGTAGATCTGCTCTTGCTCCCGCTCCACCGAGTCGTAACAGAGACAGAGTCCCCCTAGTCCTCACATCCCACCCCATCATCCGTCGCATGCAGCACATAATCCTCCGACATTATCGCCACCCCCAATGGGGATCCCACCACTAGCCACGTCTTCCCATCTCCACCCCTATCCGCTTTCCGCAGGGACCGTTCCCTCCGCAATCCCTTCCCACCCAAACCACCCCCTCCACAGGTAGCTTCCCCTGCAACCACAGGGGATGCAACACCTGTCACTATACCTCCTCCCTCGACTCCGTCCAAGGACCCTGACAGTCCTTTCTGGTGAGGCAGAGGTTCACTTGCAACTCCTCCAACCTCATCTACTATATCCGCTGTTCCAGGTGTGGACTCCTGTATGCCGGCGAGACCAAGCGCAGGCTCGACGATCGTTTCGCTGAACACCTCCGCTCAGTCCACCTAGGCCTATGTGATCTCCCGGTTGCCAAACACTTTAACTTCCCCTCCCATTCCCACACTGACCTTTCTGTCCTGGGCCTCCTCGATTGTCAGAGTGAGGCCCAGCGCAAATTGGAGGAACAGCACCTCATATTTCACTTACATAGATACATAGATTCATAGACAACAGGTGCAGGAGTAGGCCATTCGGCCCTTCGAGCCAGCACCACCATTCAATGTCATCATGGCTGATCATCCCCAATCAGTACCCCGTTCCTGCCTTCTCCCCATACCCCTTCATTCCTCTAGCCCTAAGAGCTCTATCTAACTCTCTTTTGAAAACATCCAGTGAATTGGCCTCCACTGCCTTCTGAGGCAGAGAATTCCACAAATCCACAACTCTCTGGGTGAAAAAGATTTTCCTCATCTCAGTCCTAAATGGCCTCCCCCTTATTCTTAACTCTCCCTTACAAAGCTTACAAACCAACGGTATGAATTTTGACTTCTCTAACTTCAAGTAACCCTTGCTTTCCCTCTCTCACCGTCCCTCCCCCACCCTAGTTCACGGACTAGTTTCACTGTCCTTCTGATTAAATGTTGCTATCTGTATGTCACCATCCTCTCAGCTAACAATGAAACATTCTACATTTCCCTTGATCAACGTCCCCTTTGATCTGTATTTCCACACCTCACTCTTCCTTATCTCTATGTCCCCCTCTCCCCTGACTCTCAGTCTGAAGAATGGGTCACCCATTCCTTCTCTCCAGAGATGCTGCCTGTCCCCGCCCGCTGAGTTACTCCAGCAATTTGTGCCCATTTAATTGCAGCAGTTCACCACCCAGCCAGAAGGGGTCAGACTAGTTTGTAGTCTGAACTAGTGTCACCGATAGTTCACCCGCTGAGTTTCTCCAGCTTTTTGTGTACTCACCGATAGTTCAGGTTAGTTTAGAGTTACAGCGTAGAAACAGGCCCTTCGGCCCACTGAGTCCATGCAGACTAACGATCGATCGCCTGTACTTATTTTATCTTACACACCAAGGACAGTTTACAGAAAGCAATTAACCTACAAACCTGCATGTCTTTGGAACGTGGGAGGAAACCTGAGGTCCCGGTGGGAGGAAAACTGAAAACTCACGTGGTCACAGGGAGAACGTACAAACTCCATACAGACAGCACCCGTAGTCAGGATCGAACCTGGGTCTCTGGCGCTGTAAGGCAGCACCTCCTCCATATTGTCACCTGTCCATTTCCCTCCGCAGATGCTGCCTGACCCGCTGAACTCCTCCAGTATGTTGGAGCAATTGATCAAGATTCCAGATCTGCATTTTCTTGCGTCTCCGGTTTCCTCCCACGATCCAAAAGAAGGTGTGATTTTGCAGGCTAATTGGCCTCTGTAAAACTGGCCCAGTGTGTGGATGAGAAAGTTATGTCTCGACACAAAACCTCGCCCATTCCTTCTCACCAGAGATGCTGCCTGCCCCGCTGCATCATTCCAGCATTTTGTGTCTATCTTTGGTGTAAACCAACATTCTTAATTAGTACAGGCATCAGACATTATGGGGAGAAGGCAAGAGAATGGGGTTAGGAAGGAGAGATAGAGTTAGATAGAGTTACATAGAATTACATAGAAAATAGGTGCAGGAGGAGGCCATTCGGCCCTTCGAGCCAGCACCGCCATTCATTGTGATCATGGCTGATCGTCCGCTATCAATAACCCGTGCCTGCCTTCTCCCCATATCCCTTGACTCCACTAGCCCCTAGAGCTCTATCTAACTCTCTCTTAAATCCATCCAGTGACTTGACCTCCACTGCCCTCTGTGGCAGGGAATTCCACAAATTCACAACTCTCAATGGGTGAAAAGGTTTTTCCTCACCTCAGTCTTAAATGCTTCCTCATTATTCTAAGGCTGTGGCCCCTGGTTCTGGACTCGCCCAGCATTGGGAACATTTTTCCTGCATCCAGCTTTGTCCAGTCCTTTTTATCAGCCACGATTCAATGGCGGAGTAGACCTGACGGGCCGAATGGCCTCATTCTACTCCAATTCCTTATGACTTTATGACCTTCTGATCTGCAGTTCTTTCCTACACAGTTAGTTTTTCAGGTTGGTGCGGGGAGTACTTTGCTCCAGTTGATGACTGCTCTGCTTCTAAGTGTCCTGCAGTTGCCATGGCTTGTGACAGGATCTGTGATCCTCGCACTAAACATTATTCCCTCATCATGTTGTTTAAGAAGGAACTGCAGATGTTGCCTCACCATGTATCTGTACACTGCAAATGCATCGATTGTCATTTTGCATTGACTTTCCGCTGACTGGTTAGCACGCAACAAAAAGCTTTTCACACGGTTCACCTGAACGGCTGAACTGTGAACGGAATCCTGTTTGGTGCCTTTACAGAAGATCTCAGCGACTGGCCAGTACTTTCACCCATGGCATTGACCTGAAAGATTGACAACATTTCTCTTTCCATTGATGCAGCCAGGAGAATGTTTCCCTGTTTATTACCCTCGCACTTCCAGGATCTGCTGTATTTCACTCCCTGCCAGGTATTCGGGAACGTCCCAAGTTGCTCAGGTTGGTCTTGACATGGGGAGACCCGGGATCACGTAAACTAAATAATGCCCCTGTCCCGCTTAGGAAACCTGGACGGAAGCCTCTGGAGACTTTGCGCCCCACCCAAGGTTTCCGTGCGGTTCCCGGAGGTTCCTGGAGGTTTTTGTCAGTCTCCCTGATGGTCGAGAGTGGTTTCCGCTTCATCTACGTTCCGGCGATTATTTCAAAAAATTGAAAAAACCTCCGGGAAACTCCGGGAACCTGACAAAAACCTCCGGGAACCGCACGGGAACCTTGGGTGGGGCGCAAAGTTCAGGTTCCCCAAGTGGGACAGGGGCATAAGAATGCCCCTGTTTCGACCTTTGGGCAGTGATGAATTAGTTGTTGTTATTTGAACGCCCTGTTCGCTGAAATTAAGAATAAGGGGTAGGCCATTTAGAACGGAGATGAGGAAAAACTTTGTCACCCAGAGAGTTGTGAATTTGTGGAACTCTCTGCCTCAGAAGGCAGTGGAGGCCGATTCATTGGATGCATTCAAGAGAGAGTTCTGCTTCTTCGTGCGTTTAAGGCAGCAGCAGGGTGATGCCATCCGGTTCGACGTCCGTAGGTGCCCGCCTTAAAGAGGGCGCATGTTCCGGGCTGGCGCCGAGCTGCGGCGCTGCCGCTGTCTCTGTTTGTTGGCGTTCGCCTGACCGAGGTCGGTCGACAGGGCTCACCACGGGGAGGTCGACAACATGAGCCCCGAGAGAGAGTTCGACAGAGCTCTTAGGGCTAGCGGAATCAAGGGATGTGGGGAGAAGGCAGGAACGAGGTACTGGTTGTGAACGATCAGCCATGATCACAGTGAATGGCGGTGCCGGCTCGAAGGGCCGAATGGCCTCCTCCTGCACCTATTTTTCTACGTTCTATGTGTAGATGAAATCGATCCAATCTGCCACGGTAGAAAGGGAAAGAGTATAAATCAACCCGCGTTCCCACACTTTCTTAGCAAGGGTATAGCTGTTGGCCAAAGCATGGTGTTGTTGGACAACTCCAGATTCAGGGACAGTTTGTTCCCAGCTGTTAACAGGCGACTGAACCATCCCTATCACAACCAGAGAGCCACTATCTACCTCACTGGTGACCCTCGGACTATCTTTGATCGGACTTTACTCGCTTTATCTTGTAGTAAATGTTATTGTCTTTACCATGTATCTTTCTTTACACTATTCTTTAGACAGGATCTCAACCCAAAACCTTTCCTATTCCTTTTCTCCAGAGATGCTGCCTGCCTCGCTGAGCATTTTGTGTCTATCTTCGGTGTTTACCAGCATTTGTGGTTCCTTCCTACACATACATTAATAATGTTCTTGGTGAGATCTGACATTAACATTGTCATCGGAATAGGTTGCTGGAATAATTGCAGGAAGGATAAACGGTTTAGTTTAGTTTAGAGATACAGTACGGAAACAGGCCCTTCGGCCCACCGAGCTCGCACCGACCAGCGATCCCCGCACGGTAACACTATTCTACACACACTAGGAACAATTGACACTTTTCCCCGAGCCAATTAACCTACAAACTGCACGTCCTTGGAGTGTGGGAGGAAACCGAAGATCTCGGAGAAAGCCCACGCGGTCACAGCGAGAACGTACAGGCTCAGCACGGTCAGCGCCCGAGGTCAGGATCGAACCCGTGACTCTGGCGTTGCAGGCACTGCAACTCTACTGATGCGCCAAAGTGCCGCAGTGTGAAGTTACATGCCATGCAAAGGTGTATGTCAGGCGCCATGTGAGAAATTTAAAAAACAATATTAATTCAGGATGATAAATATATGATATTGCAAGTTCACGTTATAGTAGAATTAGGCCATTCGGCCCTTCGAGTCTACTCCGCCATTCAATCATAGCTGATCTCTGCTTCCTAATACAATTTTCCTGCCTTCTCCCCACAACCCTTGACACCTGTTCGAATCAAGAATTTGTCTATCTCTGCCTTAAAAATATCCACTGACTTGGCCTCCACAGCCCTCTGTGGCAATGAGTTCCACAGATTAACTACCCTCGCTTCCTCTTCACCTCCCTTCTAAAAGAGCGCCCTTTAATTCTGAGGCTGTGCCCTCTGGTCCTGGACTCTCCCACCAGTGGAAACATCCTCTCCACATCCACTCTATCTATGCCTTTCATTATTCTGTAAGTTTCAATGAGGTCCCCCCCCCCCCCCCTCAACCTTCTAAACTCCAGCGAGCAGAAGCCCAGTGCCGTCAAACGCTCCTCATATGCTAACCCACTCATTCCTGGAATCATTCTTGGACCCTCTCCGAGGCCAGCACATCCTTGCTGTGCTGCTATTCACACATGGTGTTTGGTGTCCCCAAGCAAAATATCGCATGCCGCAATAACCCCTGGGGCAGCAAGAATGCAGAACAGACCACAAATTAGCTCAGTGTGTCGCCTGTACATTGCCACGCCAGTATAATAGTTTGGCAGTGTAATAATGTTTTGCTTGCTTGACATGACTGAAGGTAGATCCAATTTCACATAATATAGAGCGCACTAAATCACATCTTATGACCCAGGGTACGGTACGGGGCCTTCTATCCTGGATTAGAGTTACAACCTGCTGGCACAAAGTGGGTTACTAGAGGGTTGCACCGTAGATGCCCGAGCTACTCTCAGAAGAAGCGAGTGCTCGGAGTTTGCCGTCGTGTGTAGTGGGTTGTGTCGATTGAGTGCCGTTCCGTGCATTTATACAGGGTCAAGGTGCCCGAGTGGACTCAATGCATGACATCTCGTTGGCAAGATTTATGAGGTATTATTCAAAACAGTCTCCATACCAGCAGGTTCCTCATAATGTATGGTCAACTAAACGGGTGGACAAGTTCCCCATCCCAGTTCCCCGACTGGATTCACTGCCCTCCTGATTAAGTATTACTGATGTATACGCCTCGTTATCATCTCCCTTCAGCTAACACTGAACCATTCTACACTTCCTTATCGTCCCCTGCTGTTGTTTCCACACTTTACCCTTCCATATCTCTCGACTCCTTCTCCCCTGACCCTCAGTCTGAAGAAAGGTCTCCACTGATTTGGCCTCCCACAGCCCTCTGTGGCAACGAGTTCCACAGATTAACTACCCTCCGACTAAAAGCCCTGTCCCACGGTACGAGTTCATTCCAAGAGCTCTCCCGAGTTTTGGGATGTGGGAGGAAACCGGAGCACTCAGAAGAAACCCACGCAGTCAAGGGAAGAACGTGCAAACTCCACTCAGAGAGCACCCGAGGTCAGGATCAAACCCGCGTCTCTGGTGCTGAGGCAGCAGTTTGTGCCCTGAAGGCTGAAGCTGCTCAGGTTAAAGATTCAGGTTCAGGCTTATCATTGTCACGCGGACCGAGGTACAGTGAAAAGCTTGTGGCAATCAGATCGCACAATATATAAGTGCAATCAAGTCAGGCTCCAGTGCAATGGGTAGAGGAAAATCACACATGTCCCAGAGCAATTTTGTGCTGGGACAAATTGAACGAAATCACAAGAGTCTCAATACAGTGAGGAAACAGGCCCTTCGTTCCAACTCGTCCAAAACCGGCCAACAAGGTCCCATCTACCCGAGGCCCACTTGCCTGCGTTTAGTCCATAACCCTCCAAACCTGTCCTATCCATGTACCTGTCCAACTGTTTCTTAAAAGTTGAAGATATCCCAACTAGCTGGATGGGATAGTCCCAGCTTCAACTACCTCCATACACCCACCACCCTCTGGGTGAAAATGTCACCCCTCGGATTCCTATTAAATCTTTTCCCCTTCACCTTGAACCTATGATCTTTTCCCCTTCACCCTGAACCAAGTAGCAATTTTTTGCTGGGACTGAGTAGCAATCCAACAGTTAGATATTGTTAAGCTATTGTGCGTAGCTGTTTTCATCCTTGGCACTCTTTCACAGTTTTTGTTCATATAATTAAAAAATAAAGGTACACTGTGCACATGTCACGCCTCCAGTGTTTGACTCCAGTGAGGTCACTTCGCCCCAGTTAACACAACCACCATGGTTCCCTGCCAATGCATCGAGAATGCTTTCCAAAGGTACTAGTGGTGGTGGCTTAATGCTGAGGCACTGGCAAATCATCAAGCAGACTCACGTGCAACGTAAGAAACCACTCAGGGTATGGGTTTAGTGTAGTGCAGAGACACAGCGCGCAAACAGGACCTTCGGCCCGCCCAGCTGCGCCGGCCGGCGATCTGGAGACTAACCCGGCAGCGATAGTGGAGAGGTCGGCGCGGCGGTCGATGAGGGCGCGGTCCGACGGACGAGGACGGACCACGTGGGAGCGAGGATGCCGCTACCAGTGGAAGGAACAAAAAAGGACCCGGCTTGTGAGGGGACGGAGGGGGAACAAAGGTAGAACTGGCGTGGGAAAGGGGGAAGGGGGCGGAAGAACAAAGGTAGACCTGGCGCGAGGGTACTTTGTAAATTTGTACGCGCCCTTTATGTAGCGGCTATTTGCATACCTTGGTTACGCAAGCAAAGAGTTTCACTGTGACTTGTCACATGTGACAATAAAGTATTCATTCGTTCGTTCGTTCATTCATTCATTCATCCTCGCACACTAATGCTATCCCACACACGCCATGAACAATTTACAATGATACTAAGCCAATTGGTCTACAACCCTGCCCGTCTTTAGAGTGTGGGAGGAAACCGGAGCACCTGGAGAAAACCCACGCAGGTCCCAGGGAGAACGTACAAACTCAGTACAGACAAGCACCCGTAGCCAGGATCGAACCTGGGTCTCTGGCGCCGCAATGCACTACTCTACCGCTGCGCCACCGTGTTTCCAGAAAACGAGAGCAATGTTTTCAAAACAATATTAAATTACTTTTTCCGAAGTTTCAATCTGAGGCAATTCTTTAATAATTCGCTGGTATTATGTATGCGCAAAAAATTATTTGTACAAATTGTCCATCTACAATGGTTGATTTCAGCACAGGCACTGTGGATGTTACTTTAGATCTCAGAGCCACAGAGCGGAAACAGGAGCTTCAGCTCACCGAGTCCACGCAGACCAGCGATCACCCCGTACACTAGCGCTACCTTATACACTAGGGACAATCTACAGTTTTTACAGAAAGAGAACACACAAACTCCGTACAGACGGCACCCGTAGTCAGAATCGAACCTGGGTCTCTGGCGCTGTAAGGCAGCAACTCTCCCGCTGCGCCACCATGCCAGGCTTTGTACTGCCCTCCTCTTTACCAACTTTATTCTCCCAACCCACCACAATCGGTCTGAGGAAGGGTCCTGACCATAAATGTCACCTCTCCCTGTCCTCAGAGATGCTGCCTGACCCGCTGAGCTACTCCAGCACTTTGTGTCTTTGTTTGGAGGCCAGCATCTGCAGTTCCTTCAGCTTTAGTTTTGGAAATACAGCGGGGGAAACAGGCCCTTCGGCCCACCGAGTTTGCACTCGCGATCCCCGCACATTAACACTAACCAACACACACTAGGGACAACTTGCACAAACACAGAGCCAATTAACTACAAACCTGTACGTCTTTGGAGCGTGGGAGGAAACGGACAATCTCGGAGAAACCCCACGCATGCCACGGGAAGACCCATACAAATTCCGTACAGACAGCACCCGTGGTCGGGATCGAACCCGGGTCTCCGACGCTGCAAGCGCTGTAAGGCAGCAACTCTACCGCTGGGCCACCTTGTTTCTTGTTTCTGCATCAATGTTGGTGATATTTACAATGTGTTCAGCCTTTAAGGAGGGGATATCTAGTTAATTCAGTGTTGCCGGGCAGTTTTCTGACTCAGCTAATCATTCAATGAAATGTCATCATCGTAAAGGGAGCCCTCAAGAAACCTTTGCACCACGCACATTTATCAAAGGTGAACGGTTTGCAGAGATTCACAAAATTTGCACTGAACGCTGGTGACCAGGGTTAAAGGTGATGGTCAAAATACAAAGTGCTGGAGTAACTCAGCGGGTCAGGCAGCATCTGTGGACGTAGTGGATAGGCTTTGTTTCGGGTCGGGACATTCAGCGGGACTAACAAATTACAGATAAATTGAATTGAATTGAAAGGTACAGAGTGAAAAGCGGCCATTCGGCCCACCAAGTCGATACCGACCATCGATTACACTCGTTCAGTGTTAACCCACTATTGCATCCACTCCCTCAACACTTGGCCAATCGACCTGCAAACCCGCACGTCTTTGGGGTGTGGAGGGGAGCTGGAGCATCTGAAGGAAATCCACGGGGTCACGGGGAGAACGTGCAAACTCCACACAGACAGCACCCGAGGTCAGGGTCAAACCTGGTGCCATAAAGCAGCAGCTCCACCAGCAGCACCACTGCAATGCCTAATAGTGACGGAGAAACCGGCACCATTTCGGGATGTGGGGGGAAACCGGAGCACCCGGAGGAAGCCAATGTAGTACAGGCACACTCCACAGAGACAGCACCCAAGGTCAGAATCGAACTTGAATGTTTAGATTTTAGATTAGAGGTTTGGCGCCGAAACGGCCCACAGAGTCCGCGCCGACCAGCGATCCCCCGTACGCGGTAAGGACTATCGTACACGCTAGGGACCATTTACAATCTTTACTGAAGCCAATTAACCTACAAATCTGCACGTCCTATGGCGTGTGGGAGGAAACCGGAGCACCCGGGGAAAACCCACGCGATCACGGGGAGAATAAAATTGGTATTGTGTAATCCGATTAGATAGCGCGCAAACCATGGCGTTTCATTCCCCAGTGGAATGTCACCTTGTCGTGGTGGAGAAGCTTGTGTGGACCTGAGATCCTGAGAGCGATGCCGACTGGAGCTACGCTCCTGGTGGGGTCACCCATGGCGGTAAGGTCGAGGGGGAGGCCTTTGATAAAGAGCGACCCAACCAAGACCTCAACGGTGGAACAGGCGGAGGACGATGGCTGCCCTTAGTGGAGCGTCACAGCGGCTGGGAAGGCGGGTGAAGGCTGCAAAAGAAAAGGGTCTCCGGTCGTCATGGACTCCATGCCACTGGATCCTGACCCAGATCTGTCAAGCACCGTGGGGTGGCTGCCTGTGCACCAGTCTCCCCACGTCAAACAAAGTCACGCACAGGCGTCCTCCATGAGAGGACAGTCATGCTCGTTTCCAGTGAGCGCCGGTGAGCGTTTCATTGTTCCTCACTGATCTTAATCCTAATCCTAATCTTCGGTTTCCTCCCACACTCCAAAGACAAACAAGTTTGAAGGTTAATTGGCTTGGCGTAAAGGTAAAATGGTGTAAAGTGTGTGTGGGATAGGTGTGCGGGGATTGCTGGTCGGAGCGGGCCAAAGGGCCTGCTTCCGTGCTGTATCTCTAAACTGAACTAAACTAAACCAATGGAAGCGGTGAATAGTGTGGTCCTAGACACTCCTGGTGGGCAGTGAATCTGGGTCCTGAGCACTGTGAGGCAGCAGCTCCACCTGCTGCTACACTGCGAGCAGAAGAACAGGAGAAGTAGACAACACCACACCCACATTTAAAGGACATTTGGACAGGAACATGGATAGGTCAGGTTCAGAGGGATATGGGCCAAATGCAGGAATGTGGGACTAGTATGGGTGGGCGCCTTGGTTGCCGTGGGCAAGATGGGCCGAAGGGCCTGTTTCTGTGCTATATGGCTCTGTGACTCTTTGAACCGTGCAGAAAGCCTTTATCTGGGCCAGATATGATTCTAATGTAAGAGTTATATTTGAAGAACATGGGCAGAAGGCGGCTTAGCAGTTGAGCCACTGCCTTACAGCGCCAGGGTTCAATCCTGACTGCGGGTACTATCTGTACGGAGTTTCTACCTTCTCCCCGTGACCTGCGTGGGGATTTTCTTCCGAGGTCTTCGGTTTCCTCCCACACTCCAAAGACGTACAGGTGTGTCGGTTAATTGGCTTGGTACAAATCTAACATTGTCCCTAGTGTGTGTAGGGTGGTGTTTATGTGCGGGGATCGCTGGTCAGTGCGGACTCGGTGGGCCGAAGGGTCTGTTTCCGCGCTGTACCTCTAGGCCAAATATTCATATTGTTAGAATTTGTTTTTCTTCATCATTATCAGTGACTCCAACTCTCCCGCTTTCGGCGGGAGATCGCCCGCTGAAAGTCCATTTTAGCAAAATCTCCCGCTCTCCGCTTGAGATATAATTTCTCCCGCCCGGGAGAAATGGACTTTCAGCGGGCGATCTCCACCAAAAGCGGGAGAGTTGGAGTCTCTTCATTCATTATTAATGAGAGTTGACTATTGTACACTTCCATATCCACCTTACATTCTCTTTGTGTGCCCTTCGATATCTCCGGTTTCCCTCTCCCCTGACTCTCAGTCTGAAAGAGGGTCTCAACCCGAAATGTCACCCGTTCCTTCTCTCCGCCTGTCCCGCTGAGTTCCTCCACGTTTGTGTCTATCTGCAAGGAGTTAATATCGTTGCAGGTTCTTTTACCACCTTTGACTTTTTATATACTCAAACTGCAGAAAATGAATCAGTTATACAGCTACAGCATCGCCACTGAAGATTGCAGAAACCTGCACCACGCAAGGCTCGTTGCATAATGTTTATTGCATCGCGCAGAATTTGTACCGAGTTTAACTCTGACATTCTAAAGTCTGAAGAAGGGTTCCGACCCAAAACGTCACCTACTCCTCTCCTCCAGAGATCCCGCTCAGTTACTCCAGCATTTTGTGTCGACCTTAACTCTGACACTGCACATCTGCTGCAAGGCCAAGCAGCATAATCAAGGTCAAGTCACCTCAGTCACCCCCTCTTCCCACCTCTTCCCACCTCTCCCATCAGGCAAGACGTGCAGAAGCGTGAGACAGTTTCTTCCCAGCTGTTATCAGGCAACTGAACCATCCTACCAACAACTAGAGAGCGGTCCTGAGCTACCTGTGACTCATAACCCGTGACCTGTTTCATAACAAGAGGATTTCAGTACAGGAGTAAAGAGGTTCTTCTGCAGTTGTATAGGGCTCTGATGAGACCACATCTGGAGTATTGTGTACAGTTTTGGTCTCCTAATTTGGGGAGGGACATCCTTGTGATTGAGGCAGTGCAGCGTAGGTTCACGAGATTGATCCCTGGGATGGCGGGACTGTCATATGAGGAAAGACTGAAAAGACTAGGCTTGTATTCACTGGAGTTTAGAAGGATGAGGGGGGGGTTCTTATAGAAACATATAAAATTATAAAAGGACTGGACAAGCTAAATGCAGGAAAAATGTTCCCAATGTTGGGGCGAGTCAAGAACCAGGGGCCACAGTCTTAGAATAAAGGGGAGGCCATTTAAGACTAAGGTGAAAAAATACATTTTCACCCAGAGAGTTGTGAATTTATGAATTCCCTGCCACGGAGGGCAGTGGAGGCCTAATCACTGGATGGATTTAAGAGAGAGTTAGATAGAGCTCTAGGGGCTAGTGGAGTGAAGGGATATGGGGAGAAGGCAGGCACGGGTTATTGATAGTGGATGATGAGCCATGATCACAATGAATGGCGGTGCTGGCTCGAAGGGCCAAATGGCCTCCTCCTGCACCTTTTTTCTAAGTTTCTATGTTTCTATGTTTCTACTATCTACCTCACTGGAGACCCTCGGACTATCTTTAATCAGGCTTTACTGATCTTGCAGTAAATGTTATACCCTTTATTGTGTATCGTACATTGTGGATGGCTCGATTGTAATTATGTATAATCTATCCGGTGATGGGACACAACACAACAAAAGCTTTTCACTGTATGGTGTCGGTAAGTGGTAGATTCAAAGCTTAAGAATAAGGGATCGGTCATTTACGACTGAGATGATGAAAAGCCATTTTCACCCAGAGAGTTATGAATCTGCGGAATTCTCTGCAGTGGAGGCCAATTTATGGGATGTTTTCAAGAGAGAGTTAGATATAATGGAATCAAGGAATACGGGGGTGGGGAAGCAGGAACGGAGTTTGGACGATCAGCCATGAATTGCAGTGCCGGCTCGAAGGGCCGAGTGGCCCACTCCTGCAACTATTTTCCATGTTTCTAATCAGAGCAGATCTGATGCAATGTGGTGAGAATAAAATGGTTTAGGGTAAAAATGGGCGTTTGGTGGTGGGCACAGACATGGTGGACTGAAGGGCCTGTTTGACTCTCAGAGAAGGTAGGCTTAAGATGGAAGGGCAAGATTTAAAAGGAACCTGAGGGGTAGAGAATGGTGGGTATATGGAATGCACTGGCAGAGGAGGTAGTTGAAGGTGCTACAATAACACCATATAAGAGAGAATTGGACGGGTACGTATATGGATAGGAAAGGTATAGAGTGATATGGGCTAAACGTGAGCAAATGGGACTAATGTAAATGAGGCATCGTAGTTAGACTTTAGACTTTAGAGATACATGATGGAAACAGGCCCTTCGGCCCACCGAGTTGTGCCGGCCAGCGATCGCCCCGCACACTAGCACTACCCTGCACACTAAGGACAATTCCACCAAAGCCAATTAACCATATAACCATATAACCATATAACAATTACAGCACGGAAACAGGCCCTCTCGGCCCTTCCAGTCCGTGCCGACCATTTGTTTTCCCCTAGTCCCATCTACCTGCACTCAGACCATACCCCTCCATTCCCTTCACGTCCATATACCTATCCACTTTACTCTTAAATGTTAAAATCGATCCTGCCTCCACCACTTCTGCTGGAAGCTCATTCCACACAGCCACCACCCTCTGAGTAAAGAAGTTCCCCCTCACGTTACCCCGAAACTTCTGTCCCTTAATTCTCATGTCCTTCTTTCTGTCCCTTAATTAACCTTCGCACCTGCACGTCTTTGGGGTGTGGGAGGGAAACGGAGCCCCCGGAGGAAACCCACGCTGTCACAGGGAGGAAGTACAAACTCCGTACGGACAGCACCCGTAGTCCGATCCAACCCGGGTCCCTGGCGCTGGGAAGTTGCGCCACTGTTCCACCCAATGGCAAGGACCAGCTGGGCTGGAGTGTCCGTCCTGCATGACTCTGTGACTGTGATTCTATGACTGAGTAATAGAGAGCCATAAAATTGACAGTAATATCATTTTGATTAAATATTAACCTGCAATCCAAACTGATTACTTAACTCTATAGAGCTGGAAATTCAACAATTGATGAAGCTCTTTTTTTTTTTTAACAATACAAAATGCTTTTATTCAGAACAAACAAAAAAACAGAGTAGTAAGATGATCAAAGAATGCCTGTATTGGCAGCTTACAAACAAAGTTATTGCCGCGGCTCCCAAGGGTCGTGGCATCATAACTGCCGAACCCCTCAGCACGGGAGTGGTTCAGTCCGTGCCGGCCCTTAGCCAGAGGGTTTAAAGGCTGGGGTTTGGGTGCCTTCTTTCTCTCGTTTGGTCTTCCCTACAGCCGGGAGGGACAGAATAAAAAGGTGCCTCTCAAAACACTGGACTTCGCGCTTCCTTTTGAGACCCGCGCACCACATTGGTGACAATCTTGTGTCATGTGTCGTCCGGTCAGCCGCGCCCCATCGTCCCTGCCGCCTGGCGCCGGAGGGTGTTCGAGGTGATCCGCGGACCGGCTCACCCATCGATCCGTGCGGCAACGGCGCTAGCGGCCGCTCGTTTCATATGGCACGGTCTGCGCAAGCAGGTCGGCCATTGGGCTCGCAGCTGCATTCCGTGCCAGACGGCGAAAATCCAGCGCCGTGTCCGTGCGCCTCTCCGGGAGTTTGGTCTACCTCACCGGCGTTACGACCATCTGCACGTAGACATTGTAAGGCCTCTCCCGCCGTCCCGGGCCATCACCCACCTTCTTACAACGGTGGACCGCTTCACGCGGCGGCCGGAGGCCATTCCACGGGCCGATACTTCAACGGCTACGTGTGCTCGTGCGTTGGCCGCGCGCTGGATTGCTCGCTTCGGGGTGCCGGCGCACATCTCCTCAGACCGGGCGCCACAGTTCACCTCCGAGCCGTGGTCGGCCATGGCTCGCTTGCTGGGGGTGCGACTGCACCACACCACGGCTTACCGCCCACAGGCTAACGGTCTGGTGGAGAGGTTCCACCGGCAGCTAAAGGCAGCACTGAAGGCGTGACTCTCTGGCCCGGACTGGATGGAGGAGTTGCCGTGGGTCATGCTGGGCATCCGCACTGCTCCCAAAGAGGACTTGGCCTCCTCATCGGCAGAGCTCGTGTGTGGGTCGCCACTCACGGTGCCCGGGGAGTTCGTGCTGTCGGCGTCAGGGCAGCAGGTAACGCCCTCATCCACCCTAAAGCGCCTTCACGAGCGAGTTGGCAGGCTCGAACCTGCCCGACGTCCCGCCATGGGACATCTCGCCCACATGTGCCATCAGCCCTCAGGGACTGCCCATATGTCTTCCTGTATTGTATTGTATTGTATATCTTTATTATCATTTTTCTGAGTACTTACATACCCAGAGGAAAACGAAAAAGCGTTTCTCAACCAGTGCCCATTCAGTGTGTGGTAAAAAAAAAAAAAAAATAGAAATAAAGAATAAAAGTACATATATCACGAGTTCCGATCGGCAGTGGCACGACAATGGCTCTGCTTCAGTGTGTCCAGGTTGGTGGTTGGTGCGCGATACTTTGGCAGGGGGCAAAGTCCGTTTATCAGTCTTACAGCCTGCGGGAAGAAGCTGAGGAGCATCCCGCTGGTTTTGCAGCTGATGCTCCTGTACCTCTTCCCAGATGGCAGGATGGAGAATATGTGATGCGATGGGTGGTAGGGGTCTTTGATGATGGAGATGGCTCTGCTGATACATCTCTTCCTGTATGTGTCCAGCAATAAAGGGAGTGGAGCAGCAATAATCCTGCTGGCGGTCTTCACAATCCTGTCCAGTTGGTGCCGTTCGTACGCCTTGCAGCTCCCGAACCAGGAGGTGATGCCGTAGGTTAATGTGCTCTCGATTGTCCCCCTATAAAAGGTTCGTAGGTGTGCAGTGGGGAGACCTGCTTTCCGTAGTCTTCGGAGAGGGTGTAGTTCCTGCGCCGGAGGCAGTGTCGATTGACCGGTTGAAGCCGGCGCACCTGGACATTGACCAGCCGGTTGCTGGTGGCCTCGATGGCGCCCCCCTTCATGGCTCCCTCCACCTGTCACTCCACCTGTCCTCCCGCCGGTCCCTCAACCCATCCCTCAACCCATCCCTCGACCATTCCCTCTACCTGCCCCTCCATCTATGCCTCCGCCAGCCCCACGATCGGCCGACTTTCGCACGCGGGCCGGCCGGGGTGCGGGGAGAAGGCCGGAGAATGAGGTTGAGAGGGAAAGATAGATCAGCCATGATTGAATGGCGGAGTAGACTTGATGGGCCGAATGGCCTACTTCTGGTTCTATTTACTTGTGAACGTATGGAGATATTCGAGGAGCTAATAATTATGAGCATCCGGTTGAGCTTGATACTTAAAAAATAAATTATTACTTTTGTGTATTTTTTTCAAACATAGGACCAAAGTTCAAAATTATTTATGTTTGCGGAAAGGTTCATGCCCCTAAGTGTACATTTTGTTTTTCCATGTGAGATAAAGTGCATCTTACATCCAATATTACCATTACAACTCTTTAAAAATGCAGATAACAACTAGACAAGGGTAACCGGATCCCTTGCCAGACTTCAAGAGCAAACCTAGACTTTCAGCAGCGGTAAATGGGCGGCACGGTGGCGCAGCGGTAGAGTTGCTGCCTTACAGCGCCGGAGACCCGGGTTCGATCCTGCCCACGGGTGCTTATCTGTACGGAGTTTGTACGTTCTCCCCGTGACCTGCGTGGGATTTCTCCGAGATCTTCGGTTTCCTCCCACACTCCGGAGGCGTACAGGTTTTGAAGAAGAGTCTCGACCCAAAACGTCACCCATTCCTTCTCTCCAGTGATGCTGCCTGTCCTGCTGAGTTACTCCAACATTTTATGTCGATCTTAGTTTTGTATGTTAATTGGCTTGGTGTAAATGTAAAATTGTCCCTAGTGTGTGTAGGATGGTGTTAATGTGCGGGGATCACTGGTCGGTGCGGACCCGGTGGGCCAAAGGGCCTGTTTCCGCGCTGTGTCTCTTAACTAAACTAAGAGGTGTGGTGGAATTCTTCCGTGCATTGATGTACAGAGAGATCTTGGGTTCCGAGAAGGCAACAGGGTGTGGAGGCCATCCAGTTTTGAGTGTAAGAGTCCAGATGGATATTTTTAAGATGCCGAGCGTTTGTCGGCAGCTGGATAGATTCTTGACTTATAGTACGTTCTTTTAGTACGGGTGTCAGAGGTTATGTGGAGAAGGCAGCAGAATGGGGTTAGGAGGGAGAGATAGATCAGCAATGATTGAATGGCGGGGTAGACTCAATGGGTCGAATGGCCTAATTCTATTCCTATTCCTTATGACCTTATGACCACTGTGCCACTCCATCTGATTTGGTTGACCAGAAATTATATTTCATAAATTTCAAGCAAGGTCGATTCATGCAAGGCACTTTCAGTCAAACAGAGTCTGAATTTCATAGTCATTGGTCTAACTGTTCCTAATGTGCAAGCCAGCCGAGCTCTAAGGAACAAGGTTGGTGTCAAAAGTGGTCTTTGTCATTTCCAGTACTGCAGAATGGCAATTAATCACCTCATGCTGTTCTCTTCCTTCCTTTAAGGGCAGTACAGTGGTGCAGCTGGTGGTACTGCTGCCCCACGACACCAGAGACCCTTTGCAGACGCAACCACAATGTTCATGAAACATTTGGACAGGGTACATGGATAGGATGGGTTAATAGAGGGATAAGGGCCAAATGCTGGCAGGTGGGACTAGCGTAGATGGGACATGTTGGGCAGCGTGGGCAAGTTGGGCCGAAGGGCCTGTTTCCATGCTGTATCACTCTCTGACCCGGGTTCGATCCTCACCTCGGGTGCTGTCTGTACGGAGTTTGTACGTTCTCCCCGTGACCTGCGTGGGTTTCCCCCCTGTGCTGCGGTTTCCTCCCGCACTCTAAAGACGTACTGATTTGTAGGTTAATTGGCTTTGGTAAAATTGTAAATGGTCCCTAATGCGTGTAGGATAGTGTTAGTGTGCAGGGATCGCTGGTCGGCGCGGACTTGGTGGGCCGAAAGCCTGTTTCCGCACTGCTCTGAGCTAAACTAAACTAAATTAGTGTGTAGGGAGGCTAAATTGTAATAACATGGAACTCATGTGAATGGATGATCGAAGGACGGCTTGAACTCAGTGGGCCGAAGGGCCTGTTTCCATGCTGTGTCTTTCAATCAATCAATCGATTTAGTCCTTGTGAATGGACATTGCAGAGATGAGAAGCCTGGCATTGTCACATTGCTCACTTTCCCCAAAAAGGGATAGGAGGGAGAGATAGATCAGCCATGATTGAATGGCGCAGTAGACTTGATGGGCCAAATGGCCTAATTCTACTCCTGTCCCTTGTGAGAAGAACCCACATGATAGTATGTCGCATGCTTTAGCAGGTCTTGAACTACAGGTTGCTAAGTTACGATGCTGGGCTATGCTAACATTTAATGAGATAAAGGGCAGGAACAGATGTATCAAGGTCAAGGGGCGTGTAAAGTTCACTTTGTGAACCCAAGGAACCATAGCAGCTTAGTTTCGCTTTTTTTAGTTTAGAAATACAGCGCGGAAACAGGCCCTTCTGCACGCGAGTCCGCGCCGACCAGCGATCCCCGAACAATAACACTATCCTGCACACACTAGAGAAACATACAGTTTTCCGCCAAGCCAATTAACCCGCAAACCTGTATGTCTTTGGAGAGTGGGAGGAAACCAGAGATCTTGGAGAAAACCCACGCAGGTGACGGGGGAAGCACTCGTAGTCAGGATGGAACCCGGGTCCCTGCCGCTGCAAGGCAGCAACTCTACCCATTGTGCCATGTAGAGGATTTTATGTAAACTGAAAATGCTACAACTTGGTCTGCCTTGCCTCCTTCAATTGTGATCACGTGTCATAAGGTCAGTTACGTTATGGAATTAATGCCAAAAATGTTGGTTAATATTTTGCTATCTAAAATGCAAACACTAGCATTGGGATGGATCGACTATTTACTGTGACATTTGACCTGGTTACTATTTCGTGAAGAAAGTGCCCCATTTTAAAATATATATTTTCACACAGAAGGCTATTTCATAATTAAGTTCTTTGTCCAAGATTTCTAAGGGTCATAGTGATAGCGTCATAGAATAATACAGTGTGGAAACAGGCCCTTCGGCACAACTCGCCCACACCGGCCAACATGTCCCAGCTACGCTGGTCCCACCTTCCTGCGTTTGCCCCATTTCCCTCCAAACTTGTCATACATATCCATGCACCTGTCTAACTGTTTCTTAAACGTTGGGTTAGTCCCAGCCTCAACTATCTCCTCTGGCAGCTTGTTCCATACAACCACCACCTTTTGTGTGAAAAAGTTACCCATCAGATTCCTATTAAATCTTTTCCCCTTCACCTTAAACCCAAAGTGTTCTGGGTCTTCGATTCACCTACTCTGGGCAAGAGACTCTGTGCACCTACCCGATCTATTCCTCTCATGATCTTATACATCTCTGTAAGATCACCCCTCATTGTGCTCCAAGGAATAGAGTCCCAGCCTACTCAACCTCTCCCTGCAGCTCAGACCCTCTAGTCCTGGCAACATCCCCATAAGTTTTCACTGTATCCTTTCCAGCTTGATCTCGTAAGCTCAGTCTCGTAAACTGCAGTGAGGTGGATTTTCGAACTGTTACCCATACATAAAGCTGAAGTGGAAGATAGGCTGCCCTTCCCAGATATTTGGTTCAGTTTAGTTTAGTTTATTGTCACGTGTACAGAGGTACAGTGAAAAGCTTGTGTTGTGTGCTAACCGGTCAGCAGAAAGACAATACATGATTACAATGTATAGATACATGGTAAGGGAATATCGTCTAGTGCCAGGTTAAGCCAGCAAAATCCGACCAAGGTTCGTCTGAGGATCACCAATGAGGTAGATATTAGTTCTGCACTGCCCTCTGGTTGTGCTAGGATTGCCTGACATTTAAGGTGAGAGGGGAAAGATTTAACAGGAACCTGAGGGGCAACGTTAACACACAGGGGGCGGTGGGTATTTGGAACAAGCTGCCAAAGGAGACAGTGCAAGCAGGTGCATTAACCACCTGGGATAGCCGGCACGGTGGCGCAGCAGTAGAGTTGCCGCCTTACAGCGCCAGAGACCTGGGTTCGATCGTGACCACGAGTGCTTGGCTGTACCGAGTATGTACGCTCTCCCGGTGACCTGCGTGGGTTTTCCCCAGGAGCTCCGGTTTCCTCCCACACTCCAAAGACGTACAGGGTTTGCAGGTTAATAGGCTTTGGTAAAATTGTAAATTGTCCTTGGTGGGTGTAGGGTAGCGTCAGTGCGCGGGGATCGCTGGTCGGCGCTGAACTCGCTGGGCCTGTTTCTGCGCCGTATCTCGAAACTTAACTAAACTAAACTAACATGTAACCATATAACCATATAACCATATAACAATTACAGCACGGAGACAGGCCCTCTCGGCCCTTCCAGTCCGTGCCGACCATTTGTTTTCCCCTAGTCCCATCTACCTGCACTCAGACCATACCCCTCCATTCCCTTCACGTCCATATACCTATCCACTTTACTTTTAAATGTTAAAATCGATCCTGCCTCCACCACCTCTGCTGGAAGCTCATTCCACACAGCCACCACCCTCTGAGTAAAGAAGTTCCCCCTCACGTTACCCCTAAACTTCTGTCCCTTAATTCTCATGTCATGTCCTCTTGTTTGAATCTTCCTTACCCTCAATGGGAAAAGCTTATCCACGTCAACTCTGTCTATCCCTTTCATCATTTTAAAGACCTCAATCAAGTCCCCCCTTAACCTTCTGCGCTCCAAAGAATAAAGACCTAACTTGTTCAACCTTTCTCTGTAACATAGTTGCTGGAACCCTGGCAACATTCTAGTAAATCTCCTCTGTACTCTCTCTATTTTGTTGACATCCTTCCTATAACTAGGCGACCAAAAATTGTACACCATTGTAAAAGATGTTCGGGAAGATACATGGATGGGTTAGCTTTTGAGGGATTTGGGACAAACGTGAGCAAATGGGACTATCATTGATGGGTCATCTCGGGCGGCATGGATCTGATGGGCCGAATGACCTGTTTCCATGCTGTAGGACTCCATTTTACTTCCCTCTTGATTGCAGTAATGAACGGATGTGCATTGATACATTCATCTGTGACCAGGAGGTCCAATGCTTAGCCGTCTAGTGCTTCAAAATTTAGTTTAGTTTAGAGATACACTGCGGAAACAGGCCCCTTCGGCCCACCAAGGCCGCACCGACCAGCGATCCCCGCGCACTAACGCTATCCTACACACAACTAGGGACAATTTAAATTTGCACCAAGCCAATTAACCTACAAACCTGTACATCTTTGCAGTGTGGGAGAAAACCGACTATCTCGGAGAAATCCCACGCAGGTCACGGGACGATGGCACAATCAACTGTTAGAATTCAGCTTCTCTCAACATAACAACACTTACCACAAGAGGACATGCAGCTCAGAGGAAGTGAAGACACAAGCAACTGCACATACTGGTTTACATAGAGATAGAAAATACAAAATACTGGAGTAACTCAGCGCGGCTCAGGAGAACATGAAAAGGTGACATTTCGGGTCGAGACCCATCTATCCTTGTTCTCCTGAGATGCTGCCTGACCCATCTCAGTTGAAGTACTCCAGCACTGTGTGTCTTTTTTTTTTTGTAAACCAGCACCTACAGTTCCTTGTATTCACAATAATTTGAAGAATTAACTGGTCGCATTCTCAGCTCTCTTCCACGAACAATTGTAAAAGTGACTGAAGGATATAAATTGTTCACCAATAAGTGGGTTAACAATTGACAATTGGGTTAGCAGTTGAGAAGGGCCTGTAAGACTCTATGATTCTATGAGACTATGTGATTTATTCCTCGTAACTGTCATTGTGTGTCATGTTGTTACTTGTGGGCGGAGCACCAAGTCAAATTCCTTGTATGTGAATACTTGGCCAATAAACGTACTTACTTACTTAAAATAAACCACTGAGCATACTAAATGCAACGAACAACCGTGGATAAAGCATCGATCGGACTTCCTAACATGGTAAATTGCTAGGAATTTAACAATTACAGTCTGATGAAGGGGCCCAACTCAAAACGTCACCTATCCATGTCCTCCAGAGATGTTGCCTGACCCGCTGCGTTTCTCCAGCACTCTGCGTCAAACCTCAGCGGTTCAAGCAGCATCTCCGGAGGACAAGGAATGGACCATTTCAGGTTGGGACCTTTCTTCAGGCTCGGTCCTGACCCATAACGTCGCTTATCCTTGTCCTCCAGAGATGCTGCCTGACCCGCTGAGTTACTCCAGCACTTTGTGTCTTCATTTGTCTCTAGGAAATGAATGTTGATCCCTGTTGCATGAAGTGAATAGTACCCCATCCCATAATACGCAGCTGCAATGCACAGGTTGCCCCTCGCAAGATGCATTTTAGATTCAAGATTCATGAATTTTAAAGGCAGTAAGTTACGTAGATCAGGCGATGCAAGATAGGAAACCAAACTACTCAGCAAAACACACGCATGTAATAAATGCTCCTGAGATTCCAAAGATCAAATGCGTCATACAACGGCATGCAAACATTTTCCAGGTGACTATTACGCGAGCGAAATTGGTCCATTGGTCGATTAGTTTTTTAGTTTAGTTTAGAGATTCAATGCAGAGTCAGGTCCTTTGGCCCACCGGGTCCGCTCCGCACCGACCAGCGATCCCCGCACATTGACACTATCCTACACGCACTGGGGGGGCAATCGTTTTACATTTATACAAAGCCAAGTAACCTACAAACCTGTAGGTCTTCGGAGTGTGGGGAGAAGCCGAAGATCTCGGAGAAAACCCCACACGGGACACGGTGAGAACGTACAAACTTTGTACAGACAGCACCCGTAGCCAGGATTGAACCTGGGTCTCCGGCGCTGTAGGTGCTGTAAGGCAGCAATTCCACCCGCTGCACCCACCGTACCGTACCATGACTCAAATGTAAACCGTTGAGTTTAACATTAGGAGATGATAGCAGAGTATTAATTTGGGGATTATTTGTTTAGTTTAGTTTAGTTTAGTTTAGGTTATAATTGTCAGCTATTTTGTTCCGTGCTATCCAGACAGCGAAAATATTATACATTATCACAATCAAGTTGTCCGCAGTGTACAAAGTGTACAGGATAAAGGGTATAACGTTTAGTGCAAGATAAAGTCCAGGAAAGTATAATTAAAGATAGTTGGAAGGTCTATCTTTGGAGGCAACATCTCTGGAGAACATGAAGGTCTCCAATAGGGATCAATGGGATGTCAGGACCGCTCTCTAGTTGGTTCAGTTGCCTGATAACAGATGGGAAGAATCTGTCCCTGAATCTGGAAGTGTGAGTGTTTACACTTCTGCACCTCTTGCCTGACGGGAGAGGGGAGAAGAGGGAGTGACCAGGGGGTGACTCGTCTTTGGTTATGCTGCTGGCCTTGCCGAGGCAGCGTGAAGTGTAGATGGAGTCAGTGGAAAGGAGGTTGGTCTGTGTGATGGTCTGGGCTGCGTCCACAATTCTCTACAATTTCTTGCGGTCTTGGATGGAGCTGATCCCAAACCGTGCTGTGATGCATCCCGATAAAATGCTTTCCCACGGCGCCTCTGTAGAAGTCGGTGAGAGTTGTCGGGGACTTGCCGAACTTCCTAACCCTTCTAAGGAAGTAGAGGCGTTGGTGCGCTTTCTTGGCCGTTGCCTGGTCCTGGACAGATTGCTGGTGATATTTACTCCCCAGAAGGCAGTACGGTGACGCAGCACTAGAGTTGCTGCCTCACAGCACCAGGGAACTGTGTTTGATCCTGACTACGGTCGCTGTGTGTAAGGAGTTTGCACGATAGTGCTAGTGTACGAGGTGATCGCTGGTCAGACTTGGTGGGCTGAGGGGGCCTGTTTCCGCACTGAATCTCCAAACTGAACTAAACTTGAAGCTATCAAATGTCTCCACTTTGACGCCATCGTTTTTTACCAGAGTATTTGTCTTGCTGACATTGACGGAGATGTCATTGGCTTGACAACAGATTATGAGGTATTCTACTACAGGTGCACAGTAGTGACTGGCTGCATCGTGGCCTGGTTCGGCAACTTGAACGTCCAGGAGCGGAAAAGACTGCAAAACGTTGTGACCACTGCCCCAGTCCATCACCGGCTCTGACCTCCCCACCATCGAAGGGATCTATCCAAGTCGCTGCCTCAAAAAGGCAGCCAGCATCATCAGAGACCCACACCATCCTGGCCTCACACTCATTTCACCACTGCCATCGGGAAGAAGGTACAGGAGCCTGAAAACTGTAACGTCCAGGTTCAGGAACAGCTTCTTCCCTACAGCCATCAGGCTATTAAATAGAGCAACATATAAGCTCTGAACTACAACAGACTATTATTATTATTCCACTATATCTGTTTATTTATTGGGTATGTGTGTGTATGTGTATATTTACACACTGAACTTTTTTTCCCTGGTTATGTAGTATGTTTACATATTCTGTTGTGCGGCAGCAAGCAAGAATTTCATTGTCCTATCTGGGACACGTGACAATAAAACTCTCTTGACTCTTGATTTCTCTTGCCTTGACTCAATCTACTTCCTGATTGTAAGTAAGTAAGTAAGTCAGTTTATTGGCCAAGTATTCACATACAAGGAATTTGCCTTGGTGCTCCGCCCACAAGTAACAACATGACATACAGTGACAGTTACAAATGACTCAGAAAACAATAAACATTAATAATAATAATAAAACATTAATGATTAAACACCATTAGAAACATAGAAACCTAGAAATTAGGTGCAGGAGCAGGCCATTCGGCCCTTCGAGCCTGCACCGCCATTCAATATGATCATGGCTGATCATCCAACTCAGTATCCTGTACCTGCCTTCTCTCCATACCCCCTGATCCCTTCAGCCACAAGGGCCACATCCAACTCCCTCTTTAATATGGCCAACGAACTGGCCTCAACTACCTTCTGTGGCAGAGAATTCCACAGATTCACCACTCTCTGTGTGAAAACCGATTTCCTCATCTCAGTCCTAAAAGACTTCCCCCTTATCCTTAAACTGTGACCCCTTGTCCTGGACTTCCCCAACATCGGGAACAAGCTTGAAGATCAAGCTTGTGAACCAACAAAATACCAGATCAAATGAAGGGATCGTCTCGTCATTATTTGACATTCTCCCCTCTGCAGTGGTGTTGTCGGAGAATTTGGAAATTGAGTTGGATTGGTATTTGCCCTCACAGCAGTCTGAGTGTACAATGGGTGTCGAAGACGGCTGGGAATGCAGGGCTCCTGGGTTGAGGGTTTATCGAGGAGGACGATCTGTCCCCCCTCCTCACCGATTGTGGCCTGTCGGTCAGGAAGTCAAGGATCCAGCTGCGGAGGTGAGTGCCGACGCCAGGTTCCGCCAGCTTGGAGGTGAGCTTAGATGTTGACACTGGTATTGGAAACGAGATTGATCCCTGGGATGGCGGGACTATCATATGAGGAAAGATTGAAAAGACTAGGCTTGTGTTCACTGGAGTTTGGAAGGATGAGGGGATATCTTATAGAAACATATAAAATTATAAAAGGACTGGACAAGCTAGATGCAGAAAAAAATGTTCCCAATGTTGGGCGAGTCCAGAACCAGGGGCCGCAGTCTTAGAATAAAGGGGAGGTCATTTAAGACGGAGGTGAGAAAAAAACGTTTTCACCCAGAAAGTTGAGAATTTATGGAATTCCCTGCCACAGAGGGCAGTGGAGGCCAAGTCACTGGATGGATTTGAGAGAGAGTTAGATAGAGTTCTGGGGGCTAGTGGAATCTAGGGATATGGAGAGAAGGCAGGCGCAGGTTATTGATAGGGGACGATCAGCCATGATCACAATGAATGGCGGTGCTGGTTCGAAGGGCCGAATGGCCTCCTCCTGCACCTATTTTCTATGTTTCTATGAAAGCAGACCTGTAGTCTACATGTGTGTACATGAGATATAACAATGTAACAATATATCAATTAGACGGTCAGAACCATTTTGCAAGGGTGGAAATCTCAGAGACCAGAGGGCCCAGCTTCAAGGTGAGAGTGGCAAAGGCTAAAGGATATATGCAGGGCAGGTTTTTCACACAGAGGGTGGTGGGTGCTTGAAATGCACTGGCAGGGGGTTGTGGTGGTGGAGGAGGAGGCAGAAATGGTAGTGGAATTTATGACGCTTTTAGATGGATTTGCAGGGAATGGAGGGATTTTCCTCCGCTCTTGGCTGCTTGGCACGGGCACCAGGCCATCTTTTGAGGTCAGAAATCAGAAGCCACTCTCTGTCTACAAGGCACACAGCGGTTGAAAGGAACAATGCGCTTCTCGCTGCCCAGGGTCAGTTTCATTCTCCAGGAGGGCAGGCTTCCAGGTTTCGGGCAAAGTCGGAGTGGAAGCGGTCCGAACCAGGGCGGGGGAAGACACTATGTTCCTGGCGCTGAACAAAGACGGAGATTTGCAGTTCAGAGAGTTGGCAGCAGGTTCCCACTCAAACGAGAGTTGGATACAGGATGTATTCAAGAGAGAGTTGGATTTAGCTCTTAGAGCTAATGGAATCAAGGGATATGGGGAGAAAGCAGGAATGGGGTACCGATTCTGGATCATATTGAATGGCGGTGCTGGTTCGAAGGGCCGAATGGCCTACTCCTGCACCTATTGTCTATGTTTCAATGTTATTCCATTCTACCAGGTATGGATGCGTTGGATAAATTACTTCAGGTCTCGGTGGACTAATCACTGTTTAGTTTAGTTAGGTTTAGAGATACAGCGTGGAAACAGGCCCAGCGAACGCTACCTAACACACACAAGGGATAATTTTACATTTACACCAGACAATCAACCTACAAACCTGTACGTCTTTGGAGTCAATATAATGGACAATAGGTGCAGGAGCAGGCCATTCGGCCCTTCGAGCCAGCACCGCCATTCAATGTGATCATGGCTGATCGTCCCCCAATCAGTACCCCGTTCCTGCCTTCTCCCCATATCCCCTGGCTCCGCTATCTTTAAGAGCCCGATCCAGCTCTCTCTTAGGGAGGAAAGCGAAGATCCCTGAGAAAACCAAACTGGGGTCACGGTGAGAACGTGCAAACTCTGTACGGACAAGCACCCCTAGTCAGGGTCGAACCCGGGTGTCTGGGGCTGTGAGGCACTGGCTCTACCACTGTGCCACCGTGCGGCCCTAAACTGGACGAACGTCACGATGCCTGTTGTTCCCATGGCAACTTAGAGTCTTCTTCCTCTCGAGTCCACATCACAAGGCTAGAGGTGTTTAAGAAGGAACTGCAGATGCTGGGAAATCGAAGGTACACAAAAATGCTGGAGAAACCCAGCGGGTGCAGCAGCATCTATGGAGCAAAGGAAATAGGCAACGTTTCGGGCCGAAACCCTTCTTCAGACTGTTCACAAGATTAGACGTTGTCCAGCCAGAGCACATCTCGGCATCTACATACAATAGCGTCTTGCCCGTCTTCTGCTCCTTGTGTGTAGTGATGGAGAGATTGGTGGAAACTGGACAGCGACGTGAACGCTCCTTCCTTGACCCCAACATAGAGTTATAGGGTCATATATATTCGGCCCAACTTGTCCATGCCGACCCATCTACACTAGTGCCCGCATATGGCCCATATCCCTGTAAACCTTTCCGATCCACATACCTGTCCAAATGTCTTTTAAATGGTGGTATAGTTTCCGCCTCAACCACCTCCTCTGGCAACTCGTTCCATACACCCTCCACACTGTGTGTGAAAAAGTTGCCCCTCAGATTCCTATTAAATCTTTCCCCTCTCACCTTAAACCCATATCCTTTGGTTCTCGGTTCCCCTATTCTGGATAGAAGACCGTGCATCTACCCTCTCTGGGGAATTTACAGCCAAGTAATTCAACAAGTCTAGGATGAGGTCGTCCGAAGAAGGGTTCCGATTACCGACCCAAAATGTCACCTTTTCCTTTTTCTCCAGAGATGCTGCCTGACCCTCTGAGTCAGTCCAGTGCCTTGTGTCTATCTTCACTACAAACCAGCACCCAGATTGGTACAGGGTGGCAGAGACCCAGGTTCAATCCTGACTATGGGTGCTGTCTGTGCAGAGTTTGCACGTTCTCCCTGTGACTGCTTTGGATTCCTCCGGCTGCTCCGGTTTCCTCCCACACTCCAAGAACGTCCGTGTTTGCAGGCTTGGCCTCTGCAAATTGGCCCTTGTTGGTCGGATGCAAAAGTGGGATAGCATAGAAATAGTGAGCGGGTGATCAATGGTCGACGAGGACTCGGTGGGCCAAATGGCCTGTTCCATGCTGTATTTCTAAACTAAATAACTAAACCCACAAAAGTACAGCTGGAGATTACAGATTTTCACTCCTAGTTGTATCAGAACAGACATAACTTAGAAAATAACTTAGAAGAAGAGCCTCGACCCAAACCATCACCTATTCCTTTTCTCCAGTGTTACTGTCTGATCCGTTGAATTATAAGGTCATCAGGAAGAGGAGTAGAATTAGGCCATCCGGCCCATTAAGTTTACTCTGCCGTTCAATCATGGCCGGTCTATCTCTTCCTCCTAATCCCATTCTCCTGCCCTCTCCCTATAACCTCTGACACCTGTACTAATCAAGAATCGATCGATCTCTGCTTTAAAAATATCCACAGCCTCCTGTGGCAAAGAATTTAGATCTCTCCTCACCTCCTTCCTAGAAGAACGTCCTTTAATTCTGAGGCTACCACCTCCAGCCCTAGACTCTCCCACTAGTGGAAACATCCTCTCCACATCCACTCTATCCAGGCCTTTCACTATGCTGTACGTTTCAATGATGCCACCTCTCCCTCATTCTTCTAAACTCCAGCGAGTACAGGCCCAGTGCCGACAAACGCTCATCACCGGTTAACCTGCTCATTCCTGGGATCATTCTTGTAAACCTCCTCTGGACCCTCTCCAGGGCCAGCACATCCTTCCCCAGATATACTGCACTGCCCAGATTTGCTCACAATATTCCAAATGCGGCCTGACCAGAGCCTTATAGTGCCTCAACTTACATCGCCGTTTTTGCATGCAGGCCCTCTTGAAATAAATGCTAGCAATTGAGTTTGCTAATTATTCCGGCTTTTTGTGTCCATCTTAGAAAATAACAGTGCAGATGCTGTACTCTGCAACAAGAAGAAGAATGCTGGAAAAACGCTGCAGGTCGTGCAGCATCTGTGGAGGCAAAAAGATGTAAGTGTGTTTCAGGTCAGGTGGTACAGTGGTAGAGTTGCTGCCTCACAGCACCAGAGACCCGGCTTCGCTTCCTATTAAATCTTTTCCCCTTCACCTTAAACCCATGTCCTCTGGTGGTCGATTCACCTACTCTGGGCAGGAGACTCAGTGCATCGACCCAGTCTATTCCTCTCATGGGTTTATTCACCCCTATAAGATCAATGGCGGGGGAAGCGTATTGATGAATACAGCCTAAAGTTGTCGGACAACTTGTTCCATTTGATCTTCCGTTTGTGCAGGTCGAGTTGATTGCATTAGTCGAAACAGGGTGGGCCACGTGAAGGTTGCGATCTTCCCACCCCCTTGTTGTACTCCAAGGGGTTTGTTACTGGTCCCTTCCCCATCATCCTGGAAAACAAGGGCAGTCAGTGGAAATAAATGCAGGATGTGGAGGAAGTAACTGCAGAGACTGGTTTTCACCAAAGTTAGGAACAAAATGCTGAGGTACAGTGCCCTCCATAATGTTTGAGGCAAAGACACGTCATTTATTTATTTGCCTCTGTACTCCACAATTTGAGACAATTCCACAATTTTACAAAAATCACATGTGGTTAAAGTGCACATAGGCAGATTTTAATAAAGGACATTTTTACACATTTTGATTTCACCATATATAAATTACAGCAGTGTTTATACATAGTCCCGTTTCCCCCCCCCCCCCCCCCCCCCCAATTTTAGGGCACCATAATGTTTGGGACACAGCAATGTCCTGTAAATGAAAGTAGTCATGTCTCGTATTTTGTTGCGTATCCTTTGCACGCAATGACTGCTTGAAGTCTGCGATTCACGGACATCACCAGTTGCTGGGTGTCTTCTCTGGTGATGCTCTGCCAGGCAGGTATTGCAGCCATCTTTAGCTTATGCTTGTTTTAGAAACTTAGAAAATAGGTGCAGGAGGAGGCCATTCGGCCCTTCGAGCCAGCACCGCCATTCATTGTGATCGTGGCTGATCGTCCCCTATCAATAACCCGTGCCTGCCTTCTCCCCATATCCCTTGACTCCACTAGCCCATAGAGCTCTATCTAACTCTCTCTTAAATCCATCCAGTGATTTGGCCTCCACTGCCCTCTGTGGCAGGGAATTCCATAAATTCACAACTCTCTGGGTGAAAAAGTTTTTTCTCACCTCAGTCTTAAATGACCTCCCCTTTATTCTAAGACTGTGGCCCCTAGTTCTGGACTCGCCCCACATTGGGAACATTTTTCCTGCATCTAGCTTGTCCAGTCCTTTTATAATGTTTATATGGTTCTATGAGATCCCCCCTCATCCTTCTAAACTCCAGTGAATACTTTTCAATCTTTCCTCATATGACAGTCCCGTCATCCCAGGAATCAATCTCGTGAACCTACGCTGCACTGCCTCAATCACAAGGATGCCCTTCCTCAAATTAGGAGACCAAAACTGTACACAATACTCCAGATGTGGTCTCACCAGAGCCCTATACAACTGCAGAAGAAAGTTTTGGGGGCCAGTCCCCTTCAGTTTTCTCTTCAACATATAAAAGGCATGCTCAATTGGGTTCAGATCGGGTGGTTGACTTGGCCACTCAAGAATTGACCATTTTTTAGCTTTAAAAACTCCTTTGTTGTTTCAGCGGTATGTTTGGGATCATTGTCTTGCTGTAGAATGAACCGCCAGCCAGTGTGTTTTGAGGCATTTGTTTGAACTTGAGCAGATAGGATGTGTCTATACACTTCAGATTTCATTATGCTACTACCATCAGCAGTTGTATCATCAATGAAGATAAGTGAGCCAGTACCTTCAGCAGCCATACATGCCCAGGCCATAACACCCCCACCACCGTGTTTCACAGATGAGGTGATATGCTTTGGATCTTGGGCAGTTCCTTCTCTCCTCCATACTTTGCTCTTGCCATCACTCTGATATGTTAATCTTCATCTCATCTGTCCACAAGACCTTTTATCCAGAACTGTGGTTGCTCTTTTAAGTACTTCTTGGCAAACTGTAACCTGGCCATCCTATTTTTGCGGCTAACCAGTGGTTTGCATCTTGCAGTGTAGCCTCTGTATTCCTGTTCATGAAGTTTTCTGCTGACAGTGGTCATTGACAAATCCACACCCGACTCCTGAAGAGTGTTTCTGATCTGTCGGACAGGTGTTTGGGGATTTTTCTTTATTATAGAGAGAATGGAAGGACTGCTTGGGTCCCTGAAAGGAGTGGAGGGGGGAGGTGAAGGGACAAATGTAGCATTTCTTGCGGTTGCAAGGGAAAGTGCCCGGGGAAGTGGTAGAGCAGGAGGGAAGGGAAGAATTGACAAGGGAGATGCGGAGGGAGCGGTCTTTGCGGAAGGCAGACAGGGGGGGAGATGGGAAGATGTGGCGAGTGGTGGGGTCACGTTGGAGGTGGCGAAACTGGCGGAGGACTATGTGTTGTATTTGCCGGCTGGTGGGGTGAAAGGTGAGGACCAGGGGTCTGCCCTTGCGAATGGGGAATGGGGAGAAGGGGCAGTGTTGCGGGGTATGGAGGAGACCCTGGTGCGAGCCTCATCTATAGTGGGGGAGGGGAATCCCCGTTCTCTGAAGAATGAGGACATTTGTGATGACCTGGTGTGGAACACCTCATCCTGGGAGCAGATGCGGCGTAGACGGAGGAATTGGGAATAGGGGATGGAGTCCTTACAGGAAGCAGGGTGGGAGGAAGAGTAGTCCAGGTAGCTGTGGGAGTCAATTGGTTTTGTAGTGGATGTCGGTCAGGAGCGTATCACCTGCAATAGAGATGGTGAGGTCAAGGAATGGTAGGGAAATGTCGGAAATGGTCCAGGTGTATGTGAGTGCCGGATGGAAGTTGGTGGTGAAATGGATGAAGTCAGTCAGTTGTGTGTGGGTGCAGGAGGTGACACCAAAGCAGTCGTCGATGTAACGGAGGTAGAGGTCGGGGATGGGACCCTGGTACGCCGAGAACAAGGATTGTTCGACGTACCCAACAAAGAGGCAAGCGTAGCTGGGGCCCATGCGCGTGCCCATAGCTACGCCTTGTGTTTGGAGGAAATGGGAGGAGTCAAAAGAGAAGTTATTGAGGGTAAGGACCAACTCTGCTAGGCGGAGGAGGGTGTCAGTGGACGGGTATGGGTTGCTCCTCTGGTCGAGGAAGAACCGGAGGGCTTTGAGACCGTCCTGGTGGGGGATGGAGGTGTAGAGTGACTGGATGTCCATGGTAAAGATGAGAGGATGGGGGCCTGGAGAATGGAATGCACGGAGCCGGCAGAGAGTGTCTGAGGTGTCTTGAACATAGGTGGGGAGGGATTTAACAAAGGGGGATAGGATGGCGTCGAGGTATGTGGAAATGTGTTTCGGTGGGGCACGAACAGGCAGAGACAATGGGTCTTCCAGGGCAGTCGGGTTTGTGGATTTTGGGAGAAGGTAAAATCGGGCCGTGCGGGGCTGGGAAACGATGAGGTCGGAGGCTCGGGGGGGGGGGGGGGGGTAGGGAGCCGGAACTGATGAAGTCGGTTATGGTGCTCGAGATGGTGGCCTGGTGCTCGTCAGTGGGGTCGTGGTCCAGGGGTAAGTAGGAGGAGGTGTCCGAGAGTTGGCGCGCGGCCTCCGCTTTGTAGAGATCGACGCGCCAGACGACCATGGCATGATGGGTCTCTGTCCTAAACATTATGGAGTGCACTGTAATGCCCCTGTCCCACTTAGGAAACCTGAACGGAAACCTCTGGAGACTTTGCGCTCCCACCCAAGGTTTCCGTGCGGTTCCCGGAGGTTTTTGTCCTCCGGCAACCACCTTCAACTAGCATCGCAACCGGCTTCCCTTAAAGAATTACCGGTTTTTAAGACCCGAAACCACTTTTCGACCATCAGGGAGACTGACAAAAACCTCCGGGAACCCCAACGGAAACCTTGGGTGGGGCGCAAAGTCTCCAGAGGTGTCCGTTCAGGTTTCCTAAGCGGGACAGGGGCATGACTCAACGGGTCAGGCAGCATCTCTGGAGGAAAGGAACCGGTGGCGTTTCGGGTGGAGACCCCTTCATCAGATTGGTGGGCTGGAGGGCCTGTTTCCACGCTGGATCCCTAAACTAACCCTAATCAAGTCCCGATGCATCACCTATCCCTTTCCTCCAGAGATGCTGCCTGACCCGCTGAGTTATTCCAGCACTTTTGTGTCTATCTTGGAAAGAAATTCAGGATGTTGATCAGCGCAGGTGAAACGCTCGCCATGTGCCAAATAGAACGGGAACCAGGAGGAGATCAAGGTTGAGACAACCCCACCCGGCATTTTTTGAAAAGGACTGCCAGGCTCCCTCTGCAATCATTTGCGTCTAATCTTCGGTGTAAACCACCTTCCGCAGTCCCTTCCTTGCACACCAACCCCAGGCAGGCGCTTGCCGTGCCCAGCGAAGGCTGCGGTGCGGGGAGATAGAGCGAGTTAAAGTTTAACCCGGCTGGATTGTTAAACAGTCGCCCAGTCGAACCTTTGGATTTCAGATACGGCGATTACAAAGTAACATTGGTGACACGTCGCAAACTCACCATAATCCAAGGAGGACTCTTCCGGGCACTGATCTCTGAAATCGCTCAGGAGGTAAAAAAAAAAAAGAAAATTGCCACTTGCAACTTATAATCGTTCCCCTCGGCGAATTTGTTTATCGATGATTTTTTTTAATTTTTTTTTTTTACTGTTTTGGTTGTTGCTGTTATGTTTTTTTTTGGCGTTAAAATGTAAAGAAGGGACGCAGGTAATTCGTGGCTGTGTGTAAGTTTTGTTTGAAATGACTACCTTGCGCCTAAACTGAGGGTAAAAACTCGGGTAAGCTGAGCTAAGGAGCAGATGGGGATGGCGATGGTAATAACTGCATTTACCTGGGACTCAGAATCAAATTGGAGGTTCCAAGCCAGCAGAAACAGAGGTAGCATTGATTTATTTTGAAGGTGGGGGGGGGGGGATAATTTTTTACATGGAGCCATTGTAACATATAAGAGCCAATATCTGGGTGGCGTTGTGACTGATATACTCCCCAATTACCAAGGAAGTATATTTGAACCAACGCCTTAAAAGCCAATTTTATTTTTTGTTCTCTCTCTCTCTCTCCCCGGCTGCTCAAACCCACAAGTGTGTGGGCGATTGTGAAATCTCCTTGCCTGCTACCGTCCTTTAGCGGCGTTACACAATGGTCCACGCCACCATATGTTTTCTCAAAGCCAGAGTCAACACGCCTGAACTCAGCCACCAGTGACCAACACCAGGACAAACAGGACAGATCTGGATATCTTGTGCGCTCAGGCGGTGGACGTTAGGCTTCCCAGAGGGAGAGGGAGAAGGAGAAAGAATGAGAGAGAGAGAGAGAGAGAGGAGGGGGGGGGGGGGGGGGAGGGGGTCTCTGAGAGAGTGCAAGGTTAGCAAGAACTAGGGGGTTCCTGCAAGTCAACCTGAACTGATGGTTGTGTCGTGGAGGGCAGTGAACCTCCCTCTTCCTCTCTCCTTCCTTCCCTCCTCTCCCTCCCTTTCCCTCCCACCCGCATCCTCTTCTCTCCCCCACACCCCATCTCCCCTCTTCACTCTCACCTCGGCTTCTTCTCCTTCCTCCTCCCTTCCCTCTCTGCCCACAACCCCCCCCCCCCCTCCCCTTCCCCTCGCCCTCTCACCTCGCTCCTTCAACCCTCCTCTATCTCATCCGCTCACCCTTGAAAATCCCTTTCCTCCTCCCTCCTTCCCCCCCACCCACTCCTCCCTCATATCATCATAGGTAATAGAGTATAATTGGGCCATTCGGCCCATCAAGTCTACTCCTCCATGCAAAATGGCTGAGATCTACTCATCACCCTCCCTACCCCCCGCATTCTCCCCATAACCTCTGACAAACCCGTCTTCCACTTCCTATTTCCCCCACCCTCGCTCAACTCCCTCCCCACCTCTCCTACTCGTTCCTCTCCTTCCCCCTTCACTCCCACCCCAACACCCATCATAAAAACCAACTTCTTTTCCCCTCCGCCCTCTTCATTCCTCCACTCTCTCACCCACTCGCCTAGAGTAATATTCCCCCTCCCAACTCCTCCCCGTTCACCCTCCCCACCCTGTCCGATACTTTCCTTCTCTCCCCACCTTCTCCCTCCCCTTCCGCACCTTCTCTCTTTCCCTCCCCGTCACTCCCTTTCCCTCCCCTCCCCTCCCCTCCCTTCCCCTCCCTCCCTCTCAACATCACCCTCCCCACCTTCTGCTTCTGTGCTCACTCCCTTTCCCCATCCTCTCTCCCTCACCCTCCATCGCTCCCTCTCCTCTTCCCTCTCTCCTCAATCCCCACCCGCACCCTCTCCACCCTCCCCTTTTCCCTCCCTCCTTCCCTTCTCCCACCTCTTTCCTTCTGAGTGTTGTAGTTGGCAGGCCAGCACTCTGCATATCGCCAACTTGGACAATTTTACATTTACACCAAGCCAATTAGCCTACAAACCTGCTCGTATTTGGAGTGCGGGAGGAAGCCGGAGATCTCGGGGGAAACCCACGCAGGTCACGGGGAGAACGTACAAACTCCGTACAGACAGCACCCGTAGTCGGGATGGAACCCGGGTCTCTACCGTGTGCCACCGTGGCTGCCCATCCTGTCCTCTCTCACCCCCCCCCCTCCACTAACCTCCCCAGCCTCTCCCTCCCCTCAGTCCTCACTCCTCCCCCCTTTCCGTTAACTTCCCCCCCTCCCTTTTCCCTTCCTTCACCCCCCCCTCACTCCCTTCCCCCTCACATCCATCTCTCCCTTTACTCTCCCCTCACTTCCTTGCCCTCACCCTCCTTCTCTCTCCCCCTCCTCTCTCCCCCTTCCTCTTCTCCTCCCTCCTTCCTCTCTCCTCCTCCTTTCCCCCGCCCTTCCCCCTCTCTCTTTCCCCCCCCTCTTTCCCGTTTCATCTGTTTCCTTGCCCCCCCCTCTCTTCCTTCCCCCCCCCTCTAATTCCCCCCACGCCCCTCCCCCCCCCTCTCTTCCCCCCCCTCTCTTCCCCCCCTCTTTCCCCTCTTATCCCCCCCTCTCCCTTTCCCCCCCCCTCCTCTTTCCCCCCCCTCTTTCCCCCCCCCTCTTTCCCCCCCCATCTCTTTGCCTCCCCCTCTCTTATCCCCCCCTCTCTTTCCCACCCTCCCTCCCTTTCCCCTCCTTTCCACCCCCCCTCTTTCCCCCCTCTCTTTGCCCCCCTCTCTTTCCCCCCCCTCTCTTCCCCCCCTCTCCCCCCCCATCTCTTTTGCCACCCCTCTCTTTCCCCCCCATCTCTTTTCCTCTCTACTTCCCCACATCCTCTCTTCCCCCCCCCCCCTCTTTTCCCCCCCATCTCTCATTCCTTCCCCCCCTCTCTTTGCCCCCCCTCTCTTGCCCGCCCCTCCTGGTTTTCCCTTCCCCCCCTCTCTTTCCCCACCCTCTCTTTCCCCCCTCTCTTTCCCCCCGCCTCTCATTCTGCTTTCCCCCACCCTCTCTTTCCCCCCTTCTCTTTCTTCCCCATCTCTTTGCCCCCCTTCCGCCTCTCTTACCCCCCTCCCCCCCCCTCCTCTTTCCCCCCCCCCCTCTCATTTCCCCCCTCTCTCAATTCCCCCCCCCTCTTCCCCCCCCAGACTCTTTGCCCCCCCCCTCCTCCTTTCCCCCCCCTCTCTTTCCCCGGGGGCCCTCTCCCCCCTCCTTTCCCCCCTCCTCTTCCCCCCCCACTCTTCCCCCCCCCTCTCTTCCCCCCCCCACTCCTTTCCCCCCCTCCACTCTCACCCCCCTCTATTTCCCCCTCTCCCTCTCTTTCCCCCCCCTCTTTCCGCCCCCTCCTCTTTCCCTCCCCCTCTCTTTCCCCCCTCTCTTCCCCCTCTCTTTCCCCCCCTCTCTTTCCCCCCCCTCTCTTTCCCACCCCTCTCTTCCCACCCTCTCTTCCCCCCCTCTTTTCCCCCCCCCATCTCTTTCCCACCCTCTCTTTCCCCCCCCCTTTCCCCCCCCTCTTTCCCCCCCCCTCTCTTTCCCCCCCCTCTATTTCTCTCATTCCCCCCCCTCTCTTTCCCCCCCCTCTCTTTCCCCCCTCTCTTTCCCCCCCCTCTCTTTCCCCCCCCTCTCTTCCCCCCCCCTCTCTTTCCCCCCCCTCTCCCCCTCTCTCCCCGTCCCTCCCCCGTCTCTCCCCCTCCCCTCCCCCCCCTCTACACCCCATCTCTCCCCCTCTCTCCCCCCCCTCTCTCCCCCGCCCTCCCCCCCTCTCTCCCCGTCCCCGCTCTTCCTCCCCCCCCTCTCTCCCCCCCCTCTCCTCCCCCCCCTTCTCTCCCTCCCCCCTCTCTCCCCCCCCTCTCTCTCTCCCCCCCTCTCTCTCCCCCCACTCTCTCTCTCCCCCCCCTCTCTTCTCCCCCCCCCTCTCTCTCCTCCCCCCCCCTCTCTCCCCTCCCTCCTCCCCCCCCTCCCCCCTCCCCCCTCTCCCATTGCTGAGAGTGAAGGGGAAGGAATGAACCGTGGGCATTAGGGTCAAGGTCCAGGGTGAGCAGGAGTTGGCTCCGGTGTCAATCCCCGGCGGCGAGGTTAGCGAGGGTGGAGACGCTGCCGTTAACGGGCGCTGCCCGCCTATCTGCGCTCCATCTACCTTTACAGCTGCGGTGTGTTTCACATAAATCCTTCCCGCCCCACTGACAGCAGAAAATTGCCGCCATCGACAAGAGTCCAGGAACTAAGGTGGCCTGCTCAGTCAGGGGATTGAATTTAGAATTTAACCTGCTCTGCATTAGCATCACGGAGACATAAAACACAGCAACAGTTCAGCCCGGGAACCAGCCCCTTCAGCCAACGCACAAAGTCTGCATCAAATACGGTGCCAAATGAGTGCTGCCTGACCCGCTGAGCTACTCCAGCACTTGGTCACAGAGTCACAGAGTGATACAGTGTGGAGACAGGCCCTTCGGCCCACAATGTCCCAGCTACACTGGTCCCACTTGCCTGCGTTTGGTCCACATCCCTCCAAACCTGCCTTATCCATGTACCTGCCTAACTGCTTCTTACAGCTTCAACTACCTCCTCCGGCAGCTCGTTCCATACACCCATCACCCTCTGTGTGAATAAGTTACCCCTCGGATTCCTATTAAATCTTTTCCCCTTCACCTTGAACCTATGTCCTCTGGTCCTCGATTCCCCAACTCTGGGCAAGAGACTCTACCCGATCTATTCCTTTCATGATTTTATACACTCATGTACAATAATGATCTCATGATTGGTGACTTCTAAATGAATCCCTTCTGCCTGCCTGTGAATCATACCCCTCCATCTCCTCCCCTTCCCACCCGCTCCTCTCTCCCCTCCCTCCCTCCCCATCTCCCTTTGCCTCTCCACCCCCCCCCCTCCTGCTTCCACTCCCACTTTTTCCTCCCTCTCTCCCAACGTCCGTCACTCCCTCCTTCTCTCCCTTCTCTTCCTCCCATCCCTCCCTCCCTCCCTCCCATCCCTCACTCCCAGCCTCCTCCCCTTCCCACCGCTTCCTTACCCCTGCCCTATCCCCCCCCCTTGCTCCGTGTGCCTAGACAAACTAATCTTGTGTCACCACAGTGATCACGTGGGTTTCCTCCAGGAGCTCCGGTTTCCTCCCACATTCGAAAGACATGCAGGCTCGTAGGTTAGTTGTCTTCTGTACAATTGTCCCTAGTGTGTAGGATGGGATTAGTGTCCGGGCATCGCTGGCCAGTTCCCACGCTGTATCTCTATTCTTAACTAAACAACTTGGTTCTGCCTGACCCCGCGCGGGAGAAGAACAGGGAAGAGATAAGACTTTTGCCTTCCATCACAGTGAGGAGATTCACTGTGATGGATGTTTGTGTGGAACTGCGTTCATTGTGTGTTTTTTTTTTTTTGGGTTTTTTTTTGCTGTTATGACGGCAGGGAACGACATTTCGTTCAAACCTTTGTTTGTTTGAATGACAATGAAGGCATTCTAAATAATGCCCCTGTCCCACTTAGGAAACCTGAACGGAAACCTCTGGAGACTTTGCGCCCCACCCAAGGTTTCCGTGCGGTTTCCGGAAGTTTTTGTCCTCCGGCAACCACCTTCAACTAGCATCGCAACCGGCTTCGACTAACAAATTACCGATTTTTAAAACGGAAACCACTTTCGACCATTAGCGAGACTGACAAAAACCTCCGGGAACCGCACGGAAACCTTGGGTGGGGCGCAAAGTCTCCAGAGGTTTCCGTTCAGGTTTCCTAAGTGGGACAGGGGCATTACTATCAGACCTCCAGCCAGAATGACAACCACCCCCAGCTGCCCTCTATACTCTATGCGTAAGCTAGCTCTGAATCCAAACTATGAAATAACCGTGCTTCCCAAGCACCTTCATCTTGATCATCGACCATGAGGGACATTGTCAAATGCTTTTCTAAAGTCCACGTACACAACATCCACCACCCTTCCTTCACCAATCACCTTCGTCACCTCCTCAAAAAACTCAAACGAGCTAGTAGGACGTGACTTGCCCTGGACAAAGCCATGCCGACTGTTTCTAACTCATTCAATCCCCTCCAAATGAGAGTTAATCCTATCCCTATCAATTTTCTCCAGTACCTTCACTGCCATTGGCATGAGGCTCACTGGCCGATAGTTTCCCGAATCATCTTTATTTTCCTTCTTGAAGAAAGGAATAACATTGGCACCAAGGCAAATTCCTTGTATGTGAATACTTGGCCAATAAACTTACTTACTCTCCAGATCTTTATACACCTTCTGTCTATCAAATCACGAGAGGAATAGATCGGGTGGACGCACAGAGTCTCTTCACCAGAGTAGGGGAATCGAGAACCAGGGGACGTAGGTTTGTGGTGAGGGGGGGGAGGAAAAGATTTAATAGGAACCTGAAGGGTTAACTTTTTCACACAAAGGGTGGTGGGCGTAGGGAACAAGCTGCCAGAGGAGGTCGTTGAGGCTGGGACTCTCCCAACATTTGAGAAACATTTAGACAGACACATGGATAGGACAGGTTTAGAGGGATATGGGCCAAAAACACGTGCAGTTGGGACATATTGGCCAGCGTGGGCAAGTTGGGTCGAAGGGCCTGTTTCCACGCTGTAAGATTCTATGAATCTATGACCTGCGAGACCTCTACTGAGGATTCAAAGGTTTACATTAAAGCTCCTGCAAACTCCTGTCTTGCCTCTCAATATCCTGGGCTAGGGAATCATCAGGCCCTGGGGACTTACCCACTCTTTAATAAATCTATCAAATGAACTGTCACTTAATAGAATCACGACTAGACCCTTATCATTGATAAGCAACTCTATTTTTAGCTAAATATTGATAAGCTTGGAATTCCGCAGTATGGATGGAGATCTTTTGTGTCCTTTAAGTAACCCTTGCTTCCTCTCTCTCTCTCTATCCCTCCCCCACCCTAGTTGCCGTACTAGTTTCACTGTCGCCCTGTTGAGTTTCACTGTCTGTATAACTCGTTATCACCTACCCCACAGCCAACAATGGACCATTGTGGGCTCCACCTTTTGCTCGATCATCGTTGCTTTTTGCATATCTTTCATTCATTTGTTCTGTTTACCTTCTACATCTCTCGTTTCATGATCACAATGAATGGCGGTGCTGGCTCGAAGGGCCGAATGGCCTCCTCCTGCACCTATTTTCTATGTTTCTATTTTCTGTGTTTCCCTTTGCCCGGTCCCTCAGTCTAAAGAAAGGTCTCGACCTGAAACGCCACCTATCCATGTTCTCCAGAGATGCTGCCTGACCCGCTGAGTTACTCCAGCGTTCGATCTTCAGTGTAAACCAGCATCTGCAGTTCTGTCCCACGCAGTTATTACTTGGTTGCATTTCTCATAGAATAGTTGGGATATTTATGCTCGATTGAGACAGGACATTCTCCACTGAATTCTCCTCCTTAAAATCGGCTGCAGGAAAAAAAAATACTGCATTCCACACTGTCCTTCGTGCGCTGGTGAGTTTATACTCATTGGGGGGGGGGGGGGGGGCTAACGTAGGCGGCCCACCTGAAAATAAACACAGGGACGCAATCTGTGTTTAGTTTAGTTTAGAGATACAGCATGGAAACAGGCCCTTCGGCCCACCGAGACTGCCCCGACCAGCTATCCCAGCACACTAGGGGCAATTCCCAATCTTTACCAAAGCCAATTAGCCTACAAACCTGCACGTCTTTGGAGTGTGGGAGGAGGCCGGAGCACCCGGGGGAAAACCCACGCGGGTCATGAAGTGAACGTACAAACTCCGTACAGGCAGCACCCGTGGTCAGGATCGAACCCGGGACTCCGCAACTCTCCCGCTGCGCCACCGTGCCGCCCGTGACTAACACGTGCCTGAATATTTCAGTCTGGGTAGTGTTAATGGCGTTGATTGGCTGAATACGCAAAACTGAGGCCCGCAACAAGAGAGGCCAAAGGGACTTCTCAAACTGGTGCTAGAGTCACAGACTCATTCAGCTTGAATACAGGCCCTTTGGCCCAACTTACCCACACCGACCAACATCTCCCTTCTACACTAGTCCCACCTGCCTGCATTTGGCCCATTATCCCTCTAAACCGGTACTCATCCATGTACCTACCTAAATGTTTCTTAAACCTCACGATAGCACCTGCCTCATCTACCTCCTCCAGCAGCTCGTTCCATACATCCACCACCCTTTATGTGAAAAAGCTTCCCCTCGGGTTAAATCTTTCCCCCATCACCTTAAACGTATGTCGTCTGGTCCTCGCTTCCCCTACTCTGGGCAAGAGACTCTGTGCGTCTACTCGATCTGTTCCTCTCTAGATTTTGTATGCTTGATAAGATCACCTCCTCATCATCTTGCGCTCCAAGGAATAAAGTCCTAGCCTGCTCAACCTCCCCTTTTAGATCAGGCCCTTCGAGTCCTGGCAACATCCTCGGAAATCTTCTCTGCAAACCCTTTCCAGTTTGACAACTATCCTATGACACAGAACTGAAACACAATTCTCTACCTGCGGCCTCACCTGCGTCCGGATGCTCCGGTTTCCTTCCGCACTCCAAATATGTACAGGTTTGTAGGTTAATTGGTTTCGATATCATTGGAAATTGTCCCTAGTGTGTAGGATAGTGCAAGCGAATGGGTGGGCCAAAGGGCCTGTTTCCCCGTTGTATCTCTAAAGTGTAAAGTCAGCATCTGCAATTCCTTCTGTCAACATAAAGGAGACCATTCAGCCCATCGAACCCGTACCAGCCCACAGAATTAATTTAGTTTAGATTTGAGGTACAATATGGAAATAGACACTTCGGCCAACGGGTCCGCGCCGACCAGCGATCCCCGCACGCTAACGCTGTCCTACACGCAATTAACAATTTTACCAAAGCCCATTAACCTACAAACCTGCACGTCTTTGGAGTGTGGGAGTAACCGGAGCACCCGGGGAAAACCCACGCAGGTCACAAGGAGAACGAACAAACTCCGTACAGGCAGCACCCGTGGTCAGGATCGAACCTGGGTCTCGGGTGCTGTGAGGCAGCAACTCTACCGATACCCCACCAATGTTCCCTGCAGCCTATTCTCTTGTCTCAGCTTCCAGATCTTACTATTAACCTACAAACAAACCGCGGGCAATTAAATGTGGCCATTGAATCTGACCCAAAGGAAAGCCAGGTGGTTAAATGGAGGACCGGAAAACTTCACACCGACAGCACTGGATTTCAGGACTGAAGAGGATGTTTCCACTCGTGGAAGAGTCTAGGACTAGAAACAGAGAAAATACTGTAGGTGCAGGAGTAGGCCATTCGAGCCAGCACCGCCATTCATGGCCGATTATCCAAAATCAATACCCCATTCCTGCTCAACCAAGTTATGACTCGAGGGCATAGCCTCAGAAATAAAGGACGTTTTTTGGGGGGAAGGAGATGAGGAGGAATTTCTTTAGTCAGAGGGTGGTGAATCTGTGGAATTCTTTGCCACAGGGGGCTGTGGAGGTCAAGTCAGTGGATGTATTTAAGGCAGAGATAAAGAGAATCTTGATTAGTACTGGCGGTTCAGATCAGAGGTTCTGGGGAGAAGGCAGGAGAAGGGGGTTAGGTGGGAGAGATGGATCAGCCATGATTGAAGGGCCGAATGGCCTAATTCTGCTCCAATGACATGGTCTTATGTACCCAGGCTACATAGAGACGTGAGGCAGCCCGACCTACCCCTGATAACAAACACTAGGAACTGGGAGGCAAGGTCATCAGCTTATCAGTGGCCTCACACTGGTCAAGGTCAACTTTACTTTAGATTTTAAGTAAGTAAGTAAGTAAGTTTATTGGCCAAGTATTCACATACAAGGAATTTGTCTTGGTGCTCCGTCCGCAAGTAACAACATGACGTACAGTGACAGTTACGAATGAAAGTGGCCACTGAGAGATTTAGAGATGGAGTGTGGAAACAGGCCCCTCGGCCCACAGAGTCCACGCCGACCGGTGATAACCCCCGCACAACAGCGACCATTTACAATTTGTCCCGATGCCAATTAACCTACAAACCTGCACGTCTTTGGAGCGTGGGAGGAAACCGGAGCACTCGGAGAAAACCCACGCGGGTCGCGGGGAGAACGTACAAACTCCGTACAGGCAGCACCCGTGGTCAGGATCGAACCCGGGTGTCTGGTTCTGTAAGGCAGCAGCTCCGCCACTGCGCCACCGTGCCACACCAACGCCTACAATGCCATCATGTCCCCGGCAGATTCACTGATACGCTGCATTCACTCAGTCCTCTCGATTAGTACAGGTGTCAGGGGTTATGGCGAGAAGGCAGGAGAATGGAGTTGGGAGGGAGAGATAGATCAGCCATGATTGAATGGCGGAGTTGACTTGATGGGCCGAATGGCCCAATTCTGCCCCTAGGCATTATGAACTTTTGAACTCTTCACCCACCCGCCACTAATATCCATCTCGTCAAGACCCAAGCGTAAAATTGATTTTCGACCCACCGAGCCCACGCCGACCATCGATCGATCACCCGTTCACACTAGTTCCATGTTATCCAAGTTCCTCACCCGCTCCCTGCACACCGGGGCCAATTTGACAGTGGCCAGTTAATCCCTGCAGACCTGCAGGTCTTTGGGATGTGGGAGGAGACCAGAGAGCCCGGAGAATCTGCAAACCCCACACAGGCAGCAGCCCCCGAGGTCAGGATCGAACCCCGGGTGTCTGGCGCTGTGAGACCCGGGGTTCACACCTTGCCGCCCGAACAACAGATACTCGCATGTCTCGGACCAGTTAGTCGCGGCAAAAGGATTAGTCGTGGATGACAGGTAAATGTACGTTCACACCTCGGTGTTATTTTGGATCTTGAAATAACTATCGGGGGCAGCAAACAATTGTAGAATCACTCCATTCACCAGATCAAAGCAAACTCGATATGTCGATGCAGGCGTTGGCAGGGAATTGAGACTCGAGGTAGAAATCCAGTAATCAACATTACACGCTGATTATCTGTCTCAAATCTAGCGATCATTTTCATGTCCATAAGTTGTAGGGGCAGAATTAGGCCATTCGGCCCATCAAGTCTACTCCACCATTCAATCATGGCTGATCTATCTTTCCCTCTCAATCTCATTCTCCTGCCTTCTCCCCGTAACCTCTGACACCCGTACTAATCAAGAATCTGGCAATCTCCACCTTAAAAATTCCCATTGACTTGCCCTCCACAGCCTTCTGTGGCAATGAATTCCACAGATTCACTGCCCTCTGACTCAAGAAATTCCTCCTCTAAAGCCCTGTCCCACGGTACGAGTTCATTCAAAGTGTTCTCCCGGGTTTGCCCTGATTCGAACTCGGAGATTTACGGTAACGGCCGCTCGCAGGTACTCGGGGCTCTCGTGGACGTTTTTCAACATGTTAAAAAATCTTCCTGAGCTCACCGCGTTTCCCGAGTACCTGCCGTTAGCGTTACGAGCTGCTAGGAAACGTCCCAGAGCTCCGGCGTACCCGCTGCGTTCATTCTAAGTGCTTCCATGAGTTTGATTTTGTTTTAAACTCGGGAGAGCACTTGAATGAGCTCGTACAGTGGGAGAGGGCCATTACCTTCTTCCTAAAGGTATGTCCTTTTTATTCTGAGGCTATGGACTCTGGTCCTGGACTCTCCCACTAGTGGAAACATCCTCTCCACATCCACTCTATCCAGGCCTTTCACTATTTGACAATATGGGTCCTTTATCACCATCATCATCAATGCACCACACCTCCAGATTCGGGGAAAATTTCTTTCCAGCTGTTATCAGCCAACTGAACCATCCTGAAACAACTGGAGAGCAGTCTTGAGCTACTATCTACCTCACTGGAGACCCTCGGACTATCTCTAATCGGACTTTATCTTGCACTAAACATTATTCCCTTCATCGTGTATCCCTACACTGTGCATGGCTCGATTGTCATCGTGTATTGCCTTTCTGCTGGCTGGTTAGCACGCAACAAAAAGCTTGCCACTGCACCTCAGCCCACATGACAATACACGAAACTGGACCGGGTAACGGTGTCGGAGAGGAACGGCAGATGCTGGTTTAAACCAAAGATAGACGCCCCCACATCAGGCTGAAGAAGGGTCTCGACCCGAAACGTCACCTATTCCTTCGCTCCATAGATGCCGCCTCACCCGCTGAGTTTCTCCAGCATTTTTGTCCACCTAAAACTGGAGTAACTCAGCGGGTCAGGCAGCATCTCTGGAGAAGAAGAATAGGTGATGCTGAAGGAGGATATCCACCCGAAACGTCAACTAATCCTTTTCTCCAGAGATGCGGCCTGACCGGCTGTGTTACTCCAGATTTTTGTGCCTATCTTCAGAAGCGAGTATCTAAGAAAAGATCAAACCAGGCGATGATCATGGAAATGTGGAATGGTTCATTGTTGGCCGAGGGGAAGGTGCCAACGAGGCATTTTTGTGTCTGTGGACTGGTTAACTGTCTGTTTCTGTGTTGTGCCTTCTAAGCTGCTTGCGATTACTCCACGTTTTAGCGATGACCCTACAGGTACCATTCGCAGTTTAATAACAGCCACTGCAGAAAGTTCGTAGAATTGTAACAAGACGCGCTGAAACTTTATGTGTCATTTTAATTAAACACCTGTTGAATTTGGATTTGATTTCAGTGAGCACCTCTAATTATCCTGATTTATTGTGCTGATAATCACACAAAATGGAAACAAATCAAAAAAACGGGGACGCATTAACCGGAACTTTAAAAGAAGCAAGTTTACGTACTTTGATTCAGCAAACGGGATATAGCTTGATCCAGGTGAGAGCTCAAAGACACACGATCACAACCTCTTATACTGATTCATTAAGTCGGAAAATAGGAAATCATGTCAGTTCTTGTCTGGTATTTTAATTATGGGAATTATTCGCTGCAATGCAACTTTATGAAAGTAAAATAGTTTGAAAATCATGATTTAAGCTTTGTTTATCATTGATTATGATAATAGTTAACTGTTTCAAACATCACCTGTCATTTCTTGACCTTGGTGTGTGTCAAACCGCAAAATGAGTTACTAGTAATGCAAAGGATCAAAAACCAGCGCATATTTTCATAGTTATATGTTTGGCAATTTTTCTTTCCTCCACGCGTTAGTCTGTACGAGTGTGGAAACTTGCAAAGAACTTGCAGATGCTGGTTAGAGCACAAAAGGACACAAAAGTGTTGGAGTAACTCAGCAGGTCAGGCAGCATCTCTGGCGAAGAAGGGTCTCGATACGATACGATACGATACGATAGAACTTTATTTATCCCAGGAGGGAGATTGATCTGCCAACAGTCATAGAAACACGTGATACATGAAACATGCAATTAAAGCGACGAGTGGAAAGGATTGGGGATGTGCAAAGATTGGGGAGGGAGGGAGAGGAGTCAGTCTACCCCATGACATAAGGGGGAGGAGTTGTTCAGTTTGATAGCCACAGGGAAGAAGGATCTCCTGTGGCGTTCTGTCCTGCATCTTGGTGGAACCAGTCTGTTGCTGAAGGTGCTCCTCAGGTTGACCAGTGTGTCATGGAGGGGGTGAGCTGTATTGTCCGCAGTTTGAGCAGCACCCTCCCCTCCAAGACCACCTCCCGTGACTCCAACTCCGCCCTCCAGGACGGAGCCAGCCTTCCTGATGAGTTTGTTGATCCTGTTGACGTCCCTAGTACAGGGCAACGAAGAAGATGGCACTGGCCACCACCGATTGGTAGAAGATCCGCAGCATCTTACTGCAAACGTTGAAGGAGCGGAGCCTTCTCAAAAAGTACAGCCGGCTCCACCCGGAACATCGCCTATCCATGTTCTCCAGAGATGCTGCCTGACCTGCTGAGTTACTCCAGCACTTTAGCTTGCGTGACTGTGCTAATGTTGGGAATGATGTCCCTACATACATTTTGTGTCTAGCTAAAATAAATATATATTTATAAATCTCTCCGTAAATATCTTTACAATACATCGACAGCTGTTGATGTAGTTCCCTTGTTTAGACCAAACTGAAGACTCAGCAAAAAAAAAACACACGGTTCTTCAAATGGAGCTGCTAAAAAATAAATACTAAGGTGTACACTGCATCAATGAATGAGAAACAGCTACAAGCTGAAAGGTTGCCCCTTACATCAGATGGAATCGGTCAGAGATCAGTGTCTACCTGCTGCAAGATTAAACTGGGAGATCTTTGTTGTACCGGGTAGAGGTCGGATAGAGGGCGGCACGGTGGCGCAGCGGTAGAGTTGCTGCCTTACAGCGCTCGCAGCGCCGGAGACCCGGGTTCGATCCCGACTACGGGTGCTGTCTGTACAGAGTTTGCACGTTCTCCCTGTGACTGCTTGTGTTTTCTCCGAGATCTTAGGTTTCATCCCACACTCCAAAGACGTACAGGTTTGTAGGTTAATTGGCTTGGTCAATGTAAAAAAATGGTACCTAGTGTGTGTAGGATGATAGTGTTAATAAATATGCGGGGGTCGCTGGTCGGTGCTGAAGGGCCTGTTTCCACGCTGCATCTCTAAACTAATCTAAATGATCAAGACTAGAGTCCAGTTAAAAATTCATTTTTTTTAGAACTTGAGTCAAAGGCCGTACCTTTCGAAAGGAGATGAGGAGGAATTTCATTAGTCGGGGTGGGGTGAATCTGTGGAATTCATTGCCACAGATGTTTGTGGAGCCCAAGTCATTGGGTATTTTTAAGGTATTGGGTATTGCCAGAATCTTGATTAGTAAGGGTGTCGGGCGTTATGGGGAGAAGGCAGGAGAAAGGGGCGGAGAGTGTAAAATGGATCAGCCATTATAGACGCAATGGGCTGAATGATAAAATTGGAATTGTCCCTAGACTGTTAGGATAGTGTTAATGTGCAGGGATAGCTGGTCAGTCCGCACCAGCGATCCCCACACACTAACACTAGTCCTACACACACTAAGGACAATTTAGTTTAGTTTAGAGATACAGTGCGGAAACAGGCCCTTCGGCCCACCGGGTCCGCGCCGACCAGCGATCCCCGCACATTAACACCATCCCTCACCCACACGGGACAATTTATACATTCATCAAGCCATTTAACCTACAGACCTGTACGTCTTTGGAGTGTGGGAGGAAACCGACGATCTCGGAGAAAACCCACGCAGGTCACGGGGGGAACGTACAAACTCCGTACAGACAAGCACCCGTAGTCAGGATCGAACCCGGATCCGTGGCGCTGTAAGGCAGTACCTCTGAGTAAGGCAACGCCCAAATATCACAGCGCGAGGAGATGTTGATGGGGAAACCCAGCCAGATAGGTCAATCTAGTTCAATAAGTATTGCCTTACCTAAGCACAATCCTCGATTAGTACACAGTACATCCAAATAGTCGGCCAAGGCTCGACGGTCTGAGCTATAGGGAGAGGTTGAGTAGGCTGGGACTCTACTCCTTGGAGTGCGGGAGGATGAGGGGTGATCTTATAGAGGTGCATAAAACCATGAGAGGAATAGATCGGGTAGAGTCTCTTCCCCAGTATAGGTGAATCGAGGAGCAGAGGACATAGGTTTAAGTGAAGGGCAAAAGATTTAATCGTAATCTGAGGGGTAACTTTTTCATACAAAGGGTGGTGGGTGTATGGAACGAGCTGCCAGAGGAGGTAGTTGAGGCTGGGACTATCCCAACGTTCAAGAAACAGTTAGACAGGTACATGGATAGGACAGGGTTTGGAGGGATATGGACCAAGCGCAGGCAGGTGTGACTAGTGCAGCTGGGATATGTTGGGGCGGCGTGGGTATGTTGGGCTGAAGGGCCTGTCTCCACACTGTATCACTTTATGACTCCATCGCTGTGATGATCCAGGCGAGCCGCAGGCAGCTGCAGGGCCTCCAGCTGTCTCTGTTAGTTTATACAATGCTCTTGTGTAGAGCAAGTGTGGGGCCAGTCTGGCTTCACAAAGCATCGAAACAATGATCATAAAGGCCCGGCTCCAGTGGCCAGGCCGTGTGATCCAGACAGACGAACCCCGCATGTTCTACTCAAGAGAGAGTTAGATTTAGCTCGTAGGGCTAACGCAATCAAGGGATAGGGGGAGAAAGCAGGAACGGGGTACTGATTTTGGATGATCAGCCATGACCGTGTTGAATGGCGGTGCTGGCACGAAAGGCCGAATGGCCTACTCCTGCTCCTATTTCCCATGTTTCTCTGCCTCGTCAACTCCTGTACGGGGTGCTGACCCAGAGTCAAAGCAACCCAGGGCGCCCACAGGAACGGCCCAAAGACTGCATCGAGGGGCAGCTCCCGCACACGGGCCGGAAACCCGTGCCAGTGGCAGGACTGGCTGGAGCACAACCATAGAGTGATAGTCATGGAGCGATACAGTGTGGAAACAGGCCCTTCGGCCCAACTTGCCCACACCCGCCAACCTGTCCCAGCTACACCAGTCCCACCTTCCTGCACTTGGTCCATACCCCTCCAATCCCTGTCCTATCCTGTCTAACTGTTTCTTGAACGTTGGGATAGACCGAGCCTCAACGACCTCCTGTGGCATCTTGCTCCATGCACCCACCACCCTTTGTGTGAAAACCACTGGGAGGGCGACCAGCGGTTTCGAAGGCAGTCGCCGAAGCGCACTCGCTAACGGCGGAGATAGGAGGAAGGCTGCGGCCCTGAATCCCCCCCACAGTGCCCCCCCCCCCCCCCCCCACCGAACTGCCCCTGCATCGGACCCGAGAGCCACACTCGATCCCACAAGACTCGAGACCGACAACCATGCCATCGCCGGCTACGACGGGCCACACCACCGTTGTACCGTATATCTGATCCGTTTGGATAGCGTGCAATGCCGCCTGCCCCCGTCGTGTTACTCCAGCCTTTTATGTGTATCTTCAGTGTTTGCCAGCATCTGCGGTTCCTGCCTGTACATAAATTAAGATTGTTCGTGGTGAGATCTGACAGTATCAGTGGGAATAGGTTGCTAGAATAATTTCAGGAAGGATAAAAAGGTTTGGTATAGTTTAGTTCAGTTTAGAGATACAGCACAGAAACAGACCCTTCGGCCCACCGAGTCCTCACCTCCCCGCACATTAACACTGTCCTGCACACACTAGAGATAATTTACACTAAGAAACATGGAAACATAGAAAATAGGTGCTTTTGTAGGCCATACGGCCCCTGGAGCCAGCACCGCCATTCAATATGATCATGGCTGATCATCCAAAATCAGTACCTCGTTCCTGCTTTCTCCCCATATCCTTTGATTCCATTAATTCCATTAGCCATCAGAGCTATACCTAACTCTCTCTTGAATACATCTTGAAAAACAAAGCTTTTGTTAATAGCAAAGGTGAGACCAAGCGGAGGTTTGGCGATCGTTTCGCCGAACACATCCACTCGGTCCGCAATAACCAACCCGACCTCCCGGCGGCTCAGCACTTCAACTCCCCCTCCCATTCCGTATCCGACCTCTCGGTCCTGGGCCTCCTCCACGGCCAGAGTGAGCAACACCGCAAGTTGGAGGAACAGCACCTCATATTCCGCTTGGGGAGTCTGCATCCTCTGGGCTTGAACATTGAATTTTCTCAATTCTGTTAACCCTTGCTGTCTCCTCCCCTCCCACCTCTCCCTCAGCCCTCGGGCCCTGGCATTCCCTCTCTCTCTATCTCCCTCCCCCACCCTAGTCGCACTAGCTTCTCATTTTCACACCACAAACAGCTTACAATGGCTTGTTCCCTTTATCATCGATACTTTTTTGCACATCTTTCATTCATTGTTCTTTATCTCTCCACATCACCGTCTATATCTCTCGTTTCCCTGATCCCTGACCAGTCTGAAGAAGGGTCTCGACCCGAAACGTCGCCTATCTCCTTCGCTCCTTAGATGCTGCTGCACCCGCTGAGTTTCTCCAGCCTTTTGTGTACCCCCCTTTAGTTAATAGCAATCGGGTCCGATGCAGGAGCAGTGTTGGGGGGGGGGGGGGCACTATGGGGGGGATTCAGGGCCGCAGCCTTCCTCCTATCTGCGCCGTTAACGAGTCGGCTTTGGCGACTGCCTTCGAATAGCATAGTACGTACTATTAGTGTAGGAAAGAACTGGAAATGCTGGCTTGAAGACAGACACAAAAAGCTGGAGTAACTCAGCGGGACAGGCAGCATCTCCGGAGAGAAGGAATGGGTGACGTTTCGGGTCGAGGCGCTTCTTCAGACTATTAGTGATAGCTAGAGGCCCCGCAGCAGCCTGATGTGAAAATTGGACCCGTGTCCGATGAAATGTTCTTTCCACTAATCTAAATGCCTATAATTCCCCAACTCATAGTGAACTGCAAGAAGCAATGCCTTATGTAACACCGTAATCCAATGGGATTAACGTAACGTCATTTTAGTTTGAAAAATGTAGCTTAAAGTCAACCTGAAATAAATCAAAGATAGACATAAAAAGCTGGAGTAACTCAGCGACTCAGGCAGCATCTCCGGAGAGAAAGAATATGTTACATTTTGGGTTGAGACCCTTCTTCAGACAGGATCTGAAGAAGGGTCTCGAGCCAAAACATCACCAATTCCTTTTGTCCAGGTCAGCATGGACTCGGTGGGCCGAAGGGCCTGTTTCCGCGCTCTATCCCTAAGCTAAACTAAGCTAAACAGGAGGCTGGGACTGGGATGTAGGAGACCAGGAGACACATGGGTGTGTACGATGGAACTGCAGATGCTGGTTTATACCATGGACACAGAACGCTGGAGTAACTCAGCGGGTCAGGCAGCATCTCTGGAGAAAAGGAATGGGTGACGTTTTGGGTTGAGGCCTTTGTTCTGAAGGGTCTCGACCTTAAACGTCACCTATTCCTTTTCTCCAGAGATGCTGCCTGACCCGCTGAGTTACTCCAGCACTTTGTGTCTATCTTCAGAGACATATGGAGCTGAGAATGCAAGGCTAAATTGTTGGGGGGAGGGGGGGGGGGAGGTAAGAAATAGTCAGGTGTGTTTGCAACTTAGAATTATGCTGATCTTAGTCTTTAGACTTTAGAGATGCAGCTTGAAAGCAGGCCCTTCAGCCCGCTGAGACAGCGCTGACCATCGACCACCCCGCACATTGATACTATCCTACAGGCTAGGGGCGATTTGCAATTAACCTATAAACCTGCATGTCTTTGGAGTGTGGGATGAAAACAGAGCACCCAGAGAAAATGTTCATGGTCGCAGGGAGAACGTACAAACTCCGTACAGACAGCACCCGTAGTCAGGATCGAACCTGGGTCTCTGGCGCTGTAAGGCAGCAACTCTACCGCTGCGCCACCGGGCCGCCCCTAGTGTGCAGGAGTAAATCAAGGGTTAAAGAAGCAGCATCCCTGGAGAACATGGACAGGCAATGTCACAGGTTGGGACCCTGACGGTGGGGTCCTGACCCGACCCATAACCTATGCAGGTTCCCCCAGAGATGCTACACAATCCATGAAGTCACTCTCGCACCTTGTGTTTCGGTCAACTTAAGATAGTTAAGGTCGCGGCACGGTGGCGCAGCGGTGGAGTTACTGCCTTACAACGCCAGAGACCCAGGTTCAATCCTGACGACGGATTCTGTCTGAATAGAGATTCTCCCTGTGACTGTGTGGGTTTTCCCCGGGTGCTCGGGTTTCCTCCCGTACTCCAAAGGCACACGGGTTCGTAGGTTAATTGGCTTCAGTAACTTGTGAAATGTCTCTAGTGTCTAGGATAGTGCTAATGTTGCTAGTCGGGGTGGACTCGGTGGGCCGAAGGGCCTACAACCATATAACCATATAACAATTACAGCACGGAAACAGGCCCTCTCGGCCCTTCCAGTCCGTGCCGACCATTTGTTTTCCCCTAGTCCCATCTACCTGCACTCAGACCATACCCCTCCATTCCCTTCACGTCCATATACCTATCCACTTTACTTTTAAATGTTAAATTTGATCCTGCCTCCACCACTTCTGCTGGAAGCTCATTCCACACAGCCACCACTCTCTGAGTAAAGAAGTTCCCCCTCACGTTACCCCTAAACTTCTGTCCCTTAATTCTCATGTCATGCCCTCTTGTTTGAATCTTCCCTACCCTCAATGGGAAAAACGTATCCACGTCAACTCTGTCTATCCCTTTCATCATTTTAAAGACCTCAATCAAGTCCCCCCTTAACCTTCTGCGCTCCAAAGAATAAAGACCTAACTTGTTCAACCTTTCTCTGTAACATAATTGCTGGAACCCTGGCAACATTCTAGTAAATCTCCTCTGTACTCTCTCTATTTTGTTGACATCCTTCCTATAATTAGGCGACCAAATTAGGCCTATGTCCACACTGTATCTCGAAAGTCTAAATCTTATTAACTATCTTATTAACGTATTATGCTAGTTAAGACAATTACCTTTAATATGCAAATACCCCGACATTATTCCTTTTTAGCACAAACAGTGAAAATAATCCAGTTTCACAAATTATTTTTAATTATCAGTAGCAGTCAATATTTTTTGCACCCTCCTATTCAGAGCCCTGTACAAGGCAAGGGATAGACCATTTCAAATGCCCACTGAAAATGGCACAGACCTTGAAGGCCAGGTCTACAGAATGAAAGTGTGTGGGTTCAATGAGCACGATGGTGTTGAATCTGTTCCAAACCGTTATTCCATGTGCAAACATACACTTCTTGTGCAAGTCACATACCAGATGCCATATTGCCGAAGGCAGATGAGATTGGTTTAACCTGGCATCATGTTTGACACATGTATTGAAGGGCCTGCTTGCGTGCTGTACTGCTCGATGTTGGATGCTGGTGCTGTGTGTCAGAACTCAAGTGCAATCGCGCTTACCATCAATTGTTATGCGAGGGATATTCTTGGAGGTGAATTAGCAACAGGTCCCAGTTTGCATTACACTAATACAGGGAAGGGAGAGGGAGAGATTGAGAAGGAGGGAAAGGGAGGGATAGGGAGGGGGAAGAGAGGGAGGGGGGAGAGGAGGGAGAGAGGGGAGAGGTGGTGAGGGAGAGGGAGAGGGAGATAGAGGGAGGGAGAGGGGGGAGCGAGAAGGAGATGGAGTGAGATAGTGGGAGGGAGAAGGGGGAGGGGTGGAGAGAGGGAAAAAAAAGGGGGAACCGGAGTAAACCAAAGGGGTCGCAGGAAGAACACGCAAACTCTGCACAGACAGCACCTGAGGTCAGGATATGAGGAGCTGAGAGGCAGCAGATCTACCAGCTGTGCCACTGTGCCACCCTTTGGCACCACTGACCCTGACTACGGGTGCTGTCTGTCCAGAGCCTGTACGTTCTCCCCGTGAGCACGTGGGTTTTCCATGTGGGTGCTCCGGTTTCCTCCCACGCTCCAAAGCCAAACAGGTGTGTAGGTTAATTGATTTTGGTGAAATTGTAACATTTTCCCAGCGTGTATAGGATAGTTTTAGTGTACGGGGTGATCGTAATCAGTAGGTTAACCTATGATGAGCGTTTGCCGGCACTGGGCCTGTACTCGCTGGAGTTTAGAAGAATGAGGGGGGACCTCGTTGAAACTTACAGAATATTGAAAGGCTTGGACAGAGCAGATGTGGAGAGGATGTTTCCACTAGTGGGAGAGTCTAGGATCAGAGGTCATAGCCTCAGAATTAAAGGATGTTTCTTTAGGAAGGAGATGAGGAGGAATGTATTTAGTCAGAGGGTGGTGAAAGTGTAGAATTCAGTGCCACAGAAGGCTGTGGAGGCCAAGGCTGTGGAGGCCAAGTCAGTGGATCTTTTTAAGACAGAGATAGATAGATTCTTGATCAGTACGGGTGTAAGGGGCTATGGGGAGAAGGCAGGAGAATGGGGTTAGGAGGGAGAGATAGATCAGCCATGATTGAATGGCGGAGTAGACTTGAAGGGCCGAATGGCCCAATTCTACTCCAACCCTTATGATCGTTGATCGGGCCGGAACCAGTGGGCCACATGGCCTGTTTCCCCATTGTATCCCCAAAGTCTAAAGATCCCCCACTCCGGACATTCCTTGTTCTCCCCACTCCCGTCCGGTAAACGGTGCAGAAGCTTGAAAGCGCGCACCACCAGACTCAGGAACAGCTTCTCCCCTCGTTTATCAGGCTTCTGAATGGTCCTCCCATAAGCCTAGGGGTACTGTCCAGTTCACCTCTTCCCCCATTGCAGACATCGGATTCTGTCTATGGAACTAGTGTACTACAATGCTGAGAACTATATTCTGCACTCTGTATCTTCCCCTTTGCTCCGCCTATCACATCTTCCTCTTGTACATGAATTTGACGATCGTATTACCCAAAGTGTGATCCCAGCCCGAAAGGTCTTGTGTCTGTAGTCTCCAGCAGCGACGCTGCCTGACCTGCTGAGTTACTCCAGCTCTACTTCCTGACAAGGCTTAGGAAATTTGGCACGTCCCCACCAACACTCACCAACTTGTACGGATGCACTGTAAAAAGCAATGTACCAGTGTGCATCACAGCACGGTTTGGGAACAGGTCCAGGAAATTGCAGAGTTGCGGAGGCAGCCCAGGCCATCGCACAAACTGACCTCCCTTGCATTGATTCAGTTTCTACCTCGCGCTGCCTCGACAAGGCCAGCAGCATAATCGAGGACGGGTCGCACCCTGGCCTCTCCCACTTCTCCCCTCTCCCAGCAAGCCTGACTGCTCATGAATAAGGTTTATTTTTCATTTGTTATTTTATTTCTACCCCTGGCTGTCTCATACGTGAGGAGCAAGGGCTGGTGGGGAGGGTGACCCGGGGTCATGCCACCAGCGCCTTCAAGGTCGGCTGCAGGAGGAAGCCCCTGGGACACAAAGATGGTCGGGAGAGGAGAGGGACGTCAGTTAGCGGGAACTGCTCCAGTACATCGAGCGTTGCATTGCGCAGTTGCACATGTGACAAATAAAGACCCATTGAACTGGATAGAGTGGATGTGGAGAGGAGGTTTCCACTAGTGGGAGAGTCTAGGACCAGAGGTCACAGCCTCAGAATTAAAGGGCGCTCTTTTAGAAAGGAGGTGAGGAGGAACTTCTTTAGTCAGAGGGCAGTTAATAGAAACATAGAAATTAGGTGCAGGAGTAGGCCATTCAGCCCTTCGAGCCTGCACCGCCATTCAATATGATCATGGCTGATCATCCAACTCAGTATCCCGTACCTGCCTTCTCTCCATACCCTCTGATCCCCTTAGCCACAAGGGCCACATCCAACTCACTCTTAAATATAGCCAATGAACTGGCCTCAACTACCCTCTGTGGCAGAGAGTTCCAGAGACTCACCACTCTCTGTGTGAAAAAAGTCTTTCTCATCTCGGTCTTAAAGGATTTCCCCCTTATCCTTAAGCTGTGACCCCTTGTCCTGGACTTCCCCAACATCGGGAACAATCTTCCTGCATCTAGCCTGTCCAACCCCTTAAGAATTTTGTAAGTTTCTATAAGATCCCCTCTCAATCTCCTAAATTCCAGAGAGTATAAACCAAGTCTATCCAGTCTTTCTTCATAAGACAGTCCTGACATCCCAGGAATCAGTCTGGTGAACCTTCTCTGCACTCCCTCTATGGCAATAATGTCCTTCCTCAGATTTGGAGACCCAAACTGTACGCAATACTCCAGGTGTGGTCTCACCATGACCCTGTACAACTGAAGTAGAACCTCCCTGCTCCTGTACTCAAATCCTTTTGCTATGAAAGCTAACATACCATTCGCTTTTTTTACTGCCTGCTGCACCTGCATGCCTACTTTCAATGACTGGTGTACCATGACACCCAGGTCTCGCTGCATCTCCCCTTTTCCTAATCGGCCACCATTTAAATAATAGTCTGCTTTCCTGTTTTTGCCACCAAAGTGGATAACCTCACATTTATCCACATTATACTGCATCTGCCAAACATTTGCCCACTCACCCAGCCTATCCAAGTCACCTTGCAGTCTCCTAGCATCCTCCTCACAGCTAACACTGCCCCCCTGGAACTCATCTGTGGAACTCATCGCCACAGAGGGATCTGGAGGCCAAGCCAGTGGATAATTTTAAGGCAGAGATTGATAGATTCTTGATCAGTACGGGTGTCAGGTGTTATGGTGAGAAGGCAGGAGAATGGGGTGAGGAGAGAAAGATAGATCAGCCATGATTGAATGGCAGAGTAGATTTGATGGGCTGAATGGCCTAATTCTGCTCCTATCACTTATGAACCATGTTGCGGATGTTGTTGTTTGCTTTATGACTGAAGGTGCCCATCAGGCTATTTTATTGCGGTCAGGTTCGTCGTAATGTTTATTAAAACGTTTTATTTACTCGATTTATAGATGACCAACGTCCACCTTGTCTTTCCTTCATTGTAGGAAAATGGGCAAAGGAAGTATGGAGGGCCCCCTCCTGACTGGGAGGGTCCATCGCCTGAGAGGGGCTGCGAGATTTTCATCGGGAAATTACCACGGGATCTTTATGAAGATGAACTTGTACCGGTTTTGGAAAAAGTAACGATTTCTACCTGTTTTTTTTTTTCTCTCGGAGAAGTAAAATACGCGTTAGCGCGGCACGGTGGCGCAGCGGTAGAGTCGCTGCCCCACAGCGCCAGAGACCCGGGTTCCAAAGTGACTACGGGTGCTGTCTGTGTAACCTGCGTGGGTTTCCCCCGAGATCTTCGGTTTCCTCCCACGCGTGCAGGTTGGCAGGTTGATTGGCTTGGTGTAAAATGGAAGAATTGTCCGACGGTGTTAACGTGCGGGGATCACTGGTCTGCACGGACTCGGCGGGCCGAAGGGCCTGTTCCCACGCTGTATCTCTAATCTAAACAAGTAACCCAAGAAAAAACTTTCTTCACTTTAGTTTAATATTGAATTAAATACAAAATGCACCCGTCGTCAGGATCGAACCCAGGTCTCTGGTGCTGGTCTCAACCCGAAACGCCACCTATTATTTTTCTACAGCCTGTCCCGCTGAGTTGCTCCAGCATTTTGCGTCTATCTTTGATGTAAACCAGCAGTTCCTTCCCACGCGAACTGAAAACCAGATTCTTCCAACATCCAGCCATCTCAACTTCAGCTCGTGCTTTTGTAAATCTCAGTTAACTTTGTAATTAAGAACTTTGCTCATTGCTGCCCTTCATTGTTTGTCCACTGTGAGTGACTACTCAAATAAATATCTGTACACATGTTCTCTATTTACACTCCCAGTACACACTATTATGCAATTGTTCTTATCTTATTTGCCTTTGATGTGCCCAGAGGTGGACCCCTCGCTAAGATTTCTCTATCCAAAATCTTTGTTGCTCTCCCTGTGGTAAAAGCCTGAATGCAACTCTAAGATTGCTAATAATTCGTAGAAGCAGGATTAGGCCATTCGGCCCATTGAGTCCACTCCGCCATTCAATCGTGGCTGATCTATCTTTCCTTCTCAACCCCATGCTCCTGCCGTCTCCCAATAACCCCTGTCATCTTTACACCCCACCTTAAAAATATCCAATGACTTGGTCTGCACAGCCGTCTGTGGCAATGAATCCCACAGATTCACCACCTTCTGACAAAGAAATACCTCTTTGTCTCCTTTCAAAAGGTGCGTCCTTTTATTCTGAGGCTGTGCCCTTTGGTTCTAGCCTCTCCCACTAGTGGAAACATCCTCTCTACATCCACTCTATCCAGGCCTTTCATTATACAGTAAGTTTCAATGAGGTGTCCCCTCATCCTTCCAAACCCCAGCGAGTACAGGGCCAGAGCCATCAAATGCGACTCACGTATTAACCCAATCATCCCCAGGATCTTTCTCATAACCCTCCCTGGACCTCCCCCGGGATATGGGGAGAAGGCAGGAACGGGGTACTGATTGGGGATGATCAGCCAATGTCGCATTGAATGGCGGTGCCGGCTCGAAGGGCCGAATGGCCTACTCCTGCACCTATTGTCGATTGTCTATTGACCCTCTCCAACGCCAGCACATCCCTCCTCAGAAATGGGTCCCAATGGATAATATACAAGGCTCTGATGGATGATTGGAAAAATCCTAGCGGGAAAATGTGGGAAGCCACATTCAGTGCCTCTCCTCACTGAACAACACCCATGACAACTAGCCTCTGCTCACCTGAGCAAACACTAATTCTTGACTGCCCGTGACCTTAAGTTCATAATAGTCATCATCATCGTCGTTGAAAATATTAGCGACGCATTGGTGCTGGTTTCCAAAATGGTGACGGACGCACCACACCACACGCTGTCCTCATGTTCCTGCAGACCTCCGCCGCTGGAAGTATAGGATGTTGGAGCGTGTGCGTTATCATCATTCCTTACAATGCTACGAACGACAGTGATCCCAACTTCTGCTGAAGTGTGGATGGCCGTTGGCTCGCTAGGAGCTCATCCGCCCTTTGACAGGTCTTGATTTTGGTCCTGCTGGGGGTCCACAGCCCCCTCCTCACCTGGCAAACCAGGTGGGGGAGGCGGTTTAGTCGCCGACTATCCGACCATGGAGCAGGTAGCGCGGGATTACATGGTACCCGTGGCAGGGGGGGAACTCCCCCCGACCTGACCTGAATAATAGTGAGCTTTGTGCAATGACTTTAACAAAGGCAGGGCTGCAGTGTTGGACTAAAATAAATGTACTCACCAAACCTTTACATCGAACTTAAACCAACAGCCGACTTAAACAGAGGAATATCGTTACAGGGTTAAGTTGAATGAGGGATCTAGGCCCACCAAATCTCCCGATTGCTGACTATTTTAACTCCGCCTCCCATTCCCACACTGACCTTTCTGTCCTGGGCCTCCTCCCCTGTCAGAATGAGTTCACATGCAAACTGGAGGAGCAGCGCCTCATATTCTATAAACCATCAGTATGAACATTGAGTTCTCCAATTTTAGATCATTTCCCCCCTCCCTCTCCACTTCTCCCCCACACTCCCCTTTCTTCCCCTTATCCCCCTTTCCCAGTGCCCCACCTAGACCAACTCCTATTTCCCAACACCCCCTCCACCTATATTCCATCATCTGGCTTCACAATTTGCAATTCTTCAGTCCTTTTGTCTCACACCTTCAGTTGTTTTCATCTCTGGCCTTTGTCCAACCATCTGCCTAGCAAAAACCCCGCTCACCTGTGTTCATCTCTTGCCTGCCACGCTTTGTCCTGCCCCTCTTCCAGCTTTCTCCCCCCACCCCCCCCCCCCCCTTACCTATAATCAGTCTGAGGAAGGATCCCGACACAAAATGTCACCTATCCATGTTTTCCAGGAATGCCGCCTGACCCGCTGTGTTACCCCAGCACAATGTATCTGTTCTGCAGTTGCAGTTCCTTGCTTTTACAGAAATCTCTACTGTGTTAGTTTAGTTTAGTTTATGTTAGGTTAGTTTAGAGATACAGTGCGGAAACATGTATGCGGCCCACCGAGTCTGCGCTGACCAGCGATCGCCTGTACACTCATTTTAACCTGCACATGAGGGACAATTTTCCAGGAGCCAATTAACCTACAAACCTGCATGTCTGGAATGTGGGAGGAAACCAGAACACCCAAAGCAAACTCACATGGTCACAGGGATTACAAACAAACTCCGTATAGACAGCACCGGTAAGTCAGGATCGGACCCGGAATTCTGGCGCTGTAAAGGGGCTGTCCCACTTGGGCGACAAAATTGGCGAGTTTAGAAGAGTTTGAAAAGATAACATGTTGAAGACCTCCTTCGACTATGTAGAAGACCTCGTTCGATTATATTGAAGACTAGCTTTGACTAGCTACGACTAACTTCGGGAAAATTGGACACCGAATAGTGGAGAGTGAAGACGACCTCCTTCGACCTACCTTCGACTATGATGAAGACTATCTACGACTACCTTCGACTACCCTCGATTACCTACGACTAACATGCCGACCTACTACGACTAAACCTACGAGTAAAAAAAATATCGATTTTTTTTTTTTCCATGGCGACCTTTTTTTTTACTCGCGGGTATTTTTTAACATATTGAAAAAAACGGCAAAGGGCTCAAGTACACGGAGACCACTCTCGGGCATGAAGGAGAGTTACGAAGACCTCCTACGACCTCGTGTCGACCACGCTGCGAATACGAGTCGAGGGCAAACTCGCCAGAACTCGCGGATTAGGTCGCCCAAGTGGGACAGCCCCTTAAGGCAGCAACTCTACCGCTGCGCCACCGTGACACCCTGTGTGTTTTGATGCTGATGTGCACGAGTTGGCTCCAACAATGACTTGAACCCAAAGAACATCGCAGCACTACATAGCACAGGATCAGGCCCTTCTGCCCACAATGTCCATGCTGAACATGCCAAGATAAACTAATCTCCTCTGCCTGTATGTTATCCATAATCCCTCCATTCACCGCATATCCGAGTACCTATCTAAAAGCATCTTAAACACCACTGTTGTACCTGCCTCCACCACCATCCATGGCAGCGCGTTCCAGGCAACCACCATCCTTTGTGTGTAAAAATAAAAATTTCCCCAAATATTTCCTTCAAGAACTTGCACCTTTACAATTTCAATACATTTTTACAGATCGTGAAGTGTTATTTGAAGTCTAGCTCCTGTTATAAAATGTAGAAAACACAGCAGTCAATTTTAAACCCAGCAAAGTCCCACTAAAAAAAACAGGAGTCGCTGCCTCAAAAAGGCAGCCAGCATCATCAGAGACCCACACCACCCTGGCCACACACTCATTTCACCCCCTGCCATCGGGATGAAGGAACAGGAGCCTGAAAACTGTAACGTCCAGGTTTAGGTTCAGCTTCTTCCCCACAGCCATCAGGCTATTAAACACTACAACCTCCAAATAAGCTCTGAACTACTGTACATAGACCCGGAGGCATTGGTTTTGTCTTTTTGCACTATTTTTGTTTGTTTGATATATGTACATGTACACACACACACACGCACACATGCACACACACACACACTCTGTACACACCATATTTATATATATATTTATATATATATATATATAAACATACATACACATATGCAGTCTACACATATATATATATCATATATGTGTGTATGTTTGTGTGTAATATATACACACATATATACACATATGTATGTATCTACATTACACACACACACATACATATATACACATACATATACATATATATATATTTATAAATATATAGTTTTATATGTTGTTTACAGAGTGCTATATTTACATATCTGTTGTGCAGCTACAAGTAAGAATTTCATTGTCCCGTTTCGACACTAAAACACTCTGGCCTTGACTCTCAGTGTTTGGGTAAATATTCGTTTTAGCGATGTTGGGTTGAGCATATTAGTTGGTGAGGATCTGTGCAAGACATCGAACTTTCCAGTTTATTGTATCTGATTTTGTTTATCTTGCCTACGTGAACCAGAAAGCAGATGGGGTTTTTTTTTCCCTGAAGGTAGACGCAGAATGTTGGAGTAACTCAGCGGGACAGGCTGCATCTCTGGAGAGAATGAATGGGTGACGTTTCGGCTCGAGACCCTTCTTCAGACGCGTCTCGACCCGAAACGTCACCCATTCCTTCTCCCCAGAGCGGCTGCCTGTCCCGCTGAGTTACTCCAGTTTTTTGTGTTTATCTTCGGTTTAAACCAGCGTCTGCAGTTCCTCTCTACGAGAATTTGTTCCTCATAGTTTTCTTGTCTCTTCACCCAGATTGGAAAAATATACGAATTACGCATGATGATGGACTTTAATGGCAACAATAGAGGATATGCTTTTGTCCTGTTTACCAATAGGCAGGAGGCCAAGAATGCAATTAAACAACTCAATAATTATGAAATAAGGTTAGTTAACGGCACGGCAGAGAAACACAGGTGTGGTTTCAAAAGGTACCTTGCATGCGCCACAGACTCAGGAACAGCTTCTTCCCCTCTGTTATCAGGCTTCTGTCCTATCCATGTTACCTGTCCAAAAATTTCTTAAACGTTGCGATACTACCAGCCTCAGCTACCTCTTCCGGCAGCTCGTTCCATACACCCACCACCCTTCACTGTGAAAATGTTACCCTTCCGGTTCCTATTAAATCTTTCCCCCCTCACCTTACACCTATGTCCTTTGCTCCTTGATTTCCCCCCGCTCTGGACAAGGGACTCTGTGCGTTTACTCGATCTATTCCTCAACTTCGGAGTCTGAAGAAGGGTCCCGACCTAAAATGCCACGCATCCAATCCATGCCCTCCACAGATACTGACTGCCTGGCCTGCTGAGTTCCTCCAGCACTTTTTTTGTTTGTTTTTCCCCCAGGTTACTGCACCTGCAGTTCCTTGCATCTTCATAAGTTATAGGAGTAGAATTGGGCCATTCGGCCCATGGACTCTACACCGCCGTTCAATTATGGCTGATCTCTGCCTCCTAATCCCATCTTCCACACCGACCAGCGATCCCCGCACACTAACACTAGTCCTACGCACACTAGGGACAATTGTACATTTTATAGCAAGCCAATTAACCAACAAACGGGTCCGTCTACACACCAACAGGAACGGCCGCCTCTTGGGCGTTTGCGCGAGTGTGGACAACTGCCGCCTGTTTGTCGGGGGGATCCCCAAAACCAAACGCCATGATGAAATCCTGGCTGAAATGAAGAAGGTGACGGAGGGGGTGGTGGACGTCATCGTCTACCCCAGCGCGGCAGACAAGGCCAAGAACAGGGGCTTCGCCTTCGTGGAGTACGACAGTCATCGAGCCGCGGCCATGGCCAGGAGAAAATTACTGCCAGGTTTGGAAACATTTAGTTTCGTTTTTAGTTTTGGAGATACAGCGCGGAAACAGGCCCATCACCCCGCCGGCTCCACTCCGACCAGTGATCACCCGCACATTAACACCACCCAGCACACACAAGGGGCAGTTTTTACATTTACGCCAAGCCAATTTTACTTTGGAGTCACGTGAGTGACTACGTGAAGAAGCCCCGCCAGGCGCATGCGCGTCATTACATCCGCGAAGGTCGCACTGAACGGGCTGGCGGGCACAGCTCCACCAGCGGTAAGTAGGAACTTCTCAGGTAAGTGTTTTAAAAACTTTACCCTGAAGTATTTCAACTGCGTAAAGCTGGCTCGAGCAGTCAGTAGGAGTTGGAGAAATGGAGCGGTCAGGTAGGAGGATTCGTACTAAGCGTGGGTCCAGTGAGGATTCACGAATTCGATCGGGTCGGGAGATTAGCGCGGCAACGCCGGTTCCGATGCCGGGGGCCGTTTTACCGGCTGCAGTTATGATAGCGAGCCAATCTTCCGCACTAGCTCCAGATACTCAGCAGCCTGAGGCTACTGATAGCCATAGAAAGGCAAAGGGAAAGCCTAATAGACCTGTGTTGTCAGACGAGTCTGACGACGATGGTGACTCTGCCCCTGGTAATAAAAGAATGTGGGGGAGGATGGAAAAGATGGAGCAGATGCTCCAAACTTTGATTACACAAGGGTCCAAGGGCCCAGTGCTTCCCCAGATAGCTGTCCAAGAGGGCCCATACCAAGAACAATATATGGAGTACCAGCAAGGGGATTTCCTTCCAGCGCCTTGTTTAGGACTGGAGGATGCCTCCCTACAATATGATTTGGGAGAAGCAGGGCAGGATGCAGCTGACCCTGATTCTGATGTCCCTGCTCATGTGCAAACACCATGTGCGCACAAGTGCAACGCTCCGGGTGTCCCGGAAATAACAATGAGTTTTGGAGGGGACTGGTGAGGCAATGGAAGAATACCTTGCCAGCAATATCAATTATTTAGTATCTCACCAGCTCCAGCAAGCTATGATGCAAGAGACTACAAACAAATATAAGACACCTGTCTAATGTGCATCACTGAAAGTGCCCACGGTGACCCCAGCTATCTGGGCACCCATGAGTCCTTCTATGAGGGGACAGGAGGTTCGGTATCAACACGTCCTCCAACTGGTGGCTGCAGCAATTACTGCATTTGGAACTATGGTCAAAGGGAGAATCATTACTCAAACTCAAAAAAGATATGTTGGCTATTTTATGCAATGCATTTTTGAGGTAAATTGCATCAGGGAAAATCGCCATCAGGCCAACCCTCAACCAAAAATTTGCTGCTCTATGTAAGGCGACTAATGTACAAACGCCTGAATTCCTGTTTGGAACGGACCTTGTCAAGAAAATTTGTGAAATTAATGATGAGGCCAAAACAATTGGCTTAATGTAGCCAAGCATCTCAAGGCCACCTATTCGAAAACCTGGGTTAATATACTGAAGGTCGGATCCAGGTGCTGGGCCCAGCAGGGGGAGGCCAGTGGGGCAACGAGGGTACCCACCAAGACAGACCGGCTACAACCCCAATATGGGCAGACAACAGACTTACAGGCAACTGTAGAGGTACAGGGAATTTTGTTAACGATAAAGTTTCTGGTGGCCAATCTCCTATTGGAGGTAGATTACAATTGTTTTATAATGAATGGTGCTGTATAACGTCTGATATGTTTATACTAAATACTGTCTCAGGTCTCCCATTGAGTTTATCTCAGGGATAGATCCACCTCAACAGCACAAGCCTAATAAAATGTTGGTGTTTTCTGCTCCAGAGACTGAACAGGTAAACGATGAAGATTGAGAAAGACATTACTCATCCTCAACAATTTGTGTCTAATATTTTCCCCGGACCTCAAAAAGATGGGGGTTGTAGAGTAATTCTGGACCTCACTCGCTTAAATTCTTCAGTTCTCTATAGGCATTTTAAAATGGACACCTTCGTTACTGCTAAACAGCTGCTATCACAGGGCTGTTATATGGCAACTATTGATTTGCAAGATGCGTATTATTCTCTGCCAATTCATGCTCATTATCGCAGGTACTTGAAATTTAATTGAATGGGACAGCTGTGGCAATACAAAGCATTGCCCAATGGATTAAGTTCAGCACCCAGGCTATTTACTAAATTGTTAAAACTTGTGCTGGGGCTATTGAGGGCCCATAACCACATTGTAATGGCTTATTTAGATGATATCTTAATTATCAGCAACACTTTAGTGTTGAAGTGTTGCTGATAATTAAGTCAGTTGAAGAGTCGGTTGCAGCAACCAAAAATGTGTTTGAGTCATTACCAACACAGGGTTTGGTGCTCCAATCATTTTGGTACAAGACCCTCCTGATCTTATATATCTTATCATAATGCAAGCATATGTGGGGGCATTTTATGCGTTGGATTTACACGTTCCTTGCTAAGTTGCATTTTGATGAGCACCTGAGTTATAGTGCTAAAAGTTTCATTACTCGATTTGGGTTGCAGAGATGCTCGGAGTGCATTGTCCTCTTATTTAGGGCAGTCTTCAGAACAACGTCCTATCGGGTCTCATCCGTTAGTATCCCGATTTATGAGAGGAATTTTTAATAAAAACCATCCGAAACATCGATATACAGAAATCTGGGATATCAGTCTTGTTCTCACACTGCTTCGGCAATGGGCTCCAATTACTTCATTATCTATGCAGAGATTAACGCTTAAAGTGGTTATGCTAATGGCGCTGGTTCAGCACAACGTGTACAAACATTACAATTGTTACGAATAGATTGTATGCGTCTGTCTGTAAATTACATTACCTTCTATGTTTATGATTTAATCAAACAAAGCAGGCCAGGTATGGCAGGGACCAAGGTGACGTTTAAAGCCTATCCCGTTGACCAAATGTTATGTGTAGTTAAACACTTAAGCCAATATATTGAGGTAACAAGGAGTCTCAGAGGTTCTGAGACAGGACTGCTCATTAGTCACAAAAAGCCATATAAAAGAGTGTCAGCACAAACTATTTCCAGATGGTTGAAACAGGTTCTCAATTATGCTGGAGTCGACACTCATGTCTTTAAATCTCACTCCACCAGGGTGGCATCAACCTCCATGGCGAAGGCTCAGGACGTGCCGCTAGACCAAATCCTCGCGGCCGCAGGATGGTCTAGAGAAGCAACATTTTCTCAATTTTATGACAAACCTGTACAGACAGTGCCACGGTTTAGGCATGCTGTTTTGGGTTCCATTTAATTCATTTGCTTTGTTTTCTATCATTGTTTGTAATTCCCCCTGGGACAGAGGGGTTATTCCTGGTTTTGTTATTATTAACAATAGTTATTGAATAATTCGAAGCAATGTTCAATATATTATTTATTCCCTACTGTGTCAACCAAAGCAGATTGTCGTATGGAGTGCATCTACAGCATGAAAATACAGAGCTTTGAAATCTTCACGTAGTCACTCACGTGACTCCGAAGTAAAATAGTAAGATTAAACGAGAACTTACCAGTTTGAAGTTTGATCCTTATTTTATGAGGAGTTACGTTGAGGGATTACGTGCCCTCCGCTCCCACCCTCATAATCTAAGAGATCATCTGGTAGTTCTAGTCTTCTAAATGCCTTACTATGTTACTTCGGCTATTGGTTTCTGTGTTTTCACGCCGCTGCTTTGAAGTATGACACGCATGCGCCTGGCGGGGCTTCTTCACGTAATCCCTCAACGTAACTCCTCATAAAATAAGGATCAAACTTCAAACTGGTAAGTTCTCGTTTAATCTTACTATTAACCTACAAACCTGTACGTCTTTGGGGTGCGGGAAGAAGCCGAAGATCTCGGAGAAAACCCACGCGGGTCACGGGGAGAACGTGCAAGGCAGCACCCATAGTCGGAATTGAACCCGGGTCTCCGGCGCTGCAAGGCAGCAACTCTACCGTTGCGCCACCGTGCTGCCCTTGCATGTTTTTTCCATTGCCCAATGCATGCTTTTGAATAGAGCAGCAGGGAGCTCCTCCATTGTCAGAGTGAGGCTAAACGCAAATTGGAGGAACAGCATCTCATATTTCGCTTGGGCAGCTTATCTGTGGAGAATGGAGGCAGATGAGATTAGTTTATCTAGGCATCACGTTCGGCCCAGTCATGGTAGGCCAAAGGGCCTGTTCCTATTTGATGGGCCGAATGACCTAATTCCTAATGACCTTAATTGCACACAGCCCAGTATTTCAACGAGATGTCTTCTTTTTCATATTTAGCAAATTGACAAGTATTGTTTTTTTGTTAATTTAGGAAGGATTCAGTTGTGGGGACATCCAATAGCTGTGGATTGGGCTGAACCAGAGGTCGAGGTCGATGAAGAAACAATGTCATCAGTCAAAATTTTATACGTACGTAATCTTATGCTTCCAACCAGCGAAGAAGCTATTGAGACAGAATTTAATCGCGTCAAACCAGGTAAGACCCGTAAAAGTCAACACGGGGATGGGGAAGAATTTTGTCTGAATTCTGGCTGATTGTAGGGTTAAAGATGAGGGATTACCAGTGATTTGTTTCAATGGGCCCTATTCGAGCCTACGTGAACAGGGTGGCACGGTGGTGCAGCGGGAGAGTTGCTGCCTTGCAGTGCCTGTGGCACCAGAGACCCGGGTTCAATCCCGACAACGGAGCTGTCTGTACTGAATTTGTACATCCTCCCCGTGATCGTTCCCCGTGCGGGAAAAATATTCCCGATGTTGGGGGAGTCCAAAACCAGGGGGGTCACAGTTTAAGAATAAGGGGTCAGTCCAATTAGGACTGAGATGAGGAAAAACTTTTTCACCCAGAGAGTTGTGAATCTGTGGAATTCTCTGCCACAGAAGGCAGTGGAGGCCAATTCACTGGATGCTTTCAACAGAGAGTTTGATTTAGTTCTCAGGGGCTAACAGAATCAAGGGATATGGGGAGGGGTACTCATTCTGGATGATCAGCTATAATCATATTGAATGGCGGTGCTGGTTTGAAGGGCCGAATGGCCTACTCCTGCACCTATTTTCCATGTTTCTAAACGGATTCAATGTTTCTGGGGTGGCACGGTGGCGCAGCGGCGCCAGAGACCCCGGGTTCGATCCCGACTACGGGTGCTGTACGTACAGAGCTTGTACGTTCTCCCCGTGACCTGCGTGGGTTTTCTCCGAGATCACTCCTACACTCCAAAGACGTGCGGATTTGTAGGTTAATTGGCTTGGTGCAAGTGTAAATTGCCCCGGGTTTGTGCAGGATAGTGTTGGTGTGCGGGGCATCGCCGGTCGGCACGGGCGAGGTGGGCCGAAGGGCCTGTCTCCAAACTAAACAGTGCTCTTAAATTTTGATTTCAGGCACAGTAGAAAGAGTGAAGAAAATCCGAGATTATGCATTTGTTCACTTTGTAACTCGAGACGATGCAGTGAATGCCATGAAAGTGATGAACGGAAAGGTATTGATGGAATTTCTAATAACTAAAACACACCCTCACAGAGTCACAGAGCCATATTGTGTGGAGACAGGCCCTTCAGCCCAACTTGCCCATGCTGACCAAGATTCCCCATCTGCTCTAGTCCCACCTCCCCGCATTTGGCCCATATCCCTCGAAACAATTCCTATCCGTGTATCTTCCACAAATGTATTTTAAATGTTGTTATAGCACCTGCCTCAGCTACCTCCTCTGGCAGCTTGTTCCAGGAACCTACCACCCTCCCTGTGAATAAGCCCCTCGAGTCCTGGCAACAAACCTCGTCAATCTTAGAAACATGGAAACATACAATATAGGTGCAGGAGGAGGCCATTCGGCCCTTCGAGCCAGCACCGCCATTCATTGTGATCATGGCTGATTGTCCCCAATCAATAACCCGTGCCTGCCTTCTCCCCATATCCCGTGATTCCACTAGCCCCTAGAGCTCCATCTATCTCTCTCTTAAATCCATCCAATGTTTTGGCCTCCGCTGCCCTCTGTGGCAAAGAATTCCACAAATTCACAACTTTCTGTGGTTTTCTCACCTCAGTCTTAAATGGTCTCCCCTTTATCTTCTCTGTACCCTTTCCAGCATGACAACATATTTCCCATGAGAGGCACAAAATGCTGGTGTAACTGAGGGTCAGGCAGCATCTCTGGAGAAAAGGAATAGGTGACGTTTCAGGTCGAGACCCTTCATCGGATATCGTTCCAATAACATGCTGCCCAAAACTGAACACAATATTCTAAATGTAGCCTCAGCAACGTCTTACATAACCACAGTCTGACCTCCCAACATCTAGAAGAGTCTCGACGTGAAAGGTCACCTATTCCTTGTCACCGGAGATGCTGCCTGACCCGCTGAGTTACTCCAGCATTTTGGGCCCAATGGTGTAGGTAGGAACAGCAGATGGTGGCTTTAAACCGAAGATCGACACAAAACGCTGGAGCAACTCAGCAGGACAGGCAGCTTCTCTGGAGACAATTAAGGAATGGGTGACGTTTCGGGTCGAGTCCCTTCGTCTTCCCGTGGCTCTCAGTCTGAAGAAGGGTCTCGACCGCAAACGTCACCCATTCCTACTCTCCGGAGACGCTGCCTGTCTCTCTGAGTTACTCCGCCATTCTGTGTCCACCTTCCATGCTGAATACCCTGACTAATGAAGGCCTACGGGCCGAGAGCCTCTTTGACCGCCCTATCTACCTGTGACGACACTGTGGTCAACAAGTTGGAAGTCGGTGGTTAATACTGTTTAATAACGTGTTTTCTACGTCTCCCACAAGGTGCTGGACGGTTCCCCGATCGAGGTGACACTGGCCAAGCCTGTGGACAAGGACAGCTATGTGCGTTACACCCGAGGGACGGGGGGCCGAGGGTCAATGCTGCAGGGAGAGTACACCTACGCTTTGGGTCACGTGTACGATCCAGCAGCGGCCTACCTTGGAGCCCCCGTTTTCTACGCACCCCAGGCCTACGCCACCATCCCCAACCTGCGGTTTGCCAATAAAGGACATCTTAGTGGGCGGGGGATGATACGGGCCCCTTCCGTCAGAGGTAACTCTCCCCCCCCCCCCCCTCTGCCCTCTCTCTCTCAGTGGTTCTACCCCCCCCCCCCCTTCACCAGAGTGGGAATGGCAGACACCATTACAGCACTCATTCTCGATATGGGAGGCTGGTTCCTCGATAAACGGCCACCAGCTTTAATCCGAATGTGCGGCAGAAATTCCCACTCGGGTGTTGAGGTCGGGTGACAGAGGAGGACAAAGAACTGTTCAGTTTAGTGTTAGTGTAGAGATACAGCGTGGAAACAGGCCCTTCGGCCCACCGAGTCCATGCCGACCAGCGATCCCCGCACATTAACACTATCCTACAGACACTAGGGGACAATTTACACTTGTACTGAGTATGCAAACCCAAGCCGATTTACCTACAAGCCTGTACACTTTTTGGAGTGTCATCGAAAACGCACGCGGTCACGGGGAGAACGTACAAACCCCGTACAGACAAGCCCTCATAGTCAGGATCGAACCCGGGTCTCTGGCGCTGCGAGACAGCAACGCCACCACTCCACCACTGTTGCCGGAGTGAAAGGGTTGCGTGTTTCGGTTTGAAAGAGGTGTGAAGACGGCGCGGCGTCCCAGCGGGCACAGCTGCTGCCTCACAGCGCCAGAGACACGGGTTCGATCCTGACCTCGGCTGCTGTCCGTGTGGAGTCTGCACGTACTCCCTGTGACCTGCGTGGGTTTCCTCCGGGTGCTCCGGTTTCACCCCACATTCTAAAGACGTGCAGGCCTGTGTAGGGTGATTGTCCTCTGTACGTTGCCCCTAATGGGTTGTGAGAGGATGAGAAAGTGGGATAACATAGAACTAGTGTGAACAGTGATGGATGGTCGGCATGGACTCAGTGGGCCGAAGGGCCTGTTACCATGCTGTATCTCTGAACTAAACTGAATTGAATTAAATTCCTGAGGGAGTCATACAGTTAGCGTGGAAACAGGCCCTTCGGCCCACCTTGCCCACACCGACCAACATGCCCCTTATACACAAATCCCACCTACCTGCAGTTGGCCCATATCCATCTAAACCCACCCTGTCCATGTACTGTTTAATTTGTTTTAAATATTGTGATGGCATTTAAACATTGCGATATTATTTCTACCTTTTGACAAAGATTTTTTTTAAAAATCTGATTCTATATGAATATCTGTTATTATATTTTTGCAGAGAGCTTTCATTTTAGAAGAACGACAGACTATATTGCAATAGACGTTCAGAAAAATATAACACGCCTTGTCGACATAAATGAACACCTTCAGATTGCTATTCCACAGCAGTTGATAATATAGTGGTTGACCTACAAATATTGAATGCCCTTAAAAACAGGGAGTGATTGAACTGGTGTGTGGGCGTGTACGCACCCACCTATACCCGGCACGGTGGCGCAGCGGTAGGGTTGCTGTCTTACAGCACCGGAGACCCCGGTTCGATCCCGACTACAGGCGCTGTCTGTACAGAATTTGTGCGTTCTTCCCGCGACCTGCATGGGTTTCCTCCGAGATCTCCGGTTTCCTCCCACACTCCAAAGACGTGCCGGTTTGTCGGTTAATTGGCTTGGTGTATGTGTAAATTGCCCCTAGCGTGTGTAGGATAGCGTTAGTGTGCGGGGATCGCTGATCGGTGGGCCGAAGGTCCTGTTTCTACGCTGTATCTCTAAATTAAGCTAAATTAGTTCAAATTAAACTAAACTGAAAAGCGTTAGAAAAGGATGGAAAAATGAAAAGTTCATATTTTGTGACTATTTTAATATTTTAAGACCAGTCAGTATAAGCTAGGGGACCTCCTCCCTACACCCCACTCCCCCTCAAGGGAGTGATGAGAATCCAGCGCAGTTCTGGGATAGCGAAGTCTTTGACTTATGCAATAGGCGGGAGACAAGACCGATTTAAAATGGCTCACTTTCCACCTCCGAGATATTTTTTTCTGTGGACAGGCTGCGATAGAGAACTTACCATGTAGCTGGATGCCTTCTCCTCATGGCACCATTTATTGGTGTACTAAGACAATAGACAACAGGTGCAGGAGGAGGCCATTCGGCCCTTCGAGCCAGCACCGCCATTCAATGTGATCATGGCTGATCATCCACAATCAGTACCCCGTTCCTGCCTTCTCCCCATATCCCCTGACTCCGCTATTTTTAAAAGCTCTATCTAACTCTCTCTTGAAAGCATACGGAGAACCGGCCTCCACCGCCCTCTGAGGCAGAGGATTCCACAGACTCACAACTCTCTGTGTGAAAAAGTTTTTCCTCATCACCGTTCTAAATGGCTTACCCCTTATTCTTAAACTGTGACCCTTGGTTCTGGACTCCCTCAACATCGGGAACATGTTTCCTGCCTCTAGCGTGTCGAAACCCTTAATAATCTTATATGTTTCAATACGATACCCTTTCATCCTTCTAAACTCCAGAGTGTAAAGCCCAGCCGCTCCATTCTGTCAACATATGACAGTCCCGCCATCCCGGGAATTAACCTGGTGAACGTACACTGCACTCCCTCAATAGCAAGAATGTCCTTCCTCAAATCTGGATACCAAAACCGCACACAATACTCCAGGTGTGGTCTCGCTTGGGGCCTGTACAACTGCAGAAGGCAGTATATCAAACCAGGTCACTCAAAACGATTGGCATGCAACAATTTTCCAGCTTTATGATCAATTACAATATAATTCTCCAAAGTATATGTGCAGTCGTTAAAATTCATCTCGTCGCCCTTCCATTAGGATGCATTTAGTAAAATGGAGGAAACAAATATGTTGGAAATGGAACAAGTTACAAATTTGCACATCTTTAGGGAAGGGAGGGACATGGATGATATGCAGGAGGTCACAGCTTGTCTCAGCATCGTGGGCAGAGCAGACAATGTGGGCCGAAGGGCCTGTTACTGTACTGTTCTGCATAGTTTAGTTTAGGTTTGTGACACAGCGTGGAAACGGGTCCTTTGGCCCACTGAGTCCGCGCCGACCAGCGATCGCCCGTACACTATCCCACGCACTAGGGACAATTTACAGAAGCTGTATAAACCAACAAGCCTGCACGTCTTTAGAGAGTGGGAGGAAACCGGAGCACCCGGAGAAAACCCACGCAGACACAGGGAGAAAGTACAAACTGTGCACAGACAGCACCCGTAGTCAGGATCGAACCTGGGACTCTGGCGCCGTAAGGCAGCAACACTACTGCTGTCCGCCGTGTCGGCCTACAGTTAGACAGTGTACACCCTTCCCCTCTCCCTTCCTGCTTTCCCCACTTCCTATGTGCCTGGGGAATGCCATGTTCTATGTTTGACATTCTATGACGAGTCAATTGATGTGAAAGATCTTTCAATGAGCGGAATATCTTAAAGCTGGTTCAATGGTGCAGAAAACGACACGGGAATTTTAAATTTTCCCTTTAGTCTATGAATTTATCAAGTGTATGTGAAATAAAACATAAAACAAGACTTACAATGAGGTAGAATTTCTGCAAGCCTGTTTAAGCTAGAAAACCAAATAGTGAAAGGCTTGGATAGAGTGGATGTGGAGAGGATGTTTCCACCAGTGGGAGAGTCTAAGACTAGAGATCATAGCCTCAGAATTAAAGGACGCTCCTTAAGGAAGGAGATGAGAAGGAATTTTGTTGGTCAGAGGTTGGTGAATCTGCGGAATTCATTGACACTGAAGGTTGTAGAGGCTGTCAATGGATATTTTTAAAGCAGAGATAGATTTTTGATTAGTACGGGTGTCAGGGCTTATGGGGAGAAGGCAGGAGAATGGGGTTGGGAGGGAGAGCCATGATTGAATGGTGGAGTAGATGATGGGCCGAATGGCCTAATTCTGCTCCTATCACTTATGACTTTCTGGCAGAGAGCAAAATAATGTGTCCCTAACATTGCTGATTTTAAAGAAAGTTGTTGATTTATAACTTCGTAAATTCGATTGAAATATGTACGGTATTTTATTAGGGAACCGGCTAATACATGAGAGATACTGTAACAAACCAATCGTTCCTTTGTGTTTATATGTTTAAAAGCATGTTACGGATACCAACCCAGTTAATTCTTCTCCACAAATTCAACGTAAAAATCAGGTCTCCACGAAGAAATTGCAAATTTGGTCAAAATATTGGTCAGAATCGCGTTGTTCTGCTTTTGAATGTTTTCTGTGTTCAATAAGGAAATAACAAAGCAAAATCATATCTTAATCTATGCATGTTTTAAATAAATGTTTCACCGAGTACTTTGAAAGATGAGCTGATTGGGAGAAAAAACATCTTAAATTCTTTGCCACATGGAGTTGATGTGCTGTTTACAAAAATATCACAAGCATTTGCCTCAAGATCTTCTCCCTCGCCCACACACCTCTTTCCCAATTATTACTCATCAACTTTTAGAGTTATAGAGTGGTACAGTGTGGAAACGGGGCCTTCGGCCCATCTTGCCCATACCTCTCGGTTTCCTATTAAATCTTTTCCCCTTCACCTTCACCCATGTCCTCTGGTCCTCGATTCCCCTACTCTGGGCAAGAGACACACCGTGCATCTACCCGATCTATTCCTCTCATGATTTTATACAATAAGATCACCCCTCATCCTCCTACGCTCCAAGGAATAGAGTCCCAGCCTGCTCAACCTCTCCCTGTAGCTCACACCCTCTAGCCCTGGCAACATCCTTGTAAATCTTCTCTGTACCCTTTCCAGCTTGACAACATATTTCTTATAACATGGTGCCCAGAACTCAACAGGGCCTGAATGCGGTCTCACCAGTGTCTTATACAACAGCATCATGACCTCCCAACATGACCTCCCAACATGACCTCCCAACTTGGTTTTTAAAGAAACTCGCTAATCTCCCCATTATGCATGACCAAGAGAACTGTTTAACTGGTGTCATGAGGCGGGCACAGTGGCGCAGCTGGTAGAGCTGCTGCCTCACAGCACCAGAGACCCCGGTTCCATCTTGACCTCGGGTACCATCCATATGGAGTTTGCACGTCCTCCCAGTGACCGTGTGGCCTTTTCTCCAGGTGCTCCCGTTTCCTCCCACTAGCCAAAGACGTGCGTGTTTCTAGGTCCATTGGCCTCTGTAAAACTGCTCCTAATGTGTTGGGAGTGAATGAGAAAGTAGGGTGACATGGAACTAGTGTGAGTGGGTGACAGATGGTTGGCGTGGACCCGGTGGGCTGAATGGCCTATTTCCATGCTGTGTCTCTAAACCTGGGAGTCATACAATGCGGAAAAAGGTCCTTTGGCCCAACTTGCCCACAGCGACCAAGGTGCCCCATCTAGACTAGGCCCTCCTGCCCGTGTTCGGACCATATCCCTCTCAACCTTTCCAATCCATGTACCTGTCCCAAATGCCTTTCAAATGTTGTGATAGTTTCTGCCTCACCTGCCACCTCATTCCATTTACCCACAACCCTCAGTGTGAAAAAATCGCCCCTCAGATTCCCATTAATTCCTTCCCCTCATGTTCATTTCCTTTCTGCCAAGATGCACGACAAAATGGCGCCAAAACATGGCGCCTCTTGCACGCGGACTCAGTAGACCACTTCTGTACACTTGCTAATTGGGGATATGCTTGTGTATGGGAGTGCTGGACTGGACTGTATGTAAGAAATTATTCTCACTGTGCGTTTACACACTGTAAAAGCACCGTAGAACCATTGCACATATCAATGGGGCAGCAAGGTGGTGGAGCGGTAGAGTTGCTGCCTTACAGACCCAGGCTCGAACCTGATGACGGGTGCTGTCTGCACTGGGCTAGTACGTTCTCCCTGTGACCTGCGTGGGGTTTCTCCGGTTTCTTCCCACACTCCAAAAGACGTGCGGGTTTGCAGGTTATTTGGCTTCGGTAAAGTTGTAAATTGTCTCTCGTGTGTGTAGGATAGTGTTAATGTATGGGGTGATGTGCTGGTCGGCCCAGACTCAGTGGGCCGAAGGGCCTGCTTCCGTGCTGCATCTCTGTAAGTGTTACAAATTAGATGTTGATAGGATAATGAAATTCCTCCTCATCTCCTTTCTAAAGGTACATCCTTTTATTCTGAGGCTGTGGCCTCTGGTCTTTGACACTCCCACTAGGGGAAACATAGAAACATAGAAAATAGGTGCAGGAGTAGGCATTTCGGCCCTTCGAGCCTGCACCGCCATTCAATATGATCATGGCTGATCATCCAACTCAGTATCCTGTACCTGCCTTCTCTCCATACCCCCGATCCCTTTAGCCACAAGCCACAAACATCCTCTCCACATCCACTCTTTCTAGGCTATTCCCTATTCTGTAAGTTTCAATTAGGTCTCCCCTCATCTTTATAAACTCCAGTGAGTGCAGGCCCTGTGCCTTCAAACGCTCATCAGATGTTTGTTTAATTTAGTTTAGTTCAGAGATACAGCGCAGAAACAGGCCCTTCGGCCTACCGAATCTGCACCAACCAGCGATCCCCGCACATTAACACTATCCCACACACACACTGGGGACAATTTACAATTTTACCAGGCCAATTAACTTACAAACCTGTACTCTTTTGGAGTGTGGGAGAAAACCGAAGTTATCAGAGAAAACCCACGCAGGTCATGGGGAGAACGTACAAACTCCGTACAGACCAGCACCTGTAGTCGGGATCGAACCTGGGTATCTGGGGCTGTAAGGCACCAACTCTACAGCTGGTCGGCACGGACACGTAGAAAAATCTAAGAAACATAGAAAAATAGGTGCAGGAGTTGGCCATTCGGCCCTTCAAGCCAAGCACCACCATCCAACATGACCGTGGCTGATCATCAAAAATCAGTACCCCCGTTCCTGTTTTCTCCCCATATCCCTTGATTCCTTTAGCCCCGAGAGCTAAATCTCTGTACGACACGTCGGGGATGAAGGGTCCGTTTCCGCCTCGCCCCTCAAGAAGTGTAAAGCCTTATGATGATTCGGCGCATGGACGCCATCTTTCAACCAGCTCGGTGACCAACATGAAACCTCCTCATTTTCACGGACGTGAATCAAGGTGATTTCTGGTGATTCAGTTTGATGCCTTCTTGCATTCCTAGAAATTTACATGAATGTACCTGTAGGGGCTGCAGGAATTAGAGGGCTAGGAGGCCGTGGTTATTTGGCTTATACGGGTATTGGACGTGGTTATGCAGGTTACCACGTGAAAGTGGACAAGAGACAAGACGACAAACTTTATGACCTCTTGCCCGGAATGGAGCTCGCCCCAACCAACCCAGTCACGCTAAAAACCCAAGGACTCAAGCACCCGTCTCAGGTAAGGGGATTTTCACCAGTTTCCGGCAATAATATATTTTCGCACGTTCGTTCGATTAAGGGGGAAAAAAAAACTGACGGGTGGTCGAAACGAAACATTGTGTCTCGCTGCAGGTCTTGGAAGATATTTGCCAAAAAAATAGCTGGGGGCAACCTATTTACCAGCTCCATTCTGCAATTGGACCTGACCAAAGGCAGCTTTTTGTGTACAAGATCACTATTCCTGCTCTCGCCAATCAGTACACAAACACGTAGGTTCTAGTTTTTAAATGTTATCTCGTGCTCTCTTCCGACGAGCTTTTTGTTTCTCTCGCTTGTGACCGCCAGCTAGTTTGATTTGTGTCGGAACTGCAGGCGCTGGTTTGGACCCGTCTGAAGAAGGGTCTCGACCCCCCCCCCTCCCCCCCCCCTCCGAAACGTCACCCATTCCTTGTCTCCAGAGATGCCGCCCGTCCCACTGTGTTACTCCAGCGTTTTGTGCCCAGCTTGTTCATAAGGTCACAAGGAATAGGAGTGGAATTAGGCCATTCGGCCCATCAAGTCTACTCCGTCATTTAACCATGGTTGATCTATCTCTCCCTCCTAACCCCATTCTCCTGCCTTTTCCCCACAACCCTGGCACCCGTACTAGTCAGAAATCTATCTATTGCTGCCTTGAAAATATCCACTGACTTGGCCTCCACAGCCTTCTGGGTGGCAGAGAATTGCACAGATTCACCACCCTCCGACTTAAATCAGTTCGATGCAGTGTCTACCCGATCTGACGGATTGCATTGGACTGCATGCTTTGCAAAAGATGAGGGGGTGAAGACTCAGACGTGAACCTCATGTTGTTTCCTGCAGCCAACCCTTCACACCGCCCAAACTCTGCACGTCCGTGGAAGAAGCCAAAAGCTACGCGGCGGAGCACGTTCTGCAGATCCTGGGTCTGCAGACAGAGGGCGCCGAGCCGCCAACTCCGGCTTTCACAGGTATGTGTAGCTCGCTGTGGACTCCTCTGTCTCCAGCAAACGGGAGCAGTAGATCGGGGAGATGCACGGGAGTCGGGTCGAGACCCTTCTTCACACAACGGGGTCTGCGGGGTCCTTGTACATCAGTCTATGAAAGTAAGCATGCAGGTACAGCAGGCAGTGAAGAAAGCGAATGGCATGTTGGCCTTTCTAACAAGAGGAATCAAATATAGGAGCAAAGAGGTCCTTCTGCAGTTGTACAGAGCCCTAGTGAGACCACACCCGGAGTATTGTGTACAGTTTTGGTCCCCTAATTTGAGGAAGGACATTCTTGCTATTGAGGGAGTGCAGCGTAGGTTTACAAGATTAATTCCCGGGATGGCGGGACTGTCATATGCTGAGAGAATGGAGCAGCTGGGCTTTGTACACTCTGGAGTTTAGAAGGATGAGAGGGGATCTCATTGAAACATATAAGATTGTTAAGGGCTTGGACACGCTGGAGGCAGGAAACATGTTCCCGATGTTGGGGGTGTCCAGAAGCAGGGGCCACAGTTCAAGAATAAGGAGTAAGCCATTCAGAACGGAGACGAGGAAACACTTTTTCTCACAGAGAGTGGTGAGTCTGTGGAATTCTCTGCCTCAGAGGGCGATGGAGGCCGGTTCTCTGGATGCTTTCAAGAGAGAGCTAAGGGCTCTTAAAAATAGCGGAGTCAGGGGATATTGGGAGAAGGCAGGAATGGGGTACTGATTGGGGATGATCAGCCATGATCACATTGAATGGCGGCGCTGGCTCGAAGGGCCAAATGGCCTACTCCTGCTCCTATTGTCTATTGTCTATTGAGAGTCGCGGTTGAGGGGGGTGGGGAGACTGCAACCTTCACGTGGTCCGCCCTGTTTTGACGAATGCAATCAACCCGGCGTGCACGATCGAATAAGATGCAATAGAACAAGTTGTCCTACAACTTTAGGCTGTGCACGCCATACGCAAGAAGAAGAAGAAGGGTTGAGGGAAACCAGAGACATGGAAGGGTTGGGTGTGAAAACGACAGATCAAAGCAGACGACGATCGAGAAAATGTAGAATGGTTCATTGTTGGCAAAGGGGAAGGTGACAACGAGGCGCGCAAACAGTAAAATTAACCAGGAGGGAAAGCAAGGGTGACTTGAAATTAGAGAAATCAATATTCATTCCGCTGGGATGCAAGTTGCCCAAGCGAAATATGAGGTGCTGTTCCTCCATCGTTCATGTTAATGTTGGGCAGAATCATGTAATCAAGGATGGAGAGAGTGAGCCGAAGGGCCTGTTCGTCTGTTGCACTGTGTAGGGAGGAACTGCAGATGCTGGTTTAAACCGAAGATCGACACAAAAAGGCGGAGTAAAGGGCCTGTCCTACCAGCACCCGACTCCATGCGGTGAGCGCGACCAAACCGGCAGCGGGGGCCGCGTGGAGGTCGGGTGATCCCTGTACAGGGCCGTTCCCAACAGCATGCGCCTGCATGCGAAGAGCGCGACCAAACCGGCGGCGGGGGCCGCGCGGAGGTCGGGTGAGTGGCACAACGTGGCGGGCAGTGAGGCGAACTTGGAGCGAAGTCTGAAAGGTAAGTTCGCCAGGACAGAGAGGGACACACAGAGAGGGGCACAGAGGCACACACAGAGAGGGGCACAGAGGCACACACAGAGAGGGCCATGGAGCCACACACAGAGAGGGTCACGGAGGCACGACGTCAAGGCGGTGTGTAATGCGTCGAGGCGACTGCAAGCCGACAAGCCATTGCCGCGCGGAATTTTTGGACATGGTCAGTTTTTCGGAGACCCGCGCGATGTCGGGACAAACTCCGCACAATTCCGCACGGCTCCGGCGATGGAAGTGGGACCGGCCCCGCGACGCCGGACGGCTCAAGCGACCACATTAGGTCGCGCTCATTGCAAGGAGTTGCATGCTGGTGGGACAGGCCCTTAACTCAGCGGGACAGGCAGCATCTCCGGAGAGAAGGAATGGGTGACGTTTCGGGTCCATGAAGGCTCAGGTGAAGAAGGGTCTCGACCCGAAACGCCACCTGTTCCGTTCCTCCAGAGATGTTGCCTGACCCGTGGGGTTACCTCGGGTTCTTTGTGTCTATCTTCGGTTTAAACCAGCATCTGCAGTTCCTACCGACACACAAGCTGTGCCATGTTCTATGTTCTGCGTTCGTACGGTCGATCTGATGGGTGGCCCTCAAGGTGATGACCGCTTTGCCTCTTCCTCTGGGTGTGCCTGGCTCCCGCTTGGCTTATTCATTTTCTGATCCTCTCCCCCCCCCCCTCCCCCGCCCCGTTGTTATGCCGCAGGATACGCTCTGACTAGCACCGCCGCTGCGCTGGCCGCCACGCAGCTGAAACAAGCCGTCGCCCTGGGGCAGGACCTCGCCACCTACGCCACCTACGATGCCTACCCAGCCTTCGCTGTGCCCACCCGCGGCGACACCTACGGAGCTTTCTGAGAGGACGTGGACTCTGCTAGCAGCAACGTGGCCGACACACGTTAACAGTGCCCGCGCCAACGCCGATTTTAAACTCGAAACATAGAAAACATAAAACATAGAAAATAGGTGCAGGAGTCCGTCGAGCCAGCACCGCCATTCAATATAATCCTGGCTGATCATCCAGCATCAGTACCCCGTTCCTGCTTTCTCCCCATATCCCTTGCTCCCATTGGCCCGAAGAGCTAAATCTAACTCTCTCTTGAATGCATCCAGTGAATTGGCCCCCACTGCCTTCTGTACCAGAGAATCCCACAGATTCACAACTCTCTGGGTGAAAACCTTTTTTCCTCATCCTCAGTCCTAAATGGCCTACCCCTTATTCTTAAACTGTAGCCCCTGGTTCTGGACTCCCCCCAACATCGGGAACAATTTTTCCCGCATCGATCCTGTCCAATCCATTAAGAATTTTGTATGTTTCTATGAAGTCCCTTCTCATCCTTCTACTAGCCAATTGCTTATAACTTATAGCCAAACATAGGAGTAGTTTAACAGTGATTCCAATGACCAAGTGTGGGAGCGTAATTTCAATAATAGCTAGAATCTAATTTGATTGTGTATGCCTCGCCAGCTATTATTATATATGTATATACATATACATTAAGGACGTATCTTAAGTTAAGAGAACTTTTAAAATGAAGCAAAAAAAAGCTATATAGCCCTTTAATATTTTTATATTTCTCAGGTATAATTTGGCCTTTATGTTTACATTGTACTTCATGCTTATGCCATACAGGATGCTTGGATACTGGAAGAATATTAAAAAGAAGTGTTTTGTGTAAGATCTGTGCAACTATTTAGCTAAAAGAATTATCCAATGTTTAGTTTAGCTTTTTCTTCTCATCGAGTCCACACACAAGATTAGAAGTTGTTCAGCCAGAGCTGAGCACACTTCTCGGCATCTGCGTACAACGGTGCCTGTCTTGCCGCTTCTTGTGCGTGGTGGTGGGAAGATTGGTGGAAACAGGGCCGCGACGCGTACGCTCTTTCCTTGACCCTAGTTTAGTTTGGTTTAAAGATACAGCGCGGAAACAAGCCCTTCGGCCCACGCCGACCCCACACACTAACACTATCCTGCACACACTAGGGACAGTTTTTACCGGAGCCAATTAACCCACAAACCTGTACGTCTTTAGAGTGTGGGGGTGAACCGGAGCACCCGGAGAAAACCCACCCAGGTCACGGGGAGAACGTACGAGCTCCGTACGGACAGCGCCCGTCGCCGGGAACGAACCCGGGTCTCTGGCGCTGTGAGGCAGCAACTCCACCGCTGCGCCACCGGGCAAAAATGTTGGATCCTGTATTTACTGATGGAGTTCATGTTTACTAAATTTCAACACATCTTTTTGGCTGCGGTGCCAAGAGGGAACCTCTGCCAAGGTTGAGTCTAACAACAGTGCCAAAAAAAATACTACTGACATAAGTAGATAAGTAGACGCCACGCAAAACATTTCTATGTCCAAGTATAAAGCGAGTTATACCTTTCTGGCATAAATAACAGGGAGAAAGAGTTCTTTTAAAAAAAAGCTTCAACATACAGCTGCTGTGTACTATTATCTGACTAAATTTGAGACTGAAGTTGAGTTTTCTTGAATATTGGCCGCCTTAGCGTTTTAAAGATAGCCAGTCCTTTTCTTCTATGTAGTGTAGAACTGCAGATGCTGCTTGAAACTGAAGACAGACATAAAAGTCTGGAGTAACTCAACGGTTCAGGCATCATCACTGGAGAAAAAGGAATAGGTGACGTTTTGGGTCGGGACCCTTTCTCGGACTGAGAGTCACGGGAGAGGGGAACCAGAGATTATAGACGGTACTTCGGAGAAATGAATGGAAGATGTGTAAAAAAAGCAACGATAATCAATGAAATGTTGCGTTGGTCATTTTTTTTTGTGTTTGGAACAAAACTCTGCTTTATTCTGTTTAGAAGCGCATTAACAGTGTACTAGAGCTCGATAAGATATTCCACGGAAGGTGTCAAAGCGAAAAAACAGCGGTAACAGTATTAAAAGGGCGCCCCTGTGCGCTCAAAAAACTATTTTTGTATCAGTTGTCAAAATATCAATGTTTGTACAGAACGTAATATTTTCTTTCAGATATTGAAATGGTCATTAAGAAAATTTACCGATCATTAAAGAGGCTGTTATCATTGGAAAATTGCTTAGTAATAAATGTAGAGAAAATCGGCACCACAGAAATGTTGCTTGGTAATAATTATAGAGAAAATCGGCACCACAGAATTATAGCAATACTACTTTATGTCAGTTTAAGTTATAAAAGGAATATTGTGAAGCCATAGAGTGTTTACTTGCATTTTAATTCCTCCTTGTCCAGTTCCCATCAAAGTGATATAAAACCTGTGTCTCAATAAGTGATACCAATTTTATTTTGGGATCTATCAGTGAGTGTGACACATGTAATTAAAGATATCTTCATTATTAACTGTGTTTTTGATTTTTTTTTTGCACAAATACACATGATCGGTTAGGTTCCAAATTTGAACAGTGCCTGTTGATTGTATTCTCAGCATAGTTCGTAAGTGACGGGAGCAGAAATAGGCCATTTGGCCCATCAAGTCTACACTGCCATTCAATCGTGGCTGATCTATCTTTCCCACTCGACCCCATTCTCCTGCCTTCTCCCCATAACTCCTGACAACGTTGAAGAACCAAGAGAGTTTTATTGTCATATGTCCCGAAATGGAACAATGAATTCTTACTTGCAGCAGCACAACAGTTGTGTAAGCATGTGTAGGAAAGAACTGCAGATGCGAAGATAGATGCAAAATGCTGGAGTAGCTCAGCGGGTCGGGCAACGACTCCTGAAGAAGGTTCAAAGGTTCTTTATTAGTCACATACACCAAGTGGAATGTGTATTGCCATTGCAGCACATTAAAAAAATACAACATAACAGTAATAAAGAAATTTAAACATAAAAAACATCCCCCCACAATGGTTCCCATTATGAGGGAAGACACAAATTCCAGGCCACATCCCATGTCCACCCATAGTCGGGCCTATTGAGGCCTCCGCAGTCGCCTTCACGGCGGCCTGATGTTCCAGGCCGTTCTCGCCGGGTGGTGGTGCTCCGGCGTCGGGAGGATCCTCTCAGCGGCTTGGGACACCTAGAACGGCCGCGTCCTTACCGGAGACCGTGGCTTCCGATGCCGACAGGCCGCACTGGATGGAGCTCCACCACTGGCGATCTCGGCAAGAGATCCCATGCTCCCGATGTAAACTTCAGCGCTGCCGGCCGCTCCACAGACCGCAGCTTCGCGATGTTCCATCGGAGTTCCAGCGCGGCGACCCGGGCAAGGCATCGCCCGCTCTGCGATAGCGCTCCAGCGCTGTGCCACCGCTGAAGCCGAGGTTCTGGCCAGGTCCCCTCAGGAAACGCCGCTCCGGGCCCCGCTGGTAGGCCGCGAGGAAGATGCTGCCTGGAGAAAAGCCGCCTCTCCGAGCAGGTAGGGACCCTGAAAAGTAGTTCCCCCCCCCCCCCCCCCCACACCACAAAAAAAGACTAGAGCTCCGAAAAACAAAATCTCAACTAACTAAAAATTTAAAAAAGAAATGGAAAAAACAGATAGCTGCAGGCTGGGCAGCCATACCCATACAGGACGGCGCCCCCTAAGAAAAGGAATAGGTGACGTTTTGGGTCGAGAGCCTTCTTCAGACTGCTTACACCATGTACTTATAAAGTTAATAACGTTGTTATCTTCTCTACATCGGTGAAACCGAGCACAGGCTCGGCGACCGCTTCGCCCAACACCTCCGCTCAGTTCGCAATAACCAACCTGATCTCCCGGTGGCTCAGCACTTCAACTCCCCCTCCCATTCCGAATCCGACCTTTCTGTCCCGGGCCTCCTCCATGGCCAGAGTGAGTCCCACCGCAAATTGGAGGAGCAGCACCTCATATTTCGCTTGGGTAGCGGCATGAACACTGACTTCTCCAATTTCAGGTAGTCCTTGCTTTCTCCCTCCTTCCCCTCCCAGCCCTCCCTCAGCCTACTGTCTCCGGCACTTCCTTTCAATTTCCCCCCCCCCGACATCCGTCTGAAGAAGGGTCTCGACCCGAAACATCACCTATACCTTCTCTCCATAGATGCTGCCTCACCCGCTGAGTTTCTCCAGCATTTTTGTGCACCTTTGATTTTTCCAGCATCTGCAGTTCTTTCTTAAATTCCATAATCGTTCTCTTTTGTGGGAATGTCATCAGAGTATTAAGTGAGGTGTCAGTGTGCTGCATGTATTTCTTGATAGTGAAGTATGCTAGAGTGTCCTGTACCACGATTCCAATGAAAATTCCTTGCTCTTGGATCAAACTCAGTTCATACCCTTCCTCTCATCTCCAACAGTATAAGGCAGAGCCTAAGGGGGACACAGTGGCGCAGATGTTAGAGCAGCTGCCTCACAGCGCCACAGGCCCGGGTTCGATTGTAACCTCGGGTACTGCCTGTGTGGAGTTTGCACGTTCTCCCCGTGCGGGTTTCTTCCAAGCGCCCTGGCTTCCCCTCACGTCCAAAAGACATGTGGGTTTGTAGGTAAATTGGCCTCTGTGAAATGTCCTTGGCGTGTGGGGAGTGGATGCGAAAGTGTGCGGCAGAATGGAACAAGTGTACGGGCGATGGTTGGCACGGACTCGGTGGGCCAAAGGGCCTGTTTCCCCACTGTATCTATTAATCAATTAATTAACAGTCAGTCAATCATTCAACACCATCCGCTCTCATGGCACTGTTATCCTGAAACCCCCCACATAGTGAAACTCATGGCACCCTAATACCTTTGCCCAATTAATATTTATTTGCCCACAATGTTGGCAATAGGGGAGGCATGGTGGCGCAGTGGTAGAGTTGCTGCCTCACAGCACCAGAGACCCGGGTTCGATCCTGACTACGGGTCCTGTCTGTATGGAGTTTGTACGTTCTCCCCGTGACCTGCGTGGTTTGAAGGCTAATTGGTCTGGTATAAATGTAAAATTGTCCCTAGTGTGTGTAGGATAGTGTTATGGGCCTGTCCCACTGTACGAGTTCACCCAAGAGCTCTCCCGAGTTTAAAAAAAAATCATACTCGTGGAAGCACGTAGAATGTACGTAGAGGGTACGTCGGAGCGCGGGACGTCTCTTAGCGGCTCGTAACGCTAACGGCAGGTACTCAGGAAACGCGTTAAGCTCGCGAAGACTCGTGAAGATTTTTCAACATGTTGAAAAATGCCCACGAGAGCCCCGAGTACCTACGAGCGGCTATTAACGCAGTTCTCCGAGTTCGAATCAGAGGAAACCCAGGAGAACTCTTGAATTACCTCGTACAGTGGGACAGCCCCATTAGGCTCTCACATCTGGTGCTAACCAGCGATGGCCTGCAAATTGCTGGTTTAGTTTAGTGTATTAGTTCAGAGATACAGCAGGGAAATAGGCCCTTCGGCCCACTGCGTCTGCGCACACCAGTGATCCCCGCACTAATGGGGCTGCCCCGTTAAGAACAAAGGGAAGAGATAAGACTTTTGCCTTTCATCACAGTGAGGAGGTGTTGGAGATTCACTGTGATGGATGTTCGTGTAAATTGTGTTAAGTGTGTGTTGGGGCTTTTTTGTAATGTCAAGACTGTAGGAATTACATTTTGTTCAAACCTTGCCTGTTTGAATGACCATAAAAGGCATTCTATTCTATTCTTTTCTAATATAATACGCAACATATTCGGATTGCAGTAATAGTGAAATGTCAAGATGTACATTTTATAAAAACGCACACACACACGCAATGCTGCACAGGTCAGGCAAATAAATGTGTCCACAGCTGAAGGGTGGCTAAGAGTCAGCCACATTACAAAGATTAGTTATATGCAGGATAGAGCAGGTAACGACAGAAGACATCCTTCCCCAAAGAACATTAATGAACAAGAGTCACAAGGAACTGCAGATGCTGGTTTACAAAAAAATACCCAAACTGCTGGAGTAACCAAACGGGGTGGCAGCATCTCTGGATCACATAGATAGGTGACTTTTCAGTCGGGACCCTCCTTCAGACTGACAGTTGGTCAGTTGAGGCTTTCTACCCTAAACACTTCAGTTTGTTAAGTGCGGGAAGGAACTGCAGATGCTGGTCGACACAAAAAGCTGGAGTAACTCAGCGGCACGGGCAGCATCTCTGGGAGAGAAGGGATGGGTGACTTTTCGGGTCGAGACCCTTCTTCAGGCCCGAAACCTCGCCCATTCCTTCTCTCCAGAGAGGCTGAGTTACTACAACTTTTTGTGTCTGACTTAAGTTTTTCTTTGTCCCTTTTTCCCTTCTTGCAGAGTACGAGGCAGTCTGGCCACGATCTCTGGAAATGCTGCCTGACCCGTTGAGCTAGTTTGGGTTATTATTCTCACATGCACGGAGGTACGGGGAAAAGTTACGTGCTATCACGTCAGGTGAAGAGACTATACACGATTACAATCAAGTTGTACACAATGTACAGCGGCAGGATAAAGGGTGTGACGTTTAAAGGTCTCTCGCTGGTGGGAGGACACTTCAGTTGCCTTATAACAGCTGGGAAGAAACAGTTCCTGCATCTGGAACGTTACTCCTGCACTTTGCCTATTAATGAACCTGATTAGTTTTTAGCATCACTGTAGTGGCATCTTAGTTGTCATAACAGGGACTAGATTTTTATTACAAATGTATTTAATTACATTTTCAAAACCTTCCTCAGATGAGAGTCAAACATGTTCCTGGATCGATAGTCCAGAGGACGGAAAAACAGAGTTAACCTTTCAAATCGCTGACCTCTCAATGTTTAAATACACTTTGACTCTACCTCTCGTTGTTCTTTGCTCCAGCTTTATTGATCCCTTCCCTGCACTTGCTTGAGAAATAGTCTTGGTTGTGCTATTATTGAGTAGATCAAAGTTATGGCTTCAGTCCGGAGAGCTGGAAAGAGTACAGTCAGGGAATGCGCAAGAAAGAACTGCCGAAGCTGGTTTAAATCGGAGGTAGACGCAGATTTCTGGAGCAACCCCAGGTCGAGACCCTTCCTCAGACAGAAGGGTACAGAGCAGATATACGAGGACGTTGCCAGGACTACAGGGTCCGAGCAATGGGGGAGAGGTTGAGTAGGCTGGGACTCTATTCATCGGAGGGCAGGAGGATGAGGGGTGATCTTATATAGCTGTATAAAATCACGAGAGCAATAGATTGGGTAAATGCGCACTCTTGCCCAGAATCGAGGACCAGATGACATAGGTTTAAGGTGAAGGGAAAACATTTTAATAGGAATTTGAGGGGTAACTTTTTCACACAATGGGTGGTGGGTGCATGGAACGAGCTGCCAGAGGAGGTAGTTGAGGCAGGGACTATCCCAACGTTTAAGATGCAGTTGGGCGGGTACATGGATTGGACAGGTTTGGAGGGATATGGACCAAATGCGGGCAGGTGGGACTAGTGCAGCTGGGACATGTTGGCCGGTGTGGGCAGGTTGGCTAAGGGGCCTGTTTGCTCCCGCTGTATCATTCTAAATTATCCCTCTAGTCCTGAAACTGACTCTGGATTATAATCCTCTTCCGAAAATTGCGACGGGGTGAATTAGAATGTTTCCAATCTTAACATCCTAAACTCAGGATTTGGCCCTGGACCTTATTCATCCTTATTTGAGGGCAGCACAGTGGCGTAACGGGAGAGTTGCTGCCTTCCCGCGCCAGAAACCCGGGATCGATTCTGACTACAGATGCTGTGAACCATGTGGGTTCTCTCCGGGTGCTCTGGTTTCCTCCTATTTGCCAAAGGCATACAGGTTTGTAGGTTAATTGGCTTCTGTAAAATTGTAAATTGTCTCTAGCGTGTAGGATTGTGCCAGTGTATGGGATGATTGTGGGTCAGAACGGACTCAGTGGGCCAAAGGGCCTGTTTCCGCACTTATAAGTCTAATGTCACTCACAATTCTGCAAAATATATTTAATTATTGCGATTATTCTCAAGGATAATTTGAGACGATATCTTGTCTATGTTATACAAAATTTCAAGCATTTTATAAATGGCACTGTTCTCCTTCCTATCAGCATCCTTTCAATTAATTCAATTTGCAATGTTTTGTTAACGTTATCACGTAATTTATTTTACATTTATTGAGTAGAGGGGAGTGTGTTGATCTTCAGGAATCTCCTGTTCCTGTTCTGCTGCTCCTGTCACCAAAGATTATTTCTATCCCAGAAAAGGGCAGCACGGTGGCACAGCAGTAGAGTTGCTGCCTCACAGCGCCGGGTTCGATCCCGACTACGGGTGCTGTCTGTACGGAGTTTGTACGTTCTCCCCGTGACCCACGTGGGTTTTCTCCGGTTTCCTCCCACACTCCAAAGGCGTGCAGGTTTGTGGGTTAATTGGCTTGGTGTAATTGTAAATTGTCTCTAGTGTGTGTAGGGTAGTGTGAGTGTGCGGGGATCGCTGGTCGGCGCGGACCCGGTGGGCTGAAGGGTCAGTTTCCACTGCAGTATCTCTAAACTAAACAGATCTCAACGACATCCAAAAGCAAATAATCTGAATAGGCAGAATTATATTTTAATTGACTGTCTTCCCACTCTGTAATCAGGGGGCCTTGAAAAATCTTCTGCGATTTAAACGACCTTGTGATTTAGGAACTTCAATTTGTCACTTGGAAGGTTGTGGAAGAGCCGTTATAAGGATTGAAGATTGGCTTTAGAAATTGTAAGGTCTTAAAATGACCAAAATGGCGGATTCTGTACGCTCCAATCTCCACGGAATACGGGATGTGCCAGGACACCGTGACATTGCTGTGACCTCTCGGACCTTTGTTCCAGTACAACCTCAAAATAATAACAAACAGCAGTTAGAAATTGCACACATGATAGGTTCTTCCAAGACCTGCCTTCATCTGCGGTGAACCGTTCAACATCGGTTTAGTTTAGTTTAGTTTGGAGACACAGCGCGGAAACAGGCCCTTCGGCCCACCGGGTCCACGCCGACCAGCGATACCCGCACATTAACTCCGTTCTACACCCACTAGGGACAACATTTTTTGCATTTACCAAGCCAATTAACCTACAAACCTGTACGTCTTTGGTGTGTGGGAGGAAACCGAAGATCCCGGAGAGAACCCACGCAGGTCACGGGGAGAACGTATATACTCCGTACAGACGGAACTCGTAGTCAGGATCGAACCCGGGTCTCCGGCGCTGCATTCGCTGGAAGGCAGAAACTCAACCGCTGCGCCACCGTGACTGCCCCCCCCCACTGAGTCATTCACTTGGTGGATTGTGAACCCTTGGACTTCCTTACCCTCTTTGGTCAGAGGGTGGTGAATCTGTGGAACCCATCGCCACAGAGGGCTGTGGAGGCCAAGTCAGTGGATATTTATAATGCAGAGAGAGACAAATTCTTGATTAAAACAGGTGTCAAGGGTTATGGAGAGAAGGCAGGAAAATGGGATTAGGAGACAGATCAGCCATGATTGAATGACGGAGTAGACCCGATGGGCCGAATGGCCTAATTCTACCCTTATAACTTGTGAACTTGTGAACACAATAACAATGCACTTTCTAGCATGAAGTACAGCCTCTCCACCACTAGATGCATAGAAACATAGAAATTAGGTGCAGGAGCAGGCCATTCGGCCCTTCGAGCCTGCACCGCCATTCAATATGATCATGGCTGATCATCCAACTCAGTATCCTGTACCTGCCTTCTCTCCATACCCCCTGATCCCTTCAGCCACAAGGGCCACATCCAACTCCCTCTTAAATATAGCCAACAAACTGGCCTCAACTACCTTCTGTGGCAGAGAATCACTGCTGCAAGACTGATTGATTGCTAATGGTAGTTGAATGCTATAAATAAGTCATGCACTGTTTTATAAATTAATCAATAAGAAGATTCATTGACTTATTCTTGAGTCCTAATGGATTTAAAATACAAATGACTGGCACAGCAAATATTATTTCCACTTCGAACTAATACATTTTTGATCTATTTGAGGAAAAAGCTGCTAATGCATGAGGTTGCAGTTAGAACATACAGCACAGGAACAGACCCTTCAGCCCACAACATCTCTGCTGAACATGATACCGAATTATACTAATCTCAGCCTGCACCTGATTCATATCTCTCCATCATTGTCTGCATATCCTTCAACATCAAGGAGCTCGCAGTCTCGGGAGAGACCGAGTCGGGAGCTCCAAAACCGCACGACGTTCGACTATCCCGGGATAGATCGCCCGGCGCAGAGGAGCTGAAATTCCCCCCCCCCCCCCCCCCTCCCCACAGTGCAGGAGCTTGATCGCCCCAACGAGGAGGCCCGCCGCCGGATACGGGAGTCAAGATCGTCCCGTCAACGGAGGGTTCGAGGGCCCCGACTGCGGGAGAACAAATGAAAAAGTTCAATCTCTTCCCTTGATTGAACTTTTTTTTGCCTTCCATCACAGTGGAGGAGTCACTGTGGTGGATGTTCAGGTTAAAATGTATTTTGTGTGTTTCGTTGCTTTTTATTAATAAGAATGTAGGGCAAATCAAATTCCTCGTATGTTGCAAAACATACTCGGTTAATAAAGTATGATTACGATTATGATAGCCATGTGCCTACGTGAAAGTCTTAAACGATACACTATTGTATCGATCTCCATCACCTCCCCTGGCAAAGTGTTCCAGGCACCCACTGCCCTCGCTGTAAATAAGATTGGTGTCGAGGCAACAACCTTTCTCTCAACGTCAGCGGGACAAAGGAGATTGCGGTCCACGAGGAAGTGAAGACCCTTCATACTCTGTCTGGCATTTTATCAGGGGTGCATCACAGCCCAGTTTGGGAACAAGCTCCATCCAAGGCCGCAAGAAATCGCAGAGAACTGTGGACGCAGCCCAGACCATCACACAACCCAACCTCCCTTCCATTTACTCCATTCACACCTCACGCTGCCTCGGCTAGGCCAGCAGCACAATCAAGGACTAGTCGCACATTGGCCGCTCCCTCTTCTCCCCTCTCCCATCAGGCGAGAGGTACAGAAGTGTGAAAACGCACACCTCCAGATTCAGGGACAGTCTCTTCCCAGTTGTTTTTCTGGCAACTGAAGCATCCTACCAACAACTAGAGAGCGGTCCTGAACCACTATCTACCTCATTGCGGACCCTTGGACCATCTGTGATCAGACTTTAATGGGTTTATCTTGCGCTAAACATCATTCCCATTATCCTGTACCTGCACACTGCAGATGGTCCAATTGTAATCATGTATTGTCTTTTCACTGACTAGTTTAGTTTAATTTAGTTGAGAGATACAGCGCAGAAACAGGCCCTTCGGCCCACTGGGCCCACGCTGACCAGCGATCCCCGCACATTAACACATACGCACACTCGGGACAATTTACACTTGCGCCGAACCAATTAACCTACAGGCCTGTACGTCTTTGGAGTGTGGGAGGAAACCGAAGATCGCGGAGAAAGCCCACGTGGTCACGGTGAGAACGTACAAACTCCGCACAGACAGCACCCGTGGTCGGGATTGAACCGATGCTGGCGCTGCAAGCGCTGTAAGGCAGCAACCCTACCGCTACGCCACCGTGCCGCCCCTTAGTCAGTACGCAACAAAAGCTTTTCACTGTACCTCGGTACACGTGACATTAAACTAAACTCAACTTATGTCTTGTTTTGAAAGTTACTATCTTTGGTGTAAACCACCATCTGCAGTTCCTCCCTACACATGCTTTCAAATGGAGTTTCCTTTATCTCATGCAGGGCCTCTGTGAAATTACACAATTTCCCCCCCCCCCCCCCCACAGATAGCCAAGTTAAGACTTTTTTTTTCAACAACTCTGAACTTTGAGGGTACGAGAACACACAGAGGCAGAACTGCGGGCGGTCACGGTGGCGCAGCGGTAGAGCTGCTGCCTTACGGCGCTTGCAGCCCCGGAGACCCGGGTTCAATCCCGACTGCGGGTGCTGTCTGTACGGAGTTTGTACGTTCTCCCTGTGACCTGCGTGGGTTTTCTCCGAGATCTTCGGTTTCCTCCCACACTCCAAAGACGTGCAGGTGTGTAGGTTAATTGGCTTGGTGTAAGTGTAAATTGTCCCTAGTGGGTGTAGGGTAGTGTTAATGAGCGGGGATCGCTGGACGATTGTGGTCTCGGTGGGCCGAAGGGCCTGTTTATCCCTAAACTAAACTATAAAAATGACTCTGAACGTGAAGGGTACGAGAACACACATTGGCGTGGCGGAGGAACTGCTGTCTCACTGCGCCTGAGGCCCAGGTTTGATCCTAACCGCGGGTGCAGGGCGTAATATGCCATAGATTCACAGAGTGATACAGTGCGGAAACAAGCCCTTCGGCCCAACTCGCCCACACCGGCCAACAATGTCCCAGCGACCCTAGTCCCACTTGCCTGCGCTTGGTCCATAACCCTCCAATCCTGTCCTACCCATGTACCTGTCCAACAGTTTCTTAAACGATGGGATAGTCCCTGCCTCAACTACCTCCTCTGGCAGCTTGTTCCATACACCCACCACCCTCTATGTGAAAATGTTACCCCCTCGGATTCCTATTAAATCTTTTCCCCTTCACGTAGAACCTATGTCCTCTGGCCCTTGATTCCCCTACTCTGGGCAAGAGACTCTGTGCGTCCACCCGATCTATTCCTCCCATGATTTTGTACACCTCGATAAGATCTCCCCTCATCCTCCTGCGCTCCAAGGAATAGAGACCCAGCTCAACTGGCTCAACCTCTCCCTGTAGCTCACACCCTCTAGTCCTGGCAACATCCTCGTAAATCTTTTCTGAACCCTTTCAAGCTAGACAACATCTTTCCTATAACATGGTGCCACTGACTAATAAAAGATAATAAAATACTTACCGTGTGTCCCAGGAGGCATCATTGTACCGAACTGCCCATCTGCCACCCACATGGTCAGATCTCTCGACTGTCAGAAATGTTCCACCAGCCTAAAGCAGATGTGGGATAACGCAAATGTATATCAAAGTTAAGGAAACTTATCAATAAACTTGTAGCAGCAAAGAACTTAGATTTAGCTCTTAAGGCTAACGGAATCAAGGGATATGGGGGGAAAAGCAGTAACAGGGTACTGATTTTGGATGATCAGCCATGATCATATTGAATGGCGGTGCTGGCTCGAAGGGCCGAAGAGCCTACTCCTGCAGCTATTTTCTATGTATCTACGTTTCTATGAACTGCAGATGCTGGTTAATGTACAAAAGGGCACAAAGCCTGTGGGGGGGGGGAACTGCAGATGCTGGTTTAAACCGGAGATAGACAGGAAAAGCTGGAGTAACTCGGCGGGACAGGCAGCATCTCTGGAAAGAAGGAATGGGCGACGTTTCCGGTCTGAAGAAAGGTCTCGACCCGAAACGTCACCCATTCCCCTTCTCTCCAAAGGACACAAAGTGCTGGAGTAACTCAGCAAGACAAGGCAGCATCTCTGGCGAACATCAATAGGTGACGTTTTGGGGTCGTTTAACCCTCCGTCAGACTTCATAAACTTGTCTGAGTGAATCAATGTAATTGGGAAACAGTTTGACGGTTGAATCTAAATTACATTGGAATTCCAATCATTCATATTGCCGTTCCTCATCATCTCCAACGTCTTTCATACTCTGGGGCACACAAAAGGCTGGGGAAACTCAGCGGGTGCAGCAGCATCTAAGGAGCGAAGGAGATAGGCGACGTTTCAGGCCGAAGCCCTTCTTCAGACCCTTCATACTCTGTCTGGCAACGGAACACTGATCCACTAATCTGTGTCCAAAATGTAGCCTGTCCATTCCTTCCATCCACTGAGTTCCTCCAGCGCTTTGTGATTTTCTGAAGATTCCAGCATCTGCAGTCCCTTGTGTCCCCGACAATCAGTCTCCGTATTCCACTTCTACATAGAAAGCATTTTTACCGGGATGCAACACAGCACGGTTTGGGAACGGCTCCATCCAGGACCGCAAGAAATTGCAACGAATTGTGGACGCAGCCCAGACCGTCACACAAGCCAACCTCCCTTCTATTGACGGCATTTATACCTCGCGCTGCCTCGGCAACGCCAGTAGCATAAACAAGGACGGGTCGCACCCCGGCCACTCCCTCGTCTCCCCTCTACCATCAGGCAAAAGGTATAGGAGTGTGAAACGCACACCACCAGATTCAGGGGCAGTTTTTCCCCAGCTGTTATCAGGCAACTGAACCATCCCACCACAACCAGAGAGCAGTGCTGAACTACTATCTACCTCTGATGTCCCTCGGACTATCCTTGACCGGGCTTTGTTGGCTTTACGTTATTCCCTTATCGTGTATCTATACGCTGTATATGGATCGATTATACTCACGTCTTGTCTTCCTGCTGACTGGTTAGCACGCAACAAAAAGCTTTTCAATGTCCCTCGGTGCACGTGACAATAAACTAAACTGAAACTCTTATCCACTCTCTAATATATTGGTCGTTGTTGGTAATTTAATGCACTTTATCGCTAAACCTAACTATGATTCACAAGTGGTTACTTGAATGTAGAGCTATACCATAGTCTTTCTGTTGGCGATTTGGCCAAACAGGCCTGTGGGTGCTAAAGAGCTCTCTGGCCTAATCCATATCCCAAAGATGTGTGGGTTTGCACGTTAATTTCAGGTTAGAGACACAGCGTGGAGACAAGGCCCTTCAGCCCACGGGATCCAAACCGGCCTCTGATCACCCCGTTGTCCCAGTTTTGCATTCGCGCCCTACACATTGGGGGGGGGGAATTTACAGAGGGGCCAATTAACCCACACACCCGCACGCCTTTGGGATGTGGGAGGAAACCGGAGCGCCCGGAGGAAACCCACGCGGTCAATGGGCACACGCAACACAGACGGCGCCCGAGAACAGGATTGAAACAGGGGACTTTCGCAGCTTTACATCTTGGAGATAGAACGTGGAAACAGGCCCTTCGGCCCAAAGAGTCCGTGCAATTACCCCGTACACAAGCACTATCCTACACACCGGGGACTATTTACACTTTACACAAGCCAATTAACCCTCAAACCCGTACGTCTTTGGGAGTGTGGGAGGAGACCAGAGCACCCGGAGAAAACCCACGCGGTCACAGGGTGAACGTACATATCTGCACCCGTCGTCGGGATCGAACCCGGGTCTCTGGCGCTGTGAGGCAGTAACTCCACCCCCTGCGTCACCATGCCAACCATACATTGGCCTCTGTAAAATTGGCCCTAATGTGCAGAGAGTGGATGAGAAATAGGGTAACATAGAACTAGCGTGTGAATGGGTGATCGATGTTCAGCTTGATGAGTCAGTGGGCCAAAGGGTCAAATTTCATGCTATACCTTTCAACCTATCAATTCAAACAATAACTTTTTTTCTTTAACCATCTGGTTAAGTGACGTACCATGAAACCAACTGAGTTCCTGGGATTGCCGCTAATAAAAGTCACTTCTGCAACATCTCCCTACAACAAATAGAAAGGTGGAAAGAGAGTTAAAACATTGCATCGAAAACACACAGGTTTTACAAGGCAATTCTTGCAATATTTCCCCCCCCCCCCCCCAAAAATTGTTGGCACTTTGATCAGTAATTTCAAGACTGAATCGCTTGATAATAGATAAAACCAGAAACATGGATCAATAGTGCTGGCTTACCGGCTTGTACGCAGCTTGTGCATCAATAACTACATCACCAAACGTTGTGTTGTTCGGCTTCTTATCAACGGGGTTAGGAGGCAGCAAGGAGATCAGCTTCTTGTCTGGGAAATTGGGTGGTTCAGGACCTTTGGGCAACTGATCAACAGAATTCTAGAGCATTGGAAAATGGATACATGTTATCTTGCTTTCCCCTCACTCTGTCCCTCCCTTACCCAAGTTCTCCGACCAGTTTCACTGTCCTTCTGGTTAATTTTCCTGATTGTATGCCTCCTCATCTCCTTCCCCGCAGCTAGCAATGAGCCATTCTACATTCCCTTAACATCTTCTGCTTTGATCTGTCGTTTTCACACCTTACCCCTCCACATGTCTAGACTCCCTCTCCCCTGATTCTCAGTCCGAAGAAGCTATTGTAACAGCTATTCTAACTGTATATATCATACAAATATATCGTATAGAGTATCTAAATTCTAAACTAAACTAAACTAAGACTTCTGTATGAAATAGTTTAGTTCAGAGATGCATGGCAGAAACGGGCCCTGCGGCCCACCAGGTCCGCTCCGACCAGCGATCCCCGCACATTAACGCTATCCTACACACACCAAGGGACAATTTTTTACATTTATTACGCCAATTGACCTACAAACCTGTGCGTCTTTGGAGTGTGGGAGAAAAGCCACAAGGTCACGGGGAGAACGTACAAACTCCGTTCAGACACCACCTGTCGTCGGGATGGAACCCGGAGCTGAAAGCGCTGTAAGGCAGCAACACTACCACTGCGCCACTGTGCCACCATTAGAACCTACAGTAGAAACTAAAGCTACTGAAAGAGACTGAAGCGTACTTATTTCAGTGACGGTTTTGCCTCATTGGGGGGTTTAACCTGGAAAAATGAGCTTCTGAGAGGAAACACAATAAGCTTCAACACTGACCTCAGCTATGGCCTTAGCCAGGCCTCTGAACGACTGTATGTAAGCGGAGAGAGTGTGGGGACCGTATATGGTCGATGCCCCTTCATAACGTTGAACCTGTTGAAGACACAAGCATCGATTGTGTGGTGGTGACACTCAAATTATCAAAGAGCAGATCATCAAAACAAAAGTCATCACAGAAACCAACCTCCCCTTCCATTGACTCCATCTACACCTCACGCTGCCTCGGCAAGGCCGGCAGCATAATTAAGGAAGAGTCGCCCCCCCGGCCACTCCCTCTTCTCCCCTCTCCCATCGGGCAAAAGGTGCACAAGTGTGAAAAAACGCACACCTCCAGATTCAGGGACAGTTTCTTCCCAGCTGTTATCAGGCAACTGAAAATCATCCTCCCACAACCAGAGAGCAGTGCTGAATTACTACCCCCCTCATTGGTGACCCTCGGGACTATCGTTGGTCAGACTTTACTGGCTTTTCCTTGCGCTAAACGTTATTCCCTTATCACGTATCTACACACTGCAAATGGCTCAAACTGCAGCTGCTGGTGCACACTGAAGATGGACACAAAATGCTGGAGCAACTCATCGGGACAGGCAGCATCTCTCGGGTGAAGGAATGGGTGGTGCTTCAGGACAAGACCACTCCTCAGACTACACATACTGTAAATACAATCAAGTCACACTCACGTGCAGTACACAATGCTTAGGGGAAGGCTGCAGAGAGTTAATGGAAAATTGTGAGTTATTGGGTAAAGAGATTTAGTAAAATACTGTGTAGGAAGGATCTGCAGATGCTGGTTTACACAGAAGATAAACACCAACTGCTGGAGTAACTCAGCAGGACTGGCAGCATCTCTGGAGAGAAGGAATGGGTCTCGACTCAAAATGTCACTCATTCCTTCTCTCTGGTGAAGAGTGTAACAGCTATAAGGTCTGTGAGTTATACCAGCGATTCATTTATTGAAGAGACCTGCACAACCTAATTATAACATGGTTTAGTTTAGTGTAGAGACACAACGTGGAAACGGGCCCATCGGCTCACCCCGTCCACGCCGACCATCGGTCACCTGTCCAAACTAGTTCTACGTTATCCCACTGTCTCATCCGTTCCCTACACGTTAGGGGGCAATTTACAGAGGGGCCAATTAACCTACAAACCCACACATCTATGGGATAGGGGAGGAAACCAGAGAACCCGGAGGAAGCTCATCCGACCGCAGGGAGGACGTGCGAACTCCACACGGGCAGCAACCGAAGTCAGGATCGAACCCGGGTCTCCGGCGCTGTGAGGCAGCAGCTCTACCAGCTGCGCCACTGAGCTGCCCTCATAACATGAGCTACACAGGTCTCTTGATCGTAGACAATGGTTCGATTCAATGATTCAATGATACATTCTCGTCACATGTATCTATGTACAGTCAAACAAAGAGTCGCCATGTTTCTGGTGTTGGTAAAGTTGCAAAAGTACTCATTACAGTCACGTTGGTCGTTCTTAGTTCTCGGGGGGGGGGAACGCTTTAATTAGGTTTTTTTTAAGTTGCTTATTAAGGCAGCACGGTGGCCCAGCGGTACAGTGCCGGAGACCCGAGTTCGATCCCGACTGCGGGTGCCTGTCTGTACAGACTTTTTACGTTCTCCCCGTGACCTGCGTGGGTTTTCTCCGAGATCTTCAGTTTCCTCCCACACCCCAAAGGCGTACAGGTTTGTAGGTTAATTGGCTTGCTATAATTGTAAATTGTCCCCAGTGTGTGTACGATAGTGTTAGCGTGCGTTGATCGCTGCTCGGCGTAGACTCGGTGGGCCGAAGGGCCTGTTTCTACACTGTGTATCTCAACTAAACTAAACTAATAAATAGTAATTCATAAAAAGGCACGTTTCACATTTCACAACAGTGCCAATCATTGCATAGCAGGAGGAGTGAGGTCAGATCACATTAAGGCATTAGCCTGAAGCCCTCTCAGCCAAGGCCTTGAAGTGTGAACTCACAGACATCCTGCGAGATATTCTTGGTGCACCTCATATTCCGCTTGGGGAGTCTGCATCCTTTGGGCTTGAACATTGAATTTTCTCAATTCTGTTAACCCTTGCTGTCTCCTCCCCTTCCCACCTCTCCCTCAGCCCTCGGGCCCTGGCATTCCCTTTCTCTCTATCTCCCTCCCCCACCCTAGTCGCTCCAGCTTCTCATTTTCACACCACAAACAGCTTACAATGGCTTGTTCCCTTTATCATCGATACTTTTTTTGCATATCTTTCATTCATTGTTCTTTATCTCTCCACATCACCGTCTATATCTCTCGTCTCCCTGATCCCTGACCAGTCTGAAGAAGGGTCTCGACCCGAAACGTCGCCTATCTCCTTCGCTCCTTAGATGCTGCTGCACCCGCTGAGTTTCTCCAGCCTTTTGTGTAACCCTCGATTCTCCAGCATCTGCAGTTCCTTCTTTTACACTTCTTGGTGAAGTCTGTTAGTTTCTGGTGTGGACACCAGGTGGAGCTCTGTGCTAACCAATCCCTCCTGTGATGGCGCAAAATGGTGCAGTAACTCGGGGGGTTCAGGCAGCATCGCTGGAGAGAAGGAATAGGTGACGTTTCGGGCCGAGACCCTTCTTCAGACTTCAGGCTTCAGGGTCTGATCCAAGCTACTCCAGCTTTTTGTGTCTATCCTCGGTGTAAACCAGCATCTAAAGAGCCTTCTAATACATTTGCACTTCCACAGCGAATACTTTGCCAAGGGAAGAGTTTATGAAACCACCTAAAGGTGCAACATTTGCCAAAGCCAACTTATACAAAACAAATACAGCTGAAAGGAGCACAGAGAAGATTTACAAAGATATTCCGAAGTTCCAAAGTTCATAAGTGATGGGAGCAGAATTAGGTCATTCGGCCCATCAAGTCTGCACTGTCACTCAATCATGACTGATCTATCTCTACCTCCTAACCACATTCTCCTGCCTTCGCCCCATAAACCCTGACACTTATGCTAATTAAGAATCTATCTCTGCCTTAAAAATATCCATTGACTTGGCCTCCCCAGCAGCCTGTGGTAACAGACTCATGAGCCTCTGACTAAAGAAATTCCTTCTTGTCTCCCTCCTAAAAGAACGTCCTTTAATTCTGGGGCTAAAGTATGTCCTCTGGCTCTTGACTCTCCCACTAGTGGAAACATCCTCTCCACATCCACTCCTTCCAGGCCTTTCGCTATTCGGCAAGTTTCAATTCTTGCCGAAAAATCAAGCTTGTATGTTCCGGAAGTGGCGGCGCTGCATGGCAGCTGCAGCTCACCTGCAGTCCGTCTGTTTTTTTTTCTTTTTTTTGTCTTATTGTGTCTGTTTTAGTTAGAATTTTGGTTTATTAGGTTGTGTTTGTGTGTGTGTGGGGGGGGGGGGGGAGGGGGGGAGGGGGGGAGGGGGGGAGAAACAAGGTTTTAGTCTCTCCCTTCGGGGGGATGCGACCTTTTCTTGCCGTGTCCCCCGTCACCGTCTCCGTCTGTGCTGGGGCCTAATGGCGGAGCTGGCGGCCTCGGTGCCGTGGCGAGCGTTCAGCGCTCCAGCGTTCCCGCGATGGCAGCGGCCCGGCTTCAGAGCTCTGGTGCCCCAGCGGCGTTCCAGCGGTGCTCCAGCGGTGCTCCAGCGGTGCTCCAGCGGTTGCTCCAGCGGTGCTCCAGCGGCGGCCCGGCTTCAGAGCTCCGGTGCTCCAGCGTTCCAGCAGTGGACCCTGATTCAGAGCTGTGGCGGTGTTCCAGCATTCCGGCGACGGCCGTGGTGGCAGCCCGGCTTCGGAGGCTCGACCGCGGGCCTAGTGTACGATAACATCGGAGGCCTGGATTTCCTCAGCGCAGAGGGAGAACAAGTAGGGAAGAAGACAAAGACTTTAAGACTTTTGCCTTCCACCACAGTGAGGAGGTGCCTGGTGAACTCACTGTGGTGGATGTTAAATATGTGTTTATTATGTTTATTTTTTAATTTATTATATGTTATGACTGCAAGGTAACAAACATTTTGTTCAGACCGATAGGTCTGAATGACAATAAAGGAATCTAATCTAATCTAAATCTAATCAATGAGGTCCACACTCATTCCTCAAAACACACTCGGCCATATGCAGGCACAAGGCACCATGCAAAGTGTGTCGAGCCCCCCTACTTCAGGGAGTCACTGCTCCCCCCCACCCATTTTACGATGGAGGAGAGAGCCAGAGGCACCGGCTTCTGACATGGTTCAGTTTAGTTCATCATCACGTGTACCGAGGCAAAGTGAAAAGCTTTTTTTATAGGGTGATATCGAGCCAGCGAAAATACAACACATGATAACAATCGAGCCGTCCACAGTGTACAGATACATGATAAAGGGAATAGTGTTTAGTGCAAGCTAAAGTCCAGTAATGTCTGATTAAAGATGGTCTCCAAAGAGGTCGGTGGTAGGTCAGGACTGCTCTTCAGTTGGTGATGGGTTGGTTACCATCGGAGTATGAACGGATTGTGCAAGTCTCTTCAGCAAATGAATCACTGAAAGGAACTCAAAAACTCACCGCTAACTTACTAACTCCTAACAAAATCCCTTCACCCAATAACTTGCATCCACCCTTTGAAGTATGATTCACCACTTAAGCTCCTCTAGCCTTCCCCTCTGCGCTATCTATTGTACTAGAGTTTGACTTCCCCCCCCAAAAGAACCCACGTGATAATATGTTACACGCTTTTTTGGCAGGTCTTGAACCAAGGTTGCTAGGTTACGATGCTGGGCTATGAAGGGCAGGAAAAGATGTATCATGGTCGAGGGGCGTGCAAAGTTCACGTCATGGACTCTAGGAACCGTAGTAGTCTACTTTAGTATCGTTCTTTTTAGTTTAGAGATAGGGCGCAGAAACAGGCCCTTCAACTAACCGAGTCCACACCGACCAGCGATCCCTGCACATTAACACTATCCTACAGACACTAGGGACAATTTACAATTTCACCGACGCCTGTTAACCTGCAAAGCTGTGCGTCCTTGGCGTGAGGTCACGGGGAGAACGTACAAACTCCGTATAGACAGCAGCCGTGGTCAGGATCGAACCCGGGGCTCTACCATGCCACCCCGAGTATCCGATATTATCCGGGTCTCGGGGGGGGGGGGGGGGGGGGGGAGAAAGAAGAGGTGCCACCAAGACCATATTGAATACTTTTGTTACTTTGACAGGGAATTTCACCGCACCAAGTACACGTGACAGTAATAAACCTTAACCCAAAGGGCAGCACGGAGGCGCAGCGGTAGAGCTACTGCCTAACAGCACCAGAGATCCGGCTTCCGTCCTGACCATGGGTGCTGTCTGTACGGAGTTTGCACGTTCTCCCTGTGACCTGCGTGGATCTTCAGTTTCCTCCCGCACTCCAGAGATATGCAGGTTTGCAGTTTAATTGGTTTGGGTAAAATTGTGAATTGTCATTCGGGAGTGTAGGGACATGAGGTCATAAGTGACAGGAGCAGAATTAGGCCATTCGGCCCATCTAGTCCACTCCGCCACTCATCATCTTCCTCCTAACCCCATTCTCCTGCCTTATCCCCATAACCCCTGACACCTGTACTAATCAAGAATCTATCTATTTCCGCCTTAAAAATATTATCTGACAGCCTCCACATCCTTCTGTGGCAAAGAATTCCACAGGTTCACCACCCTCTGACTAAAGAAATTCCTCCTCATCTCCATTGTAAAGGAAGGTCCTTTAATTCTGGGGCTGTGTCCTCCGGTCCTAGGCCCTCCCACTAGTGGAAACGTCCTCTCCACATCCGCTCCATCCAAGCCTTTCATTTGGACACGCTACCTTTAATGTGCGGGGATTGTTGGTTGGTGCTGCCTCGGTTCCGCGCTGCATCACTAAACTAAACTAAACCTAAAACCTCATCCTGACGTGAATGACTGGATGGGATTGTGTGTAAATCCTTGCCTTCAACAGTGCAATGGCTTATGCGGGTGGGTACGACACGACATATCGGTGGATCCGCTGTATTTATGAACACTTGAAAACTTGGCTCTTTAAAGGGAAAGAAAAACTTTCTGGAATTAGTCATGGATCCAAATCCAGATGGAAAATGCAGAGCTTTAGCAGCTCCACCTTTAAGAAGACTGCTGACATAGGAATGTTGGCAGCTGGTGAACAGATTGCCGGGAGTATTTTGAGCCGCTATCCCCTTAAGACTATTTTGCAGAACATCATGTAACATTCCTTCAACAATTTCTACAAAAACACGAACAAAAAAGAAAACATTGGCAGAGGGGCAGTAATTGGTCGCTGTGCCCTCGAACTTGCTCTATCAATTCTGGAGTTGAGTTTATTGTCACGATGATGAAGATAATAATACGAAAGAAAAATCTCAAGTATGAGGGAGACAACATCAGTATTTTTAGAGCTTACCCTGCGGAAGTGGCCAAGAGAAGATCTTTATTTACAGAAACAAGAGGTATCCTGAGGAACATAAAGAATCTGAGATATGGCCTGATGTACCCGGCAACATTAAGGGTAACTTATGATAATAAGGAGCACCGCTTCACCAAACATACAGAAGCTCTTGAATTCGCTCGAGATATTCAGAAGAAACTGGAAGAGGAAGGAGTAGAGGAAGAAGAAGATGAAGATGAAGGACACTGAATATTACTGATCACTTACTTGAGGAGACTGATTAATGATCACTTATCTGATGATACTGTCCACCCACAGAAAAGGAGGAGGATTTACATTGAAGGAGGACTCGCAGGGAAGGAGACGGAACAATGGCAATGGACACTATCTTGGGGTCAAGGAGGGATGGATGGATTATTAATAAATATAGTTTTGTATTAACTACGCCTCAAAAATGTATGTTAGCTCTCCTAATATAGTGCTACGATACTAATTGTAATTGGTATTAGTAGTATTATTAATCACTAAGTATATAAATTTAATACCCCACCCCGACATATATAGCCCTTAAGGCAAAAACGGAGCTGGAATTATTAACATCTTTTTTTTTTTCACGGAAGTCCGTAGATTAGTAGCCACGCTAGTGTGGCTTACACTAACACTAACTGCACTAACTATAGTTGTAGTCACTTTTTTTTTCCCTTTACACTTTATTAACATCACCTACTTTACTTACATTTTTTATTATTATTTTTATATTATGTATTTTATTTCATATTATATACTATATGGATTTGAGTATGATTGGTATTATATAGTTAGTTCAAGGAGACGTGTGTATAAGACAATGTTACAGATATTAAATTTCATCGATCTGATGTCTGGGTATAGGATTGGGTTGGATGAGCTGAGACATCTACTCCATTATAAACCACCTTAATAATAAAATGTATGATATAAACACTCGGATTGGGGGTGATGGAATCACCTTCTGTAGTTGGAATGTTAAGGAAATTAACGAAGCAATTAAAAGAGGTAAGGTTTTAGCTCAATTAAATAGATTGAAATCTGATATTATTTTTCTCCAAGAGACACACCTTAAAAAAGACGCGCAGTATAGATTAACAGCAAAATGGATTTCCAAAGTATATCACTCTTCATTTACACATAAGTCTAGAGGGGTAGCAATAATTATTCGTAAAGGTATACCTTTTAAACAAAGCTCAATAATAGAAGATGTTGAGGGTAGATATATAATAATTACAGGTGAATTATATTCTAAAAAAGTAATCCTTATGAATATATATGGTCCTAATTTTGATAATCCATTATTCTTCAAGAAAATATTTAACATTATTACCCATATCAGCCATCTGAGGTATGGTTTTACCAAATCATATTCCCTTCATTTTTACTGCCAGCAGGGCTAACAGGGGAATATTTTCTTTTATATTCGGGATCAAACATTTATCCTCCAGCGATTGGTCGAGAGAGCGTCACGTGATTTGATATAATTTCAACTATTTTAGAATGTTGGCACGCTGACACTCCAACGATGTACTATTTACAAAATGACATCACTTTTATGACGACATTTTGTAAATAGCATTTACTATGTCGGGAAATCATGTCACAGCTCCGCGTGCATGTAACGGGAAACTGACCAAATCGCCTAGTACTGGACGCCGCCATCTTCGTATCGAGCAGACGATTGAACTTGTTTACAAATTTACATCGCGCGCTATACTCCCGAGTAAAGTAGAGAAATTATACGCAAGCGGGAGAGCGGGAGATTTTCCGAAAATGCCCTTTCAGCGGGCGATCTTGCTGAAAGGGCATTTTCGGAAAATCTCCCGCTCTCCCGCTTGCGTATAATTTCTCTACTTCACTCGGGAGTATAGCGCGCGATGTAAATTTGTAAACAACTTAAGGTAAGCAATTATTCTTGTAAATGTTTGATCCCAAATATAAAACAAATATCCTTGGCCTTATTTCGAGTTTCTGGTTTAAACTATGGGCCTCGGTGCCTCCAAATAGTACTATTCACTTCGGGGCTGCGCCCCTCAGTGAATAGTACTATTTTGGAGGCACCTCTGCCCATAGTTTAACCAGAAACTCTCAAGCCCAAGTATATTTGTATAATATTCCCCTTTCTAGCCAACCCCTATGGAGTTTACCTGTTTAAACAGCGGGGAATATAACCTTATATTCCCCTGGTCTCACATCCGGGAACGTGACGCTGCGTGACGGCAACGTCACGCTGCGTGGGAAATTTAAAATTTATTCTCAAAAAAAAAAAATGGCTGCCGTTTGCGAGAAAAGGTTCCCGTTTTAAAACTTCGACCTTCACATTGTCACATAAATGAATGACATAAATTACATAAATGAAACATAAATGTTACATTGTTTTAGTACCCTTATATACAATGTTGCAATGGTTTTAGTACCCTTCTTTACAATGTTGCAATGCATATTGCAAAATGTATAGATACATTCATATCATATGAGATGTTCAGATTTTCCTCTAGATGTCTGATAATGGGTAATAATAACACATATTGACTGTCCTCTTTCGGGAGATACGACATATATTGCCCTCACTAGATCCATATTGCCCTCGTCTTCGACTCGGGCAATATGAATCTACTTCAGGCAATATATGTCGTATCCCCCTCAAGGCCAGTCAATATTCTATTAATATCCCTATATCCACTCAACATAATCTAATAATTGGAGGTGATTTTAATTGTACCTTAGATAATTATTTAGATAGATCATCAACGAAAAGGAAAACCACTTCTAAGTCAAGTACATTTATAAATTATTTTATTAATACAGCAAACGTTAAGGATATCTGGAGAACAGTAACCCATCTGGTCGAGAATATTCATTCTTTTCCCCTGTATTTGGAACCTACTCAAGGATAGACTATTTTTTAATAGATTCAAAATTAATCCCATTTACATATGACTCAAAATATCATAATATTATTATCTCGGATCACGCTCCATTAACATTTAAGATAAAATTAAAATATATAATTATTAAAACCTCTAACTGGAGACTCAACCCCCAAATATTAAAGGATAGGGCTTGTTATGATTACTTGGTAAAACAGATTAAATTATTTTTGAAACTAATGACAAAACCTGGAATTTCACCATCATTGCTCTGGGATACATTTAAAGCATTTATGCGTGGTGCGATAATATCAGCACACGCACTTTAATAAGGAAAATCGAAAGACTCAACAAAAGTTGGGAAATGAAATAAAAACAATTAGATATTGAAAATGCAATATCCCCTTCTAAGGGATTTAAGTAATAAAATTGCATCATTAAAATACAAGCTAAATAAAATTTACTCAAATCAGATTATTAAACTTTTTCAACAGACTAAAACAAGTACACTTTGAATTTGGGGATAAACCACAAAAATTACTGGCACGACAGCTTAGAAAATTAGATGAGGAGAAAATGATACATAAAATTAGATCTGATCAAGGAGAAATATTGACTTTACCAAAAGATATCAATGATACATTTTTACAATATTATCAAAATCTTTACTTATCTAAACTAGCAGGACAATCAGATGGAATGGAAACATTCCTACAAGAATGTCATATTTAATAGTTTAGATCAGGAAGGTAGAGGACTTGTTAAACGCTGATATATCAGTAAAAGATATTGAAGAATCAATTGGATCATTAAATAACGGAAAAGCTGCAGGCCCTGATGGCTTAGGTGTTGAATTTTATAAGAAGTTTAATGATCTGATCTCTCCACGCTTACATACAATATATAAATATGCTTATGAACAAGGAAAGTTACCAGAATCATTAATTGAGTCTACAATTACACTTATCCCTAAAGCTGATAAAGATTTGGAAGACCCTGGATCATACAGAGCAATAGCTCTTTTAAATACTGATCAAAAAATGCTAACTAAAATTTTATCTCAGAGGCTATGTTTAGTGATTAATAAATTAATGCATCATGACCAAACAGGTTTAATTCCAAAAACGCTATTCATCCTATAATCTGAGACGTCTATTCAATGTCATGTACTCAAAAAGAGTGAATGATATTGAACTAGCTGTCATATCCTTAGATGCTGAAAAAGCATTCGACCAGGTTGAATGGCCATATTTATTTAAAATAATGCAGAAATTTCAACTGGGGGATAGATTTTCCAAATGGGTAAAAATCATATACTAGAATCCAACTGCAAGAATATTAACAAATCAAATGCTATCAGCAAAAATTTAAACTCTTTAGGGGTTGTAGACAAGGATGCCCGTTATCACCATTACTATTTGCTCTGTAATAGAACCATTAGCCGAAATGATTAGATCAGAACCAGAAATATATGGATATAATACCAAAACTACAACGAAATAAAATATCTCTATACGCAGATGACATCTTAATTTATATTACAAAACCGGAGATTAGTATTCCCAATCTATTTAATGTTATAACTAAGTTTAGTACATTTTCTGGGTATAGAATTAATTGGAATAAAAGTGAAATAATGCCTATAACTGGAATAAAATTAAATATATTAGAACAATTCCCACTTAAAATAGCCACGAACAAACTCAAATATCTATGAATTAATGTATCTAAATCGTATGTCTATTTAAATATAACTACCCTCAATTATTAAATAAATTTAAAAAATATATTTTATATTGGAAAACACTACCTATATCAATAATCGGTAGAATAAATGCTATAAAGATGATTTTTTTACCACAATTGTTATATTAAAACCAGGATTATTAGATGAATTGTTTAATAAACACTCAAATACAGAAAAAATTAATAGCGTATATATATAATACTATTTTGGATAAGGAAGTCCTAACTTCGGAAATATATCGACAAACATGGGAAAATGAAATGGGTTTATCTATAACGAAGGAAACTTGGGAAGAAAGCCTACAATGTATACATCGTTGCTCATTAAATGCTAGACATATATTGATACAATTTAAGGTATTTCACAGATTATATTATTCAAAAACGAAATTAAATAGAATTTATTCCAACATTTCTCCTATTTGTGATAAATGTCAGAACTTGGAAGCTAATTTAACGCATAGTTTTGTAACATGTATAAAACTCAATTATTATTGGACAGAAATCTTTAGAGTTATCTCTGAAATTCTTAAAATTAAACTAGACCCAGATCCAAAATTAATAATATTAGGAGTTCCGGATTCAAATCTAATATTAACAGTAAACCAAAGAAATTTCTTGGATTACTGTTTGATAATAGGGAAAAAATTAATATTGAAATTTTGGAAGGGAACATTATCCCCCACAATTAAAATGTGGACAGTGGAAATTTTGGAGACGTTACATTTGGAAAGAATCAGATTTGTCCTAATGGACAAATTCGAACTCTTTGAACAGATATGGTCTCCATATACAGAATATTTGAAGGGGTAGCTGTTCTTGGCATCACAACTCAATGGGTACCCGGCAGGATTAGATGAAAATAACTCTCTGTTTTTCTTTTTGATTTGTATACATGTCTCCATTGATATCGCTATTTGAAATTGTGTTATTCACTATTAAGATGTATACTATAATCTCTCTTTTTTTCTATATAATACTTTATTTTAATTAAATACATATAACAAGAATATATACATATATTTTTTTTTTCTTCTCTCTTTTCTCTTTCTCTTTCTTTATAATCAAAATTATTATTTAATCACCATTCTTATTGATTAAAATCTATTCTTTTCTTTTTCTACTTTAAAAAAAAATAGAAGTTTATAAGAACTATTCGTAACATTCGTATACTTATTGAAATAAGTTGGTTGTGTATTTGAAAAGTCGTTATACCGTTGTTATGATGGATTCCTTTTAATAAAAATATTATTACAGAGTTTATTGTCACGAGCACCGAGGCATAGTGAAAAGCTTTTGTTGCGTGCTAACCAGTCAGCGGAAAGACAATACACGGTCACATGGGTGCCAGAGGAGGTAGTTGAGGCAGGTACTATAACAGCATTTAAAAGACACTTGGACAGGCACATTGATAGGAAAAGTTTGAGAGGGAAATGCGCCAAATGTTTTGACTAGGTGGGTCTAGTGTAGATAGGAAGATCGACACAAAGTGCTGGAGTAACTCCACGGGTCAGGCAGCATCTCTGGATAGAAGGAATGGGATATACTACAGTTGGTTGGTTCGCTAAAATTGGCAAATTCAATGTTCATACAATTGAGTTTTAAGCTGCACAAGTGAGGTGCTGTTCCTCCAGTTTGCATATGGCCTCACTCTGGCAATGGAGGAGGCCCATGACAGATAGGTCTGTACGGGAACGGGAAGGGGAGTCAAAATGATATGTAATCGTTTGATCCAGTAGAATCATTCAGATCTGCCGTCAAGTTAGGGAAGGTTGAAAGGTAAAGAAAAATGGACAAAATCGTAGAATTCCATCGGTACCAATTGCATTATAAAGGGGCTGTCCCACTTGAGCGACCTAATTGGCGAGTTTGGAAGAGTTTGAAAAAATGACATGATGAAGACCTCCTTCGACTATGTAGAAGACCTCGTTCGATTATATTGAAGACTAGCTTTGACTAGCTACGACTAACTTCGGGAAAATTGGACACCGAATAGTGGAGAGTGAAGACGATCTCCTTCAACCTCCCTTCGACTATGATGAAGACTATCTACGACTACCTTTGACTACCTTCGACTACCCTCGATTACCTACGACTAACATGCCGACCTACTACGACTAAACCTACGAGTAAAAAAAGTATCGATTTTTTCCATGGCGACCTTTTTTTACTCACGGGCATTTTTTAACATATTGAAAAAATACGCCGCGACCTGGCAGAGGACTCGAATACGCGGAGACCACTCTCGAGCATGAAGGAGAATTACGAAGACCTCCTACGACCTCGTGTCGACCACGCTGCGAGTATGAGTCGAGGGCAAATTCGCCAGAACTCGCGAATTAGGTCGCCCAAATGGGACAGGCCCTCAATGTATCATCATATCTATTAATAATCTATCATGTGAGATATAAAGTCTTTAATTACCTGGTATTCTTCATAAGTGGTGATATAATGTGTGTACACGTTACATAGGCCAGCAACCACCACATCGATGTCTTTCAAAGATCCACTGGATTCAAGCTCCTGGGATGGAAAAAGATCGGCATTTGAAATAAGAGTTATTAACGCAATATTTTCACACCCAAATACGGATATGAAAATCTACTAATAATTAGTGCTGTTGCAGGCAATATCAATGATAGGTAATATTGTCAGATAATGTTACATGTTAGTTATAGTTTAGGTTTCGAGATACAGCGCGACAAAAGAGGCCCTTCGGCCCTCCGAGTCCGCGGTGATCAGCGATTCCTGCACGCTAACACTATCCTACACACACACCAGGGACAATTTACAATTACACCAAGCCAATTCGTTCAGTTTTGGTTTGTGTACCGAGTTACAGTGAACAGTTTTTGTGCATCTTTGGAGTATGGGAGGAAACCCGAGCTCCCAGAGAAAACCCACAAGCAGACAAGAGTCAAGAGAGTTTTATTGTCATGTGTCCCAGATAGGACAATGAAATTCTTACTTGCTGCAGAACAACAGAATATCCAAACATAATACAAAACGGAAGATAAAAGTTCAGTGTGTCTATAGACCATAGACCATATATACACAATAAATAAACAGATATAGTACAATAAAAATAATATACTGTTATTGTTCAGATGTTGTGTTTAATAGCCTGATGGCGGTGGGGAAGAAGCTGTTCCTGAACCTGGATGTTATAGATTTCAGGCTCCTGTACCTTCTGCCCGATTTCAATGGTGAAATGAGTGTGTGGCCAGAATGTCGTGGGTCCTTGATGATGTTGGCAGCCTTTTTGAGGCAGCGACTCCGATAGATCCCTTCAATGATGGGGAGGTCAGAGCCGGAGATGGACTGGGCAGTGGTCACAACTTTCTGCAGTCTTTTCCGCTCAAGTTGCCGAACCAGGCCACGACGCAGCCAGTCAGCATGCTCTCTACTGTGCACCTGTAGAAGTTCGAGAGAGTCCTCCTTACAAACCGACTCTTCTCAGTAAGTAGAGGCCAGGCACGTGCCGTGAGTAATCAGCCAGGGTAGGCAGTGGCTTTTAAAAATCTTGAAGACCGCGCATGCGCAGATTACTCGTTCCCCGGTGAGCTGTCAGTCGGCTTTTTTTAAATCTTGAAACTGCGCATTTGTTCGCTTCGTGAAACGCTTCAGGTAATCACTATCCACTGTTGAAAAGCCCGCTAAGAAACTTGCGCATGCGCATGCACAGTAGGCTGGTGCGCAACGCAGCACATGCACGCAGTCCGCGGTGTAAAGGCAGAGTTCCAGCTGCCTTTACGGACCGTTCCGACTGATGGCTTGAAGCAGCGTCGACGGCACGTGAGTAGCACATACCTCCGCGTTTAAAACGTACTGCTGGTGAAAGGCACGGGAGAATTATGCCTCCCTAAGAGGATTGATCTCTTAGGGAGGCATAATTCTCCCGTGACTTTACTATTTATGACCATTTTATATATGTTTTATATATATTTTATATATATTATATTTATATATAAAATAATTACTATTTCATAATTTTAGTCAGGCCTACCTTGCCTACCCTGACGGCACGTGCCTGGTAGAGGCGCTGATGTGCCTTCTTTATAATTGCATCACTGTTCTGGGGCCAGGAAAGATCTTCGGAAATATGCGCGCCCAGCAATTTGAAGTTTCCACCCACCATAAGAAGCAGCTGTAGTCAGGATCAAACCCGGGTGTCTGGCACTGCAAGGCAGCAACTCCACCACTGCGCCACCGTGCCGTCCCAAGAAGATTTTAAATTCATTTCAAGGGCATCTTTGGCAAGGCCAGCACCTATTGCCCGTAGCTAATATCCACAAGAGCATTTGTTTTGTGCTGCCATCTTGAAGCACTTCAGTCCATCCAGTGAAGGGTTCTCTCTCAAAGTCTCCGTGTTGGGATTTACATCAAAGGAACAGCAAAGGGTTTCTAAGACCAAAGGGTGATCAGATCCACACTGGAACAAATGAGTCCATTCCGACAAAATAGAGAACTGCAGATGCTGGTTTATACCAAAGATAGACACAAAGTGCTGGAGTAACTCAGCGGGTCAGGCAGCATCCCTGGAGAACATGGAGAGGTGCGTTTCTGTTCGGAACCCTTCTTCAGACTTCAGACATTCTTGATTCTGAAGAAGGGTCCAGACCCGAAATGTCAGCCGTCTTTTTTCTCCCGAAATGCCGCCTGACCCGCTGAGTTACACCAGCACCTTGTGTCCATCAAAATGATTCTTTTTGAATTTGGCCATCATCGCTCAAAACATTAACTGTGGAGGCAGTTTGTACAATTTACTTAATGGGCTTCAATGTGAACATTTGACACATTCAAACATATGAGGAGCGTTTGAAGGCTGTGGGCCTGTACTCGCTGGAGTTTAGGAGGATGAGGAGGGGGACCTCATTGAAACCTATCGGATGATGAAAGGCCCTAGATAGAGTGGATGTAGAAAGGATGTTTGCACTAATGGGAGAGTCTAGAACCAGAGGGCGCAGCCTCAGGATAAGAGGACGCAAATGGAGATGAGGAGGAATTTCTTTAGCCAGAGGGTGGTGAATCTGTGGAATTCATTGCCACAGACGGCTGTGGGTACTGAAAACGTGGAGATCGGAAGGTTCTTGATTAGAAAGGGCACGAAGGGTTACGGGGAGAAGGCAGGAGAGTGGGGTTGAGAGGGAAAAATAGGTCAACCATGATTAAATAGCGGAGTAGACTCGATGGGATGAACGGCACTCTCTTGCAGTATTGGATAGAGCTGTTCCCAAACCAGGCTGTGATCATAAGGTCATAAGTGATAGGAGTAGACTTAGGCCATTCGGCCCATCAAGTCTACTCTGCGCATTCAATCATGGTTGATCTATCTCTTCCTCCTAACCCCATTCTCCTGCCTTCTCCCCATAACCTCTGGCACCCGTTCTAATCAAGAACCTATCTTAATTTCTCTGCCTTAAATATATCCACTGAATTGGCTTCCACAGCTTTCTGTGGCAAAGAATTCCACGGATTCACCACCCTCTGACTACTCAAAGTAATTCCTCCTCATCTCCTTCCTAAAAAAACGTCCTTAAACTCCAAAGCGATGTCCTTTAGTCCTAGAATCTCCCACTAGTGGAAACATCCTCTCCACATCCACTCTATCCAAGCCTTTCACTATTTCTGTACGTTTCAATGAGACATACCCCCTCATTCTTCTAAACTCCAGCGAGTCGAAGCCCAGTGCCGACAAACGCTCATCATAGGTTAACCCACTCATTCCTGGGATCATTCTCATAAGCCTCCTCTGGACCCTCTCCAGAGCCAGCACATCCTTCCTCAGATACGGGGCACACAATTGCTCACAATATGTACCGCACTGTGCAGCAGACACTGTGTAATAAAGCATGAGCAAAATCATCTAATCAGTGCTTGTGGGAATACTTGAAAACCGTAAGTTTGCAACAAGGAAGTAGAAACAGGCTGGGACAATTAGTGGGCACGTTATTTTATTTTTAAAAAAAACATTTATTCTTGTTTAAAGCCTAACTTAAATCCTCGTGCGTCAGCAGGCAAGGTTTGCCGCTGCAAGGAATTATAGATTGTTCGATGTACGCTTTGTAACCTGGTCGGTGCCAGAAACCTGGCGACTCTATGTGTGTTGCCAAGGTGAGGTCTGCTGTATGTTTTACCGAGGTGTACGCAAAAACAAAGCGTTTCACTGTACCCAGGCACACGGGACAATAAAATGTCATTGAATCATTGAAATTTGAACTTTAGATGCAGCTTATGGGCATTTTACACAATAGTTATGTGTGTGACTCATGAGGGAGTTCCAACTTGGAGGCCAGAAAAGAGCTCCGAGGTGAAGAGCACAGTGATGGAGCTCCGAGGTGGAGACCACAGTGATGGAGCTCCGAGGTGGAGACCACGTGTGGGGGGGGGGGGGGGGGGGGGGGGCGAGGCTCCGAGGTGGGGACCACAGTGGGGGGAGCTCCAGGGTAGAGACCACGTTGGGGAGGGGGAGCTCCAGGGTGGAGACCACGGTGGGCGGAGCTCCGAGGTGGAGACCACGGTGGGGGAGCTCCGACGCAGAGACCATAGGGGAGCACCCACAAGAACAGCTGACTGGTTTGCGGAAACAGATGCAAGCAAGGGCAGAAATGCACTGTAACTCGGATACAAAGAATTGGGCTGAAAAAATAGCTTACGTGAGGATGAGTTTACGCAAGTCACCTATTACGTAGGTCGGGGAGTGCCTGCCATTTATATCACGTTGCTAGTTGTCAGATCTCCCTCTGCTAAAGTTGTTCAGCAAGCTGTTGTATTTGCGACATTAAAACAGCTGTTACAACTTTTAAAGTATCCCTGTGATTCCGAAGGTTACAAAAGGAGTTATACAAGCTTCTTACTTTCTCACAGTAATTGATATTTAGCGATGAGAACAGTTTGAAGGTTTTATAGTTTATTCAGCACTCAAGATTTTAATAGGGCTGTTTCGGGTTGCAATAAAAATTAATTTATGGTGTATCAAAGAGATATCTGGGCTGCAGTGAGCGGCGTTTCGCACTGTTTGCACTGGAGGTTTTTACAGAACTAATAAACCAGATTTCAGGGCACCAAGCTGGTTGGGGAGTTTAGAGATTTCTTCATACTTTAGTGATAGAGCGCGGAAACAGGCCTTTCGGCCCAAAGAGTTTGCGCTGGCCAGTGATCACCCCATACATTAACACTATCCTGCACACTCTGGACAGGTTCTTCCCAGCTGTTATCAGGCAACGGAACCATCCTACCACAACCAGAGAGAAGTGCTGAACTGCAATCTACCTCTTTGATGAAACTCGGACTATCCTTGGTCCGAGTTTGGTGGCTTTTACTCTGGGTAAAAGACACTGGGCATCTACCCGATCTATTCCCCTCGTGATCTGGTACACCTCTACAAGATCGCCCCTCATCCTCCTGCGCTCTAAGGAATAGAGTCCCAGCCTGGTCAACCTCCCCCTGTGCCTCAGGCCCTTGAGTCCTGGCAACATCCTCGTAAACCGTCTCTGTGCCCTTTCCAGCTCGCCAACATCCTCTGGCTGAGATGGGCGGATTCGGTGCTGCCCATTAATCAGCCTAAATGCCCGGGAAATTTACCGGGTAAACAGGGAGCTCAGTCAAGCATCACGCTCTGCGTAATCTCACGTAAATTCAACACAAATGATCAACTTACACGCTTCACCGTTTCTCTCAATCTTCTTCCAGACATCGTCCTAGGTGGGGGAAAAGTCAGAAGGAAAAATTGGAGAGTTTAATAACTTGTTTCCCTGACCAGTTTCAAGAAGGGTCTCGACACTAAACATCACCCATTCCTTCTCTCCAGAGATGCGGCCTGTCTCGCTGAGTTACTCCAGCTTTGTGTCTATCTTACATTTTATCTGAGTTTGTTTCATTGTTATCTTCACCCAGCTAACAATGATCTATTCTACATTTTCCTTGATCCCCATTCCCTTTGTCCTGTGTTCGCACCTTACACTTCCTTATCTATGTGTCTCCCCCCCCCCCCCCCCGACATCAGTCTGACGAAGGGTCTCGACCTGAAACGTCACCCATTCCTTCTCTCCAGAGATGCTGCCTGTCCCGCTGAGTTACTCCAGCATTTTGTGTCTATCTTCCCTCTAAATATTTCCTATCCATATAAAGTAAGTAAGTAAGCCTATTGGCCAAGTATTCACATACAAGGAATTTCCTATCCATATACCTGTCCAAATATCTTCTAAATGTTGTTATTGGGGTGATACAGTGACGCAGCAGTAGAGTTGCCACCTCATAGGTAACGAGACCCGGGTTCGATCCTGACCATGGGCGCTGTCTGTACGGAGTTTTTACCTTTTCCCCCTGACCTGCGTGGGCTTTCTCCGGGTGCCGTTCACCGTGAAGATCTTATCCTGGTTTGTTTTTCCAAATGACAACACCTCACACTTATCTGCATTAAATTCCATGAGCCATTCCCCAGCACATCTGTCGAGCTGATCGAGGTCCTACTGTAATTTTTGATAACCATTCTCACTGTCTATGATACCACCCACTTTAGTGTCATCTGCAAACTTATGAATCACGCCTGGCATATTCTCATCTAAATCATTCATATAAACCACAAACAGCAATAGGCCCGGCACCAATCCCTGAGACACACTACTAGTCATAAGGTCATCAGTGATTACTAGAAGGACTAGATAGGGCTCTTGAAGATAGCGGAGTCAGGGGATATGGGGAGAAGGCAGGAACGGGATACTAATTGGGGATGATCAGCCATGATCACATTGAATGACGGTGCTGGCTTGAAGGGCCAAATGGCCTACTCCTGCACCTATTGTCTATTGTCTATTGTCTGTAATTACACCTTTCGGCCCATCGAGTCTACTCCACCATTCAATCATGGCTGATCTATCTCTCCCTCCTAACCCCATTCCCTTGCCTTCTCCCCATAACCTCTGACACCTGTACTAATTAAGACTAGTCACCTCCCACCACCAGCTCTGCTTTCCTCCATCAAGCCAATTCTGGATGTAGTTGGCTAGCTCTCCTTGGATCCCACGCAATCAAACTCTCCAGAGCAACCTACCATGCAGAACCTTATCAAAGGCCTCGTTGAAGTCTCTATGGACAACATCTATGACTTTGTTCTCAAGAACCATCTTATTTGATCTGATCAAGCCCAGGAGGTTTCATAGTTCATAAGTGATAGGAGCAGAATTAGACCATTCGGCCCTTCAAGTCCACTCCGCCATTCAATCATGGCTGAACTACCTCTCCCTCCTAACCCCATTCTCCTGCCTTCTGCCCATAACCCCTGACACCCGTACTAATCAAGAATCTATCCATCTCTGCCTTAAAAATATCCACTGACATGGCCTCCACAGCCTTCTGTGGCAATGAATTTTACAGATTCACCAATCTCTGAGTAAATAAATTCCTCTCCATCTCCTACCGAAAGGAACATCCTTTAATTCTGAGGTTATGACCCCTGGTCCTAGACTCTCCCACCAGTGGAGACATCCTCTCCACATCCATTCTATCTAGGCTTTTCATTATTCGACTATTTATCTACCTTTATACACTTTAAGACATCCAGCACTCCTCAACGGTAATACTGATTGTCCTCAAGATATCTCCATTAACTGCTCCATGTTTCCCAGTCTTCATGTCTTTCTCCACAATAAGGACAGAGGAGAAATACTCATTGAAGACATTGCCCATCTCCTGCGGCTCCTCGAAGAGATGTCCAACGTTGGTTCCTGAGGGGCCCTATTCGCTCTCTAGTTTAGTTTAGTTCAGAGATACAGCGCAGAAACAGGCCCTTCGGCCCACCAAGTCCGTGCTGGCCGGCGATCCCCGTACATTAACGCTAATCAACACACACTGGGGACAAATTGCAATTTTTACCGAAGTCAATTAACCTACAAACCTGAACGTCTTTGGCGCGGGGGAGGAAACCGGAGCACCCGGAGAAAACCCACGCAGGTAACGGGAAGAGCGCACAAACTCCGCACAGACAGCATTCGTGCTCCGGATCGAACACGGGTCTCTGGCGTTGTAAGGCAGCGACTGTACCACTGCCCCCTCCAGTTTCTCTCGTTCCCTTATTGTACTCGTAAAACATCCTTGGATTCTCAAACTCGCTGAGTCTTTCCACATTTCACTCATTTCTACAGCCCCAGAATTAAAGGACTTTCTTCTAGGAAGGGGATGAGGAGGAATTTCTTCAGTCAGAGGGCGGTGAATCTGAGGAATCCTTTGCCACAGCAGGCTGCGGAGGCCAAGTCAGTGGATACATTTATGGCAGAGATAGATAGATTCTTGATTAGTACGGGTGTCGGAGGTTATGGAGGAAATGGCAGGAGAATGGGATCAGGAGGGAGAGATGGATCAGCCATGATTGTATGGCGGTGATGGGCTGAATGGCCTAATTCTGCTCCATTCACTGATATGATCTTATTATTTTCGGTTTGAACGTTGTGGGTTACAGGCATGAGGGTAAAGTTTGGGAATTTTTTAAAAATCTATTAACTCAACATGAAATCGGACCGCAAGCGGAATCGATGATGTCCAACAGTTCCGGGGAAAACTCACGTAAACTCTCCAGGAACAGCGACTATCGCCAACGTGCCGATGGTGAGGATTTGCACGTCCACAATATCCGGGTGCCAAGGGACTGGTTTAGTCATCTGGAAGGAAAAGACACACCACTCAAAACACTACCGATTCCCCCCCCCCCCCCCCCGCCGATGCAGGAGCTTGATCGCCCCAACGAGGAGGCCCGTCAACAGAAGGCTCGAGGCCCTCGACCGCTGGAGGACAAAGAAGGGAAGAGTTTGAACTTTTTTTCGCCTTCCATCACAGTGAGGAATGTGGAGGAGTCACTGTGGTGGATGTTTATGTTAAAATGTATTTTGTGTGTTCTGTTGCTTTTTATTAGTATGAATGTCTGGCAAATCAAATTCCTCCTATGTTGTAAAAACTTACTTGGTTAATAAAATGAGTATTAGTTTAGTTTGGAGATTCAGCGCAGAAATAGCCCCTGTGGCCCACCGACCAGCGATCCCCGCACAATAGCACTATCCTACACCCACTGGGGCAAATTTACAATTATACCAAAAGCCAACTTGTCCGCAAACCTGCACGTCTTTGGAGTGTGGGAGGAAACTGAAGCGCCCGGAGAAAACCCACGCGGGTCACGGGGAGAACGTGCAAACTCCGTGCAGACAGCACCCGTAGCCAGGATGAAACCCGGGACTCCGGCGCTGTGGGGCATCAGCTCGACCGCTGTGCCACCGTACCGCCTCTGATGTTTAAAGTTATGCTGCCATGGTAACCCTACAGCTCATCAGGCAAGCATGTCAAGCAAAGAGATGGCTTGGCTGGATTATGGATCATAAGGTCATAACATGTGTAAGAAAAAACTGCAGATGCTGGTTTAAATCGAAGGTAGACGCAACATTTATCTTTTTACAGAACAAGTGCCCAATATTTTGCTTTTGCAGCTTACACCCCAGTATATGAACATTGACTTTTCTTACTTTGTCACTTTTATTTCTATAGCACATTTAAAAAACAACTCTTTGTTGACCAAAGTGCTTTACATAGGTGGAGGTACTAACGTTATACAACATTGGTTCATAGATTAAGTACATACATAAATACATACATATAGCCCTCACTCAGAGGATGTCAAGAAGGGCTTGAGAGTAAAGATGAGTTTTAAGTCTTGACTTAAAAGAGTTGATGGAGGGGCAGTTCTGATGGGAAGAGGGATGCTGTTCCACAGTCTAGGAGCTGCAACCGCAAAGGCGCGGAAACCCTTGCTTTCCCTCTCTCTCCATCCCTCCCCTTTCCCAGTTCTCCGGCCAGTCTTACCGTCTCCGACTACATTTTATCTTCCTCCTGCACCCACACACAACTGACTGGACTTCATCCATTTCACCACCAACTTCCATCCGGCACTCAAATACACTTTCCGACATTTCCCTACCATTCCTTGACCTCACCATCTCAATTGCAGGTGATACACTGCTGACCGACATCCACTACAAACCAACTGACTCCCACAGCGACCCGGACTACTCTTCCTCCCACCCTGCTTCCTGTAAAGGACTCCATCCCCTATTCCCAATTCCTCCGTCTACGCCGCATCTGCTCCCAGGATGAGGTGTTCCACACCAGGTCATCACAATGTCCTCAATCTTCAGAGAACGGGGATTCCCCTCCCCCACTATAGATGAGGTTCGCACCAGGGTCTCCTCCATACCCCGCAACACTGCCCTCTCTCCCCATTCCCCCACTCGCAACAAGGGCAGAGTCCCCCTGGTCCTCACCTTTCACCCCACCAGCCGGCACATACAACACATAGTCCTCCGCCAGTTTTGCCACCTCCAACGTGACCCCTCCACTTGCCACATCTTCCCATTTCCCCCTTCCGCAAAGACCGCTCCCTCCGCAACTCCCTTGTCAATTCTTCCCTTCCCTCCCGCTCTACCCCTTCCCCGGGCACTTTCCCTTGCAACCGCAAGAGATGCTACACTTGTCCCTTCACCTCCCCCCTCCGCTCCTTTCAGGGACCCAAGCAGTCCTTCCAGGTCCGACAGAGGTTCACCTGCACCTCCTCCAACCTCATCTACTGCATCCGCTGCTCCAGATGCCAGCTGATCTATATCGGTGAGACCAAGCGGAGGCTTGGCGATCATTTCGCCGAACACCTCCGCTCGGTCCGCAATAACCAACCCAACCTCCCGGTGGCTCAGCGCTTCAACTCCCCCTCCCATTCCGTATCCAACCTCTCGGTCCTGGGCCTCCTCCACGGCCAGAGTGAACAACACCGCAAGTTGGAGGAACAGCACCTCATATTCCGCTTGGGGAGTCTGCATCCTCTGGGCTTGAACATTGAATTTTCTCAATTCTGTTAACCCTTGCTGTCTCCTCCCCTTCCCACCTCTCCCTCAGCCCTCGGGGCCTGGCATTCCCTCTCTCTCTATCTCTCCCCCACCCTAGTCGCACTAGCTTCTCATTTTCACACCACAAACAGCTTACAGTGGCTTGTTCCCTTTATCATCGATACTTTTTTGCATATCTTTCATTCATTGTTCTTTACCTCTCCACATCATCGTCTATATCTCTCGTTTCCCTGATCCCTGACCAGTCTGAAGAAGGGTCTCGACCCGAAATGTCGCCTATCTCCTTCGCTCCTTAGATGCTGCTGCACCCGCTGAGTTTCTCCAGCTTTTTGTCTACCCTACATTTTATCTCTGTTTGCTTTGTTGTTACCTTCTCCCAGCTATCAATGATCTATTCCACATTTTCCTTGATGTCCATTCCCTTTGTCCTGTTTTCACACCTTATACTTCCTTATCTGTGTATCTCCATCACTCCTGACTCTCAGTCTGAAGGGTCTCGACCCGAAACGTTGCCCATTCCTTCTCTCCGGAGATGCTGCCTGACCCGCTGAGTGACTCCAGCATTTTGTGTCTTATCTTCGGTGTAAAACAGCATCTCAAACATCTCAAAGTACACTAGACACAAAATGCTGGAGTAACACAGTGAGTCAGGCCGCATCTCTGTAGAAAAGGAATAGGTGACGTTTTGGGTCGAGACCCTTCTTCAGACTGAGAGTCAGGGGAAAGGGAAACGAGAGGTATAGACGGTGGTGTCGAGAGATAATGGAGAAATGAATGAATGATATGGAAAAGAAGTAGCGATGATTAAGGACACAGAACATTGTACGCTGTGGTCTAGGTGAATACGACTTCCAGACAATGAGACTCAACAAGGGGTGGGAGATTGCAACCTTCACGTGGTCCACCCTGTTTCGACAAAAGTTTAAAAAGGGTTCAAAGGATAAACCTAGCAATTATAGACCTATTAGTTTGACGTCAGTGGTGGGCAAATTAATGGAAAGGATACTTAGAGATAATATATATAAGCATCTGGATAAACAGGGTCTGATCAGGAACAGTCAACATGGATTTGTGCCTGGAAGGTCATGTTTGACAAACCTTCTTGAATTTTTTGAAGCGGTAACTAGGGAAATTGATGAGGGTAAAGCAGTGGATGTTGTCTATATGGATTTCAGTAAGGCCTTTGACAAGGTTCCCCATGGAAGGTTGGTTCAGAAGGTTCAATCTTTGGGTGTTAATGGCGGAGTAGCAAAATGGATTCAACAGTGGCTGAATGGGAGATGTCAGAGAGTAATGGTGGATGGCTGTTTGTCAGGTTGGAAGCCGGTGACCAGTGGGGTGCCTCAGGGATCTGTGTTGGGTCCACTGTTGTTTGTCATGTACATCAATGATCTGGATGATGGGGTGGAAAATTGGATAAGTAAGTATGCAGATGATACTAAGATAGGTGGTATTGTGGATAATGAAGTAGATTCTCAAAGTCTACAGAGAGATTTGGGCCATTTGGAAAAGTGGGCTGAAAGATGGCAGATGGAGTTTAATGCTGATAAGTGTGAAGTGCTACATCTTGGCAGGACAAATCAAAATAGGACGTACATGGTAAATGGTAGGGAATTGAGGAATGCTGTGGAACAGAGGGATCTAGGAATAACTGTGCATAGTTTCCTGAAGGTGGAATCGCATGTAGATAGGGTGGTAAAGAAAGCCTTTGGTGTGCTGGCCTTTATAAATCAGAGCATTGAATATAGGAGTAGGGAAGTAATGTTAAAATTGTACAAGGCATTGGTAAGACCAATTCTGGAGTATGGTGTACAATTTTGGTCGCCTAGTTATAGGAAGGATGTCAACAAAATAGAGAGAGTACAGAGGAGATTTACTAGAATGTTGCCAGGGTTCCAGCAACTATGTTACAGAGAAAGGTTGAACAAGTTAGGTCTTTATTCTTTGGAGCGCAGAAGGTTAAGGGGGGATTTGATTGAGGTCTTTAAAATGATGAAAGGGATAGACAGAGTTGACGTGGATAAGCTTTTCCCATTGAGGGTAAGGAAGATTCAAACAAGAGGACATGACATGAGAATTAAGGGACAGGAGTTTAGGGGTAACGTGAGGGGGAACTTCTTTACTCAGAGGGTGGTGGCTGTGTGGAATGAGCTTCCAGCAGAGGTGGTGGAGGCAGGATCGATTTTAACATTTAAAAGTAAAGTGGATAGGTATATGGACGTGAAGGGAATGGAGGGGTATGGTCTGAGTGCAGGTAGATGGGACTAGGGGAAAACAAATGGTCGGCACGGACTGGAAGGGCCGAGAGGGCCTGTCTCCGTGCTGTAATTGTTATATGGTTATATGGTTAAATGCAATCAACCTGGCGTGCACAAACAGAAGATCAAACAGAACAAGTTGTCTTACAACTTTAGGCTGTTCACGCCATACGCAAGAAGAAGAAGAAGGCTCAATGTGACTTGGTGGGGGAGGAACGGAGAGAGAGGGAATCAAGGGTTACTTGAAGTTAGAGAAATTAATATTCATACCGCTGGGTTGTAAGCTGCCAAAGCGAGCAGCGCCAAAAGTGGCCCTTGTGGCTAAGGTGATCAGAGGGTATGGAGAGAAGGCAGGTACGGGATACTGAGTTGGATGATCAGCCATGATCATATTGAATGGCGGTGCAGGCTCGAAGGGCCGAATGGCCTACTCCTGCACCTAATTTCTATGTTTCTATGTAAAAGGCAATTGCAGTATCCCCTTCTGCAGAACATCTTTTGCTCAAACTGCCTTTTCAGTAAAAGGGAAAAAATGATGGAACTCACTGCCAGACCACTTGAAATATATCCCTACATATGTCACATTCAAAAGAAACACAAAAGTGTGGCCAATTCAACAACAATCTTGTTCTCATATTTAGTTTTTACACTGTGCTCTCTCTGTATGTCTTTTTCTCTTTTCCATTTTTTATCTCATTTCCATTTCCATTTTCCTATTTTTAATAATGTTAATCTGTATTATCATTTTTAACCAAAAGCCCTACTAGGGACAAGTGTTGCGAATTAGCTTTGGCTAAAAACACTATGATACAAACATCAGATGACTGTTTCAAGTGTATCTATGTTTTTGTATCTGTCCCTATTTAAATAAACCTTATAAAAAAAATATGAGGTGCTGTTCCTCGGATTTGATATCGACACAAAATACACAAGATTGTGGTTATGTGTAGGAAGGAACTGCAGATGCTAGTTAACACCAAAGATAGACTCATAATGCTGGAGTAACTCAGGAGATAGGGCTCAGAGATCGGGCCAGTTTACGCCAAGAACAGGAATTGGTCGACGTAACTGCTTGAGAAGGAATTGCCCATTCCTTCTCTCCATAGATGCTGCCTGGTCCCTCTGAGTTTCTCACAGCACACTATTTGTCTATTCCGTTGTGGTTATACTGTGTTAACTTCGGAGATCAAAACTCGCACTTACTTCGCCTGTGTTGAAAAGTATTGGTTTGGGGAGGTGACAATCTTGCGTTTCATTTGAGGGTTTTCCCAGTAGCACGTCCCGGATGGAATCCCAAAATGGATCCCCTTCGACTGTTCCTGCAAGGGCAAAACATCACAGTGCAAGTCAAATCCCATGGGGTGGGTGTGAAGGCAGCATTTATTTTAGAGACACAGAATGGAAACAGGCCCTTCGTGGCTGACCAGCCACCCCAGCACATTAACCCTATCCGACACACCCTAGGGACAATTTACAGAAGCTAATTAACCAATGGATTAACCAATGGATTTAAGAGAGAGTTGGATAGAGCTCTAGGGGCTAGTGGAATCAAGGGATATGGGGAGAAGGCAGGCACGGGTTATTGATAGCGGACGATCAGCCATGATCACAATGAATGGCGGTGCTGGCTCGAAGGGCCGAATGGCCTCCTCCTGCACCTATTTTCTGTGTTTCTATGTAACCTACAAGTCCGCACGTCTTTGGAATGTGGGCAGATCCGAAATAAGCCCACCCAGTCACAGGGAGAACGTGCAAACTTCGTACAGACAGCAGTCAGGATTGAACCCAGGTCTCCGGCGCTGGTCTCAGCTAATCTACCGCTGCGCCACTGTGTCATCCCTAAACACACTTTTAGTTTAATTTAGAGAAACAGCATGGAAACAGACCCTTTGGCCACGCCGACCATTGATCACCCGTTTACATAGTTCCATGTTATCCCACTTTCTCCTCCACTCCCGACACATTAGGGACAATTTTACAAGTGGCCAATTAACCTACAGACCCACGTGTCTTATGGGATGTGGGAGGAAACCGGAGCACCCAGAGGAAATGGTCAACATGGTCAACAGGGAGGACTTTCAAACTCCACACAGTCAGCACCCGAGGCCAGGATCGAACCCGGGTCTCTCGCGCTAAGAGGCAGCAACGTTGCCATTTGCGTTACTGTGCCACCAATTATCCAAACATACAAACACCAACATTGCATTACTTTTAAAGGTCCTAAATTTTGGAATACCCTGCCTCTGTCATTAAAGTCTCACACCTCCTTAGCCACCTTTAAGATTGAGCTTAAAAAGATTCTCATCATGTCCTGAGTTCTGACCTCCAGCTTTTTGTAATGCTATTTATGAGCTCAAACTACTTCTGTTGACTCTTATCTCATACTATACCTTATTATTTTATTTATTTTCATATTTTTAATTTCATATTTTTAATTTTCATTCTTAAACTGTATTATTGTTTATTATTGTATTTTTTATTTCTCCTACCCCCTGATTTGCCATTAACGCTCATTTTCAGATGGGAGCGGACTTTGTATAAGCCCTCTGGGCTGCCCTACCCTCCCAGCACTGTATGGTATTATAAATTGATCGTTTGTCTTCTTTTAAAACATGGTGCAAATAAATAAATAAATACATAAAAAAATAAATCCAAGAATGTTGTTTTTTTTGACGATAGACGCAAAACGCTGGAGCAACTCAGCAGGTTAGACAGCGTCTCTGGAGAAAAGGAGTGTGTGACGTTTCGGGTCGGGACCCTTCGTCTGGAGAGGAGTCTCGTCCCCAAACGTAACCCATTCCTTTTCTCAATAGATGCTGAGTTACTCCAGCATTTTGTGTCTACCTTCGGTTTAAAGCAGCATCTGCATTTCCTTCCTACACGACTTTTTAATGGGTTTGCGATCTCTTACCTTGCATATTAGACTTACCCTGTGTAAAATTAAAGGCACCCACTCCATCTGTTGTACCAGCAGCGAAGCTGTAGCCAAGGGCAGGTTTACATGTGTGACCCTGTCAAAATCGAAAGCCCATGAATAGTGTTTACGGCTCAATAATCCCAGGCAGTGTTTGACGGCACTGGGCCTCTACTCGCTGGAGATTAGATGGATGAGGGGGGACCTCATTGAAACTTACCAAATAGCGAAAGGCTTTGAAAGAGTGGATGTGGAGAGGATGTTTCCACTAGTGGGAGAGTCCAGGACCAGAGGTCATATCCTCAGAAATAAAGGACTCCCCTTTAGGAAGGAGATGAGGAGGAATTTCTTCAGTCAGAAGGTGGTGAATCTGTGGAATTCCTTGCCATAGACGGCTGTGGATGCCAAGTCAATGGATATTTTTAAGCCAGAGATAGATAGATTCTTGATTAGTACGGGTGTCAGGGGTTATGGGGAGAAGGCAGGAAAATGGGGTTAGGAGGGAGAGATAGATCAGCCACAATTGAATGGCGGAATAAACTTGATGGGCCAAATAGCCTAATTTTCTCCCATCACATGACCATATGACTCACTGTTTCCAAAAACACATTAGAAAATCATGCTGGTTTACAAATAAAAAGACAGGGAGATGGAGATACGCAATGGGTCAGGCAGCATCTCTGGAGAAAAGGAATAGTTGATATTTGTGGTCGAGGTTATTGTTCAGACTGGTGTCAGTTCATTAGTCTGAAGGGTCTCGACCCAAAACATCATCTGTTCCTTCTCTCCAGAGATGCTGCCTGACCCGCTGAGTTACTCTGGCAATTTGTGCCTGTAAAATTGAAAGCCCGCGAATAGTGTTTATGGTTCTACAATCACAGACTTACCAGTTCCAAAAGCATATAAATATTAATTAGCATTACGTACGATTTGGAATAATCCAGACAAACCGTTACATAGAAACAGTTATATAGCTTCAAGCCAGCACCCCCATTCAATATGATCATGGCTGAATCATCTAAAATCAGCGCCCCTTTCCTGCTTTCTCCCCATATCCCTTGATTCTGTTAGCCCGAAGAGCTAAATCTATCTCTCTCTTGAATACATCCAGTGCATTGGCCTCCACTGCCTTCTGTGTGAGAGACAATTCCACAGAAACAGGCCCTACGGCCGACCAGGTCCTCACTGACCAACGATCAACCCTTACACCAGCTCAATGCTACACACTAGAGACAATTTAACCAAAGCCAATTAACCTACAAACCTGCACGTCTTTGGAATGTGGGAGGAAACCGGAGCAGCGGGAGAAAAACCTACGCAGTTCACGGGGAGAACGTACAAACTCCGTCCACTCAAGTTTCCCACTTAGTCCTCTTTCCCCTGAAAACATATCCAGATGTAATTTCCCTCTCATTTCAGCCTTGTGCACTATAAACCATAATCACCCTGGCTTGCCTTTTTAAGAGAGCGTTATTTTTAGTTTAATGTCCCTGGGTGAGTTACTCCACTGTATAAAACAGAGTGATGAGCAATCAGAATTCGATTAATTTGGCCCAGACACAATTGCCTTCAACATAAAGCATAGATCATGGAACTGAACAACAAAGGAACAGGCCCTTCGGTCCACAATAGTTGCATTGAACATGAAGCCAAGATAAATTGATCTTATCTGCCTGTACATGATCCATACCCCTCTCTCCTGTGGCCTTCCATGTACCCATCAAAAAGCCTCTTCAAAGTCACTATTGTATCTACATTTTATTTAAGTTTAGTTTAGTTTAGAGATACAGCGTAAAAACAGACCCTTCGGCCCATGCCGACCAGCCGTCCCCGCCCGCGAACAGCATCCAACACGCACTAGGGATAATTTATAATTTAACCAAAGCCAATTAGCCTACAAACCTGCACGTCTTTGGAGTGTGGGAGAAAACCGGAGCACCCGGAGAAAATCCACGCAGGTCACGGGGAGAACGTACAAACTCCGTACAGATAGCACCCGTGGTCAGGATTGAACTCGGGTCTCTGGCGTTGTAGGAGCAGCAACTCTACCATTGCGCCACCCAATATTCAAAAAAAAAATTATTATAGTTGATAAAGATAATCTTCCTTAAGATCTCCAATTCGTTGAGTTTTACCTGACAGTAGTCTTGAAGCAGCACTTATTGGCAACATACTTTTTATTCGGACAAATAACGTTCCTTTAGAAAGGAGATGAGGTGGAATTTCTTCAGTCAGAGGGTGGTGAATCTGTGGAATTCATTGCCAAAGAAGGCTGTGGAGGCCAAGACAATGGATATTTTTAAGACGGAGATTGACAGATTCTTGGTTAGTACGGGTGTCAGGGGTTTTGGAGAGAAGGCAGAAGAACGGGGTTGAGAGGGAAAGATAGATCAACCTTGATTGAATGGCGGAGTAGATTTGATGGGCTGAATGGCCTAATTCTACTCGAAGAACCTTATGAGATATGTGGATAGGAAAGGTTTGGAGAAATGTGGGCCAAACATGGGTAAATGGGACAAGATCAGATGGGGCATTTTGGCCGGCATGGACGGGGTGGGCCGAAGGGCCTGTTTCCATGCTGTATGACTCTGTGACCAATCGAGGTCAAAAGGGATAGGAATAGAAGTAGGCCATCAAGTCTACTCCGCCATTCAATCATGGCTGATCTATCTCTCCCTCCTAATCATTCTCCTGCCTTCTACCCATAACCTCTGACACCTGTACTAATCAAGAATCTATTACTAAACATTTCCACTTGCTTGGCCTCCACAGATTCACCACCCTCTGACTGAGGAAATTTCTCCTCATCTCTATCCTAAAGGAACATCCTTTAATACTGTGGCTGTGACCTCCAGTCCTAGACTCTCCCAATTTCTCAATGAATAAAGGCAGGCATGCACAATGGAAAGAAAGAAAGAAGATAGACACTAAAAGCTGGAGTACTTAGCGGGTCAGGCAGTATCGCTGGAGAAAAGGAAATTGGTGAAGTTTCGGGTCGAGACCCTCCTTCAGATCCAGTCTCGACCCGAGACGTCACCTATTCCTAATCTTCAGAGATGCTGCCTGTCCTACTGAGTTACTCCAGCTTTTCGTGTCTATCTTCAGTTTAAACCAGCATTTGCAGTTCCTTCCTACACAGAAAGAAAGAAAGTGTTTCTTCACAAGAGGTATCGAGGCTGGTACCCACTTTATGCGTGGAATTTAACTGAACCATAACATCAGTCATGTTAACCCATTGATGTGCAAAGTTGATGGGGCCTTTGATTTCTCTCGTGGCTGTTCTGGATAACTCCTGAAAAAAGAAAACATATAAAAATCAAGTAAATAAGTAAGTTTATTGGCCAAGTATTCACATACAAGGAATTTGCCTTGGTGCTCCGCCCCGAAGTAACAACATGACATACAGTGACAGTTATGAATGACTCCGAAACCATTAAACATTAATAATAATAAAACATTAATGATAAAACACCATTGATCAAGCATGTGAAACAACAAAATACCAGATCAAAGGGAGGCTACAGATTTTTGGCTGTTGAGTAGAGCAACTACTCGTGGATAAAAACTGTTTTTATGTCTGGCTGTGGCAGCTTTGACAGTCCGGAGAGGGAAGTGATTCAAAGAGTTTGTGGCCAGGGTCCATTTTTATTTAGTTTATTTTTTAAACACAAAACGTGTGGGACGGGCAGCATCCATAGAAACATAAGCCAGGAGGAGGCCGTTCTTCGAGCCAGCACCGCCTTCCATGGCTGATCGTCCCCTATGATTCATCTAGCTCTATGTGATTTGGCCTCCACTGCCCTCTGTGGCAGGGAATTCCACAAATGATGTTTTGGGTCATGACCCTTCTTCAGTTCTTCAGCTTTTTGTGTCTATCTTCAGTTTAAACAAGCATCTGCAGTTCCTTCCTGCACATTTAGTTTAGTTTAGTTTAGAATTACAGCGAGGAAACAGGCTTTACGGCCCACCGTAGTCCGCACCGACCAGCGATCCCCGCACATTAACGCTACTGTATCCTAAACACACTAGGGACACTTTTACATTTATACCAAGCCAATTAACCTACAAACCTGTACGTCTTTGAAGTGTGGGAGAAAACCGAAGATCTCAGAGAAAACCCACGCAGGTCATGGGGAGAACGTACAAAGTCTGTACTGGCAGCACCCGTAGTCAGGATCGAACCCGGGTGCCTGGCGTAATTTTTCAATAAGAACATTGAACATAAAACATTGCCAGACAGGAACAGGCCAAAGCATAATGTCAAGTTAAACTCAATTTAAACTCATCTCCTCTGAACAATACTAAACTGCTCACACACGTTTAGAGATTCTCATAAACTGTGCTACAATGTCCACAACGACATGTTCTGTGAAGTTAGCTTTTCTGAATGAATGGATTTTATTCAATAGTCGTCTTCCATTTTACATACGTTTATGATTGCTTTGTAACAATCAGCCCCTGAGACTTTAGACTTTAGAAATACAGAGCGGAAACAGGCCTTTCGGCCCACTGAGTCTGCGCCAACCAGCGATCAACCCTGAATACACAAACAATCCAACGCACTAGGGACAAAGTTACAATTTTTTACCAAAGCCAATTAACCTACAAACCCTGCCCGTCTTTGGAGCCAGAAAATAGACCGAAACAAACCAATTGATTTTTATAAAATGAACTGCTGGGGTCCAGCATCCATAGAGCTTTGTTTGTTATTCCTCCCAGTGATTAGAGTTCAGAGTTACAGAATGGAAATAGGCCTTTCAGCCTCGCGAGTCCCGCCTCACCATCATACGTTCACAAGTTATTGGAGCAGAACTAGTTCAAGTCTACTGCGCCATTCAATCATGGCTGATCTATCTTTCTCTCTCAACCCCATTCTCCTGCCTTCTCCCCATAATACCTGACACCCTTACTAATAGAGAATCTGTCAATCTCCGCCTTAAAAATATCCATTGACTTGGCCTCCACAGCTGTCTGTGGCAATAAATTCCACAGATTCACCACCCTCTGACTAAATTATTCCTAATCTCCTTTCTAAAGGTACATCCTGTTATTTGCAGCTGTGGCCTCTGGTCCTGGACTCTCCCACTAGTGGAAACATCCTCTCCACATCCTCTCCACATCCAGGCCTTTCACATCAATCAAAGATAGACACATAGTGACCCAACATCTCTGGAGAAAATGGATAGGTGACGTTTCGAGTCACCTATACTAACCCTTTCACAGATCACCCGTTCACACTAATGCTCCCACTTTCGTATCCACACCCTGCACGTTAGGGTCAATTCACGCAAACTGACCCGCATGTCTTTAGGACCTGGGAGGAAACCGGAGCACCTGAAGGAAACCCACGTGGTCACAGGGAGGACATGCAAACACCACAAAACGCACAGACAGCACCCAAGGTCAGGATCAAAGCCGTGCGGTGTCTCTGGCATGGGGAGGCAATAGCTCTACCGGCTGCACCAAAATGCCTCCATTCTCCTCCCCCTTAGCTTTGACCAACAGTGCTGCTGAGGGTTTGGCTTGATGTTACACTGAAGCACACAGGCCCTAATGTCAATGAACCTAACCCACCTTTGCCTTGTTGTAGATGCTGCGGCCAATAATCGCAGTGCTGTCAAACATATCTCTCCCGGGGCCAGATGACATACACATCGAAGGCTGTGAAGTAACAGGGAACAATTGTACAAAGTTCACATAAATAACATATTCAAAGACACAATTTGAAAACAGGCCCTTTGGCCCACCCACTCCACGCTGACCATTGACACACCAGTTCTATATTAACCATGTGTTTTCATGGGTTTTACATGTGCCAATTAAAGTAACATAAAAATGTTTAGTTTAGAGAAACAATCCCACCAAGTCCAACGCCAACCATCGACCACCTATTCACACTAGTTATCCCAGGTTCGCGCCCGCTCCCTACACATTAGGGGCAATTATTTACAAGAGGGCAATTAACCCACAAACACGCACGTCTTTGGGATGTGGAAGGAAATTGGAGGAAACCCACGCGGTCACAGGGATAACGTGCAAACTCCACACACACAGCACCCGCGGTGAGGAAGGGTTGGGGACCAATTTTTTATTTGCTATCAGTGTTTCAAAATCCACTGAGGTAACATGCTACATTAAAAGCTGTACTACATTAAGATCAGTTGTGAACCCGAGGTCCGGATCGAACCTGGGACTCCGGCGCTGGTTGGTGCCTATTAACATTACCCTACACATACTGGGGACAATTTTACGTTTGTGTACCAAGCCAATTAACCTACAAACCTGTACGTCTTTGGAGTGCAGGAGGAAACCGAGGATGGCGGAGGAAACCCACGCAGGTCACGGGGAGAAGGTACAAACTCCGTACAGACAGCGCCCGTAGTCAGGGTTCTCCGGCGCTGTGAGGCAGCAACTCTACTGCTGCGCCACCCGATCCAACTTACCCCGCCGACGGGACAGGTGCTGTCGGGATTGTCACACGATTCCCCAGTGTTGACACAGTGGGGGCCTTGGGTGTTTGAGGAGACGTCCCCCAGATTGGAAGAAGCAAAAGCTGCCACAAAAGGTCCCTGCAAATGTAAACACAAAACAAGTTCAGATTCAGTTTAGTTTATTGCCACGCTCACCGAGGGACAGTGAAAAGCTTTTTGTTGCGTGCTAACCAGTCAGCAGAAAGACAGAAAGTACACGATTCCAATTGAAGATAGACACAAGAAGCTGGACTAACTCAGCGGGGCAGGCAGCATCTCTGGAGAGAAGGAATGGGTGACATTTCGGACAATTTCAGAGGGAAAGAAGGGTCTCGACCTGAAATGTCACCCATTCCTTTTCTGCAGAGATGCTGCCTGTCCCGCTGAGTTACTCCAGCTTCTTGCATCTATCTTCGGTTTAAACCAGCATCCGCAGTTCCTCCCTTCACCATGATTACATTTAATCCATTGCCATGTATAGGTACATGATAAGGGAATAACGTTTAGTGCAAGGTAAAGTCAGCAAAGTCCAATTCAGGATAGTCCGATGGTCATCACAGAGGTAGATAGTAGTTCAGCACTGCTCGCTGGTTGTGGAAGGATGATTCAGTTGCCTGATAACAGCTGGGAAGAAACTGTCCCTGGATCTGATGGTGGGCGTTTTCACACTTCTATACCTTTCGCCTGACGGGAGAGGGGAGAAGAGGGAGCGGCCAGGGTGCGACTCGTCCTTGATTGCGCTGCTGGCCTTGCCAAGGCAGCGTGAGGTATAAATGGAACCAATAGAAGGGAGGTTGGTTTGTGTGACGGCCTGGGCTGCGTCCACAATTCACTGCACTTTCTTGCGGTCCTGGACGGAGCCGTTCCAAAACCGTGCTGTGATGCATCCCCGATAAAATGCTTTCCCCGGCGCATCTGTATGAGTAGGTGAGAGTTGTAGGGGACAAGCCACTGGCTGAAATAATTATCCGGCTGTTTCCGACTGAACATTGCAGTTCAAATTGTTCAGGTCCCCAAAGAGAAATGAAAATAAAAATCAGTAACGGAGGACATCATTTATACTCAACTCACTGAATTATTCATTGACTTACATTAATATCATGTACATAATTTATGCTACACCTGTTAATATTTTACAGTATAGAGGAAGGGATAATTACATTTGCATATCATATTAAAGCTGGAGTTGAAGCAAAGGACTGTCAGAGTCTGCGGCAATCTTTGTGACGGATGGAGAAGTCGGATCAATGTGAGTCAGTTGCAAATGTTATTTTGCTGCAATTGAACTCCTTTGTGACCTGTGCAATCAATTAACCACCATCCTGTGTGTTTACTGGTCCCTCCTCGCCCACTTCTCACAGCCTACAGACTTTAGATTTCAGAGATGCAGCGCAGAAACAGGCCCTTCGGCCCACTGAGGCCGCGCGGGCTAGCGGTCACCCCGTACACTAGCACTATCCTGCACCCTCGGGACGATTTGCAATTTGCAGAAGCCAATTAACCGACAAACCGGTACGTCTTTGAAGCGTGGGAGGAAACCGGAGCGCCCGGGGAGAACGCCCACGCGGTCACAGGGAGAACCTACAGATTGCGTATAGGGGGTACCGGTGGTCGGGATCGAACCCGGGTCTCTGGCGTTGTGACGCAGCAACTCTGCCGCTGCGCCACCGTGCCGCCACAGGTCCTCCACATCCGTTGGGGATGATAATAGGGCCTGTCCCGCTTGGCGGTTTATTATCGGCGACTGCCGGCGTCATCGGCTGACGGTCATCGAGTGTCGGCAAAAGATTTCGAACGTTTCAAAATCCAGCGGCGGCGAAAAAATGTTGCGACACTTGAGGAGACACCGCGCGTCAAGACGTCATCAGGCCGCGTCGCGCCACGTCACCGCCGAGTCACGCCACAATTTCTCCGGTGACCTGATGCGTCAGTCAACAATGCCGACAGTCGCCGAAAAAAACGGCAAGTGGGACAGGCCCTTTCTTCACACAGTGGTGGTCCTGCCTTGGTCGGCGGGCCTAGATTTTATGCTGAAATCTCAGCAGTAGGCCTTGATCCCAAAACTTCCAGAGTCAAGGCTGTGGCCTCCGAGCTACAGCTGATAGTCTCTCTCCCTCTCTCTCTCTCCCCCCCTCTCTCTCTCTCCCCCCCCCCCTCTCTCTCTCTCTCTCTCTGTGGTATTCAGACCAGAAGACGACTTCCAATGTAGAAGCAAGGAACTGCAGAAGCTGGTTTCCCAAAGCAGACAGAAAATGCTTTGGAGTAACAAAGTAGGTGGCACAGTGTCTGGAGTTGGTCGAGCTGTTGCCTCACAGTGTCAGTGACCTAGGTTCAAGGTTACAAGGTCAAGGTCAGTGTATTGTCACGTGTACCAGTTAAGGTACAGTTAGATTCACATTTATTGTCACATGCACCAATTAAGGTACAGTTAGAAGTCTGAAGAAGGGTCTCGACCTGAAACGTCGCCTATCTCCTTCGCTCCTTAGATGCTGCTGCACCCGCTGAGTTTCTCCAGCTTTTTGTGTAACCCAAGGTACAGTTATATTTGAGTTACCATGCAGCCATACAAGTAAAAGAACACAACACAATTAAAAAGAACGATGGAACTTAACATAAACTTCCACCACAGTGATGACTGTGATGGAAGGCAATAAAGTTCAGTCAGTATTCCACCTTTTGTTCACCAATGTTTTGGGGCCTTGACCCGCCGCAGTCGCTGCTACGGACGGCCCGATTGTACAGGCCCTCTCGTCAGGATGATCGAAGCTCCAAAGGTACAGTGAAACACAAATTACCATACAGCCATACTAATAAAAAGCAACATGACACACAATTACAGCCTTGGGTCCATCTTCGATTGTGATGAGGTATTGTCTTTCTGCTGCAGATAAACACAAAAAGCTGGAGTAACTCAGTGGGACAGGCAGCATCTCTGGAGAGAAGGAATGGGTGACGTTTCGGGTCGAGACCCTTCTTGAGACTGGTTAGGGATAAGGTTAACGAGAGATATAGACAGTGGTGTGGAGAGATAAACAACAATGGATGAAATAAATGCAAAAAAGTAACGATGATAAAGGAAACAGGCCATTGTAAGCCGAAGGACCTGTTTCCATGCTGTTTTCTCCAAAACTAAAACTAACGCAGCGGATCAGCGAGCATCCCAGGAGAACCTGGGCAGCTGACATTTTGGGTCCGGACTCGGTCATGAAGGATTTCAGTCTGAAATCTGAAGAAGGGTTCCAACCCGAAATGTCAGCTGGTAACTGGAAGTAAAGAGGTGGGTCAGGCAGCATCACTGGACGACACAGACAGTTGACGTTTTGGGTCGGGACCCTTCTTCAGACTGCACTTCTCCAAACCTTCACCAAGCCAGTTTTAAGCAACTGTACAGCCTGACAATTAGCATTCGTGATTCCATCTCATAAGGCTGTGGTTCAGGCTTCAGCTCAAGCACATAATCCAGGGGAAGTGCTTCAATGCATGAACAGGAATGTGTAGCATAGATAAAAGTTCAGTTCACTTTAGTTCATCATCTCGCGTACCGAGGTACAGCGAAAGGCTTTTTGTTGCGTGCTAACCAGTCCCGCCTACGGGTGCTGTCTGTGCGGAGTTTGCATTTTCTCCCCGTGACCGCGTGGGTCTTCTCGGAGACCTTCGGTTTCCTCCCGCATTCGAAAGACGTACAGGTTTTGTTGGTTAACTGGTTTGGTATAAGTGCAAATTGTCCCTAGTGTGTGTAGGGTAGCGTTAATGTGCGGGGATCGCTGGTCGGCACGGACTCGGTGGGCCGAAGGGCCTGTTTCCGTGCTGTATCTTTAAACTAAACTGAGCTAAAGAAGACAATACATGATTGCAATTGATCCATTTACAGTGTATAGCTACAACCTCTTGTTGCATTGACTTCTTCTCTGTGAGATGCTAGCCTGAGGTCCAGTCCAATTGCTCCGATAACTGGTATATTAAAAAAATCTTTGCTGAAATTCAAAGAGCAATTGAATCTTGTGATGTGTGGAAAGGAACTGCAGGTGCTGGTTTATACCGAACTTTGCACGCAAAGTGCTGGAGTATATCAGTGGGTCAGGCGGCATCTCTCTGGAGGAAAAGGATGGGTGACGTGAAGGAGGGTCCCGATCCGAAACGTCAACCGTCCTTTTTCTCCAGAGATGCCGCCCGACCCGCTGAGTCACACCGGCACTTTGTGTGAATCTCGTGAAGCCTGGGCAACAATTCCTCCCACAACCAGCACTTGCACATTTGAAGAAGGATCCCGACCTGAAACGTCGCCAATCTGTCTTCTCCAGGGACGCTGCCTGACCCGCTGAGTCACTCCTGCACTTTTGTGTCTTTTTTAACTTCCAATGGAAAGTTTCCCTCTGGTAAAAAATGTTAAGAGGATTGACGCTGTATTGGAATACTGACCTTCCCGGGTAAAAAGCCTGCATTCTTCTCCTGCTCAAAGAGGTATGAAGCATATCCCATGTTGTCACTGCTGACCAGATGATTGGTGTTGTTCATGCTGACTGGGTGGACAGCAAACCAGCTACAAGTCAGAAAATAGAAAGAGGTAATGATCAAAATGGTCTTCATTGCCATCTTGAAGTCTTAGTTTAGTTTAGTTTAGAAATACAGCTTGGAAACAGGCCCTTTGGCCCACCGACCAGTGATCAGTGCACTCTACCATCATCTTACACACACTTGGGACAATTTACATTTACTCCAAGCCAATTAACCTACGGACCTGCACGTTTTTGGAGTGTGGGAGGAAACCGAAGATCTCGGAGAAAACCCACGCAGGTCACGGGGAGAACGTACGTTCAAGCACCCGAAGTCAGGATCGAACCCGGGCCCCTGGCGCTGGGAGGCAGCAACTCTACCGCTGCGTTACTACGCGTCCAAAGTTCCAACCGAGTTTTGAAATGTAAAAAATGTATCATTAGTTTGGTTTCTTCCAGATATTTTCCCAAAATCTGAGGACGGCACAGTGGCGCATCTGGTCGAGCTGCTTCTTTACAGCGCCAGGGACCCAGGTTCGATCGGGTTGTAAAGGTGAAGGAATCCAGTACCTGAGTGCCCCAATGCCGTGCCCATCCAGATCCACCATTTTGAGAAGGACCAATTCTTGGTCTGTATTTGATTTGTACCTAAATGAACAACAGTGTTAAAATATGCAACAACAACATTTCAATTCGCCGTCAGGTGGCCAGTAATTAAAAAAAAACACTTAATTCCGAATCTTTCTCTGGAGATAAACATGACACAAAAGGTTTTTTTGCCATCCGTCTTATGATCCTCTAGTCATTGCCAGTTCATTCCTGCAAACATTGAATCTCAAAGCAGTTGATTACCACTTTAATAGAGTCAAACGATTTTACAACCCAGTGGGTAGATACAAAAAGCTGGAGTAACTCAGCGGGACAGGCAGCATCTTCGTAGAGCAGGAATGTGTGACGTTTGGGTCGAGACCCTTCTTCAGGCTGGTCAGACAACCCTTTGGCATGGATATTGATTTCTCTAACTTCAACCAATCCTTGCATCCCCTCTCTCGCCATCCCTCCCCCGCCCAAGATGTACCGGCTTGTTGAGTCTCATTGTCTGTATCTCGTTTTCACCTAGACCACAGCGAACAATGGCCTGTTTCCTTTATCATCGTTAAGTGTTTGCATATCTTTCATTCATTTGGTCTATGTAGGAAGGAACTGCAGATTCTGGTTAAACTTCAGATAGACACAAAACGCTGGAGTAACTCAGCGGGACAGGCAGTACTGGAAAGAAGGAATGGGCGACGTTTCGGGTCGAGACCCTTCTTCAGACCTGATGTCAGGGGAGACTGAGACATAGATAAGGAAGTGTAAGATGTGAAAACAGGACAATGGGAGTGGAGATCAAGGAAAATGCAGAATAGATAATTGTTAGCTGGGAGAAGACAATAGACAATAGACAATAGGTGCAGGAGTAGGCCATTCGGCCCTTCGAGCCAGCACCGCCATTCAACGAAGGTGACAACAAAGCAAACAGAGATAAAATGTAGTCGGAGACAGTGAGACTGGTCGGAGATCTGGGAAGGGGGAGGGATGGAGAGAAAGGGAAAGCAAGGGCTACTTGACGATAGATAAGTTGATGTTCATATCGCTGGGGTGTAGGCTGCCCAAGCAAAATATGAGGTGCTGCTCTATATCTCTGTCCCGACTCAGTCTGAAGAAGAATCTCGACCCGAAACGCCATATATTCCTTTTCTCCAGAGATGCTGTCTAACCTGCTGAGTTATTCTAGCTTTTTATGTCTTTTCTCATAATTAATGCCGCACTCCTGAAAATTCAAGTTACTGTAAGGATGCCTTAATGCCAGAGAAAAGAAAAACATACCAAAGCGAGCTTGGAACGCACTAGCTGAAAAAAAATATTCCTGCGACATTGAAGCAATGGCTAAGAAAAAAACACCTATGCCTTTATTCCTTAGAAGGCTTAGGAAGTTTGGCATGTCCCCAACAACTCTCACCAACTTCAACAGATGCGCCGTGGGAAAGCATTTTATCGGGATGCATCACAGCACGGTTTGGGAACAGCTCCGTCCAAGACCGCAAGAAATTGCAGAGAATTGTGGACGCAGCCCAGACCATCACACAAACCGACCTCCCTTCCATTGATTCCATCTACACCTCACCCTGCCTCGGCAAGGCCAGCAGTATAATCAAGGATCATCCTCACCCCGGTCACTCCCTCTTCTCCCCTCACCCATCAGGCAGGAGGTACAGATGTGTGAAAACGCACACCGCCAGATTCAGGGACAGTTTCTTCCCAGCTGGTTCCAAGGCAACACAATCTTTTCACTGTACCCCGGTACACGTGACAATAAACTAAACTGAAGTGAACTAAATGCCAGCAATTCTAAGCCAGTGGTGTCCCCCAGTTAGCAATGATGCAAAAAGACAACACCCAGCCAATGATGGTTAGGGGTGGCACGCTGGCGCAACTGTTAGAGCTGCTGCTTCACAGTGCCAGAGACCCTGGTTCGATCCTGACCTCGGCTCCTGTCTGTGGGGAGTTTGCACGATCCCCCTGTGACCGCGTGGGTTTTCTCACACATTCCAAAGACGTGCGGGTTTGTAGATGAATTGGCCTCGGTACATTGACCCTTGTAAAGTGTGGATGAGAAAGTGGAATAACATGGAACGAGTGCGAATCGATGACAGCATGGAATTGGTGGGCCGAAGGGCCTGTTTCCATGCAGTATCACTAAATGCATAACATTAAGGTTAGGAAATCTTACACAGATTTCATTACCTTTTGAGTACTGGTAAGATATTTATATTGTTATGCAAAATATATATCAACTCACTAGATGGAGCCAGAATAACACTGAACATTGTGAGAGATTATGCTATCTCAGAGACAAACAAATACTGAAAGTAAAAAGAAAACTCATTCTGTGTATTATGATGGAGGCTTAAGTATTTTTAGTTTTCGAGATACAGCATGGAAACAGGCCATTCGACCCACCGAGTCCCCACCGACCAGCGATCACTCGTGCACCAGTTCTATCCTACACGCTAGGAACAAGTTACAGAAGGCAATTAACCCACAAAGCCGCATTTCTTTGGGATGTGGGAGAAACCGGAGCACCCACGCGGTCACAGGGAGAATGTGCAAACTCCACACAGACAGCGCCCGTAGTCAGGATCGAACCCGGGTGTCTGACGCTGCAAGGCAACTCTCCCGCTGTGCCTCCGTGCTGCTGCGATATGTGGGGCTTGAAGTTTTAGTTTTGGAGATACAGCACGGAAAGTCCGTGCCAACCAGCGATCCCAGGACATTAACACAATTTCTACCAAGCCAATTAACCTAAAAACCTGAACGTCTTTGGAATGTGGGAGGAAACCGAAGATCTCAGAGGAAATCCACGCGGTCATGGGCACTCATTTAAGGACATTCTTCAAATATCTCCTACGCAGTATTCACACAAAGGGTGGTGGGTATATGGAATGAGCTGCCAGAGGAGGTAGTTGAGGCAGGGACTATCGCAATGTTTAAGAAACAATTAGACAGATACATGGATAGGACAGGTTTGGAGGGTTATGGGCCAAATGCAGGCAGGTGGGACTAGTATAGCTGGGACATGTTGGCCAGCGTGGGCAAGTTGAGCTGAAGAGGCCTGTTTCCATGCTGTATGACTCTATAAAATCGAATTGCACGTATGCTGAGGAGCATTCTCCTCAAATACCTGCGGACATTATTTTAAAGGGTGCAAGTATGACCCACGGTGAAGCTGATTCCTTGTCCAGCCTGGTGTTCCTATGCTTCAGATCCCATTTAGTACCTGGCTCGTTCTTCTTTCGGGTTCTGCAGGTAAGAGTATGGACTCCTGTTTATGTTGCTGCCTTCGACTTCACCCTTGTTCACAAGTATCTTTCCCGGCTTCATGCTCTTGTGAGCGATATCAATGCTCTGTGGAGAGAGGAACGCCCGGACATAAAGCAACTCTACATTGTGAAAGTGAAGTAAAATAATGCTCATGCCTTGGTTTAAATAATGCATAGAAACATAGAAAATAGGTGCAGGAGTAGGCCATTCATTCGAGACATCACTGCCATTCAAAATGATCGTGGCGGATCATCCAAAATCAGTACCCCGTTCCTGCTTTTTCCCCCCCTAAATAGACGTGGTTTAAACGATAGACATTTGAGGAAAGTGTTCAGAGTACCTGGGAAAGGAAGATTGCTTCTTGCAATGAGTTAATTGCAATTAAAACACAAAGTACTTGTGCTATAACACCAGGATCAGTGCTCAACCAACCCCGACGCGCCATCTATATTGATCATACCAACTTATGCTGGGGGTAAAACCTAACTCCATATGCAATAATCAGCTGCCTACATGTCAACAAGCACATTAACAAAAATTAGACAAAAATGCTGGAGAAACTCAGCGAGTGAGGCAGCATCCGTGGAGCGAAGGAAATAGGCAACGTTTCGGCCCGAAACGTTGCCTATTTCCTTCGCTCCATGGATGCTGCCTCACCCGCTGAGTTTCTCCAACATTTTTGTCTAACTTCGATATTCCAGCGTCTGCAGTTCCTTCTTAAACATTAACAAAAAGTGTTATATTGGCATATGTCCCTGAAACAGAACAATGAAATTCTGAGCAGGTATCTAAACACGGTCCTCAATGGATAATATTATAAACAAATTTAGAAAGTTCAATGAATAAAAGGAACAATATAGCACAAAAACACAACAAAGCCCAAAGTTCCACGTGCAGCTCAAGCAGTTCATACCGAAGATAGACACAAAATGCTGGAGTAACTCAACGGGACAGGCAGTATCCAGTATCTGGAGAGAAGGTAATGGGTGACGTTTCTGGTCGAGACCCTTCTTCAGTCTGAGGAAGGGTCTCGACCCGAAAAGTCACCCATACCTTCTCTCCAGAGATGCTGCCTGTCCCGTTGAGTTACTCCAGCATTTTGTGTCTATCTTCAGTTTAAACCAGCATCTGCAGTTCCTTCCTACACAAACAGTTCATAGTTCTGATTTAGTTGGAGTTCCTGGTGTTCAATAGCCTAATGGTTGTTGGGAAGAAGCTGCTCCTGAACCTGGACGTCACCGTTTTCGGGCTGCTACACTTTCCTCCCGATGGCAGGAGTGAAATGAGAGCGTGGCCAGAGTGGTGTTGGTCCTTTTTGAGGCAGCGCCTCTTACAGATCCCTTTGATGCTGGGGAGGTCAGTACCCGTGATGGACTGCACAGTGTTCACCACTTTTTGTAATCTCCTTCCATTGAGAGGACATATATATGTGTAGTTTAGTTTAATATAGAGATACAGCGTGAAAGCAAGCCCCTTCAGCCCACTGAGTCCGCAGCGACCAGCAATCACCTTCACACTTGGGACGATTAACAGAGGCCAATTAACCTGCAAACCTGCACGTCTTTGGAGAGTAGGGAGGAAACCGGAGCACCTGGAGAAAACTCACGCGGTCACAGGGAGAACGTGCAAACGTACAGTCTACACCCGTCGTCAGGATCGAACGAGGGGTCTCTGGCGCTGTGAGGCGGCAACTCTACCGCTGCGCCACCGTGCCACCCTGTGCCCACACCGTTGATCGCTTAATTCACTTTGAGAAGAGTTATAAAGAAGATGCCAATTATTACCTCAGAGGGGAAAAAAAACTGCATTTGGAAAAGAAGTTCCTCATATATAATTTCATCAGGACTAATTTAAAAACTTTTTATGGTGACAAAAAGAATGGCAATTTTATTCAGTTTGACCTCATCTGTAATGAGAATAGGAATTAGCACGAAAAAAAAGTTGTTACATAACAAGTCGTTTCCATTTACCGTGAAGCTAAATGAGAGTAACACATTCTTCCATTATCCAAGAAGACGTTTTTTTTCCCAATTTACTCCCATCATTTTTCCGAGTGGTAATAGCGAAAGATGATTAGGGAAAGATTCTATTAAAGATATACCAGACTGCATTCTTTTTATGGATTTCTGATATTTGAAATGCTATTGTCTCAAGTATAAAAGCTCGAGGTTTGATCCCTGGCCATTAGTGCTAAATGTAAGATATTGCAGCATCGGCACTTTGTAGTCTGCCTTGGAGACTTATTCCACAGAAGTCAGTGTCATACATTTCAGAGGCAGAGCAGAGCACTCATCGGCAACTTGATGCACAGAGTCTCTTGCCCAGAGCAGGGGAATCGAGGACCAGACAACATGGGTTTAAGGTGAATGAGAAAAGATTTCATAGGAATCTGAGGGGCAACTTTTTCCACACAAAGGGTGGTGGGTGCATGGAACAAGCTGCCAGAGGAGGGAGTTGAGGCTGAGACTATCCCAACATTTAAGAAGCAGCTAGACAGGTACATGGATAGGAGGTTTGAAGGGATATGGACCAAATGCTGGCAGGTGGGACCAGTTTAGCTGGAACATGTTTGCCAGGGTGGGCAGGTTGGGCTGAAGGGCCTGTTTCCACACTGTATCATTTCTATACCGCATGTTAATGATAGAGGTTGAATTTCTAGGGAAGATAGGCACAAAAAACTGGTGTAACTCAGCGGGTCAGACAGCATCTCTGGAGAAAAGGAATAGGTTGCATTTCGGGTCTATTCCTATTCCGGGTTATTCCTATTCCAGAGATGCTGTCTATCCTGCGGAGTTTTTGTGTCTATCGTCGGTTTAATCCAGCATCTGCAGTTCCTTCCTACATATATTGAATTTCTTGAGTGGTGATTTAAAAAGTGAAAAGCTGCTACAGTCATTTAATTGCAGAGCAATCTAAAAGGGGACATAGACCCAAGGAACTGCAGATGTTGGTCCACCAATAAAAGACACAGAGTGCTGGAGTAACTCAGCGGGCCAGGCAGCATACTGGGAGAAAAGGAAGAGGTGACGTTTTGGGTCGAGACTCTTTGACGTGGTTAGAAACAGGAATAGGTGGATGTGGAGATGATGTTTCCACTGGTGGGAGAGTCTAGGACTAGAAGTTGTAGCCTCGGAATTAAAGGACGCTCTTTTAGAAAGAAGATGAGGAGAAATCTCTTTAGTCAGAGAGTGGTGAATCTGTGGAATTCTTGGCCACAGAAGGCTGTGGAGGCCATCAGTTAATATTGTTAAGACAGAGATAGATAGATTCTTTATTAGTACGGGTGTCAGGGGTTATGAGGAGAAGGCAGGAGAATGGGGTTAGGAGAGAGAGATAGATCAGCCATGATTGAATGGCGGAGTAGACTTGATGGGCCAAATGGCCTAATTCCACTCCTATCCCTTATGACCTAGGGAGGGGAAACGAGGTATGGGAAGGTACAAAACAAAGCAGAGCTTCATCGTTGACTCCAGAATGGTGGAGCCACAATGGTCCATTGTTGGTTGGGGACGAGGTGGCGATCTAAACAGGGGATGGAGACACAAGGAACTGCAGAGGTTGGTCCGCCTAGAGTAGAGTACTCTAAGTGCTGGAGTAACTCATCGGGTCAGGTCACATCCATGGAGAACATCTATAGACGACCATTGTGGTCAGGACCTTTTCAAACACCCGCCCTCCCCTTTCCCTCCTTCATCCCCCTCCCCTAAGGTGCTGACATTGCACCTATCTCTCTCCTCCCGACCTGGGTTCGATCCTGACCACGGTTGCTGTCTGTATGGGTTTCTCCCTGTGACCTGCGTGGGTTTTCTCTGGGTGCTCCAGTTTCTTCCCACACTCCAAAGATGTGCAGGTTAGTAGGTTAATTGGCTTTGGTGAATATTGTTAATTGTCCCTAGTGTGCATGAAAGTGCTGGTGTGCGGGGTGATCGCGAGTCAACACGGACTCGATGGCAACGTGGAAACTCCACAAAGACAGCACGAGGTCGTGATTGAATCCCGGTCTCCGCCGCTGTGAGGCAGCAGCTCTACCAGCCATGCCCCTGTGCCGTAAAATGCAGTATTTGGTGTAAAACATGCTGCCTCGTTAAAATGGTTTTCTGCGGTTGAAAAATATGTATATTTTCAAACATTTCAATTTCTGCTACGGACTGGAGATACAAATTCCTTTGAGCCTAGGCATTAAGGTGCTGAGTTAATCCCCCTCTGCTCTTCCCTCATAATCGAACAAATGGTGTGTGGAACGTGTTTAAAATGTGCAGAATAGTGAAAGGCTTGGATAGAGTGGATGTGGAGAGGATGTTTCCACTAGTAGGGGGAGTCTAGGACTAGAGGTCATAGCCACAGAATTAACGGGACGTTCATTTAGGAAGGAGAAGTTATGAAAGAATGGATCGACTGGGCTTATATTTCCTGGAATTTAGAAGGATGAGAGGATATTTTATAGAAACATATTAAAATTCTTAAGGGATTGGACAGGCTAGATGCAGGAAAGATGTTTCCGATGTTGGGGGAGTCCAGAACCAGGGGTCACAGTTTAAGAATAAGGGGTAGGCCATTTAGGACTGAGATGAGGAAAAAAGTTTTCACTCAGAGAGTTGTGAATCTGTGGAATTCTCTGCCACAGAAGGCTGTGGAGGCCAATTCACTGGATGTATTCAAGAGAGTTAGATATAGGGTTTTACGGAATCAAAGAATATGGGAGAAGGCAGGAACGGGGTACTGATTTTGGATGATCAGCCATGATCACATTGAATGGCGGTGCTGGCTCAAAGGGCCGAAGGGCCTACTCCTGCACCTATTTTCTATGTTTATATGTTTCTATATAATACACTGCTCAGTCCCTTCTCCAACCCGACATTCCCTGCAATCCACTTCTTCAGTTTAGTTTTGTTTAGAGATACAGCGTAGAAACAGGCCCTTCGGCCCACTGAGTCCGTGCCGACCAGCGATGCCCACACACGAGCACCATCCTACACATTAGGGCCAAGTTAACATTTTTACTCAAGCCAATGACCTACAAACCCGAACGTCTTTGGAGTGAGTGAGGAAACCGGAGCAACTGGGGAAAACCCACGCAGCGGGGAGAACGTCCAAACTCCGTACATACCGCACCGGAGACCAGGATCGAGCACGGGTCTCTGGCGCTGTAAGGCAGCAACTCTACCGCTGCGCCACCGTGCCACCCTTATTGACTAGAAGCTCTGGAAAGGGGTTAGGACATAATTGGAGAGATGCCATCAAATGTGGCATTTTACAGAGGACTCAAGGATGGAGCTTCACAGTTGCTATTTACCTCACTATGATTCATAGCAATGGTATGTTACACAGCCCTTCGAGCCTCTATTGATCTAATTGTTTTATTCTTTGGTTCATAGTTGCACCTAGTGAAGGGTACATTTTGTTCATTGATATTTGTATTAATCATAAGTATAAAGTTTATTTTAGTTTAGTTTAGAGATACAGCGCGGAAACAGGCCCTTCGGCCCACCGGGTCCGCGCCGACCAGCGATCCCCGCACATTAACACCATCCTACACCCACTAGGGACTTTTTTTTTTAACATTTACCAAGCCAATTAACCTGCAAACCTGTACGTCTTTGGAGTGTGGGAGGAAACAGAAGATCTCGGAGAAAACCCGCGCAGGTCACGTGGAGAAAGTGCAAACTCCGTACAGACAGCGCCCGTAGTCGGGATAGAACCCGGGTCTCCGGCGCTGCATTCGCTGTAAGGCAACAACTCTACCGCTGCGTCCGCGATCACCTGCTGAACAGGTGGCACCTTTGAACTACTGAGCAATAAGTTTAGGAATACAACATGGAAACAGGCCCTTCGGCCCAACGAGTCCAGCCAACCATCCATAACCTGTTCGCACTAGTTCTATGCTATCCCACTTTCCCATCCACTCCCTACACATTAGGGGACAATTTACAGAGGGCCATTTAACCTACAGACGCACACGTCTTTGGGATGTGGGAGGAAACTGGAGTGCCAGGAGGAAACCCACACGGGTCACAGGGCGAACACTGTGCACACTACACATAGACAGGTCAGGATGGAACCTGAGTCTCTGGCGCTGTGAGGCAGCAGCTCTACCAGCTGTGCCACTACAGTTTGCAAAACAAAACAAAACAAAATCCTATTGTTGCTCGGATAAATGAATCAATGACTTCTATTTGTGAATAAAACTGACAAAAGTCAATTTTAGCAGGCGGTGGCGCAGAGGTAGAGCTAGTGCCTTACAGCGTGAGAGACCCGGGTTCGATCCTGACTACGGGTGCTGTCTGTATGGAGTTTGTACCTTCTCCCCGTGATCGCGTGGGTTTGCTCCGAGATCTTTGGTTTCCTCTCACACTTCAAAGACGTACACAGGGTATGTAGGTTAATTGGTTTGGTGCATGTGTAAATTGTCCCCAGTGTGTGTAGGGATTTTCCGGCAACCTCCTTGAATCCGGCCAAAATTATGGGAGCGCACTTTAACCCCCCCCGCAAGTCCCACCGAAAATGTGGCGCCTTGTCCGGGGGAGGTGGCCAATCTCGACCTCATCGGGACTTCCGTGGCCGATCGGTGGGTGGAATTTGCCCCCTGCGGCCCTCTGGAGCTCCGGCCCGGCCGAAGCCGGTAAATCCGTTCCCATAGCCGACTTCCGAGGCTGACTTTGCGGGCCGGTATCTCGGCTCCTCGGGAGACTAGGCAGACCGTTCCTCCCGGTACTCCTCTCGGAGGCCGTGACCTCCGTTGGTCCGGCAACAACGGGTGCTGGAAAATCACTGGTGGACCTGCATCACAATAATGGTTGAATGAACGCTCATTAGCATGCATTGAGAGTGTGTCGGAAGCCAGTCTAACCTTTACTACGCCATTGATTAGGGCGTTGATAGATGGTTTGATGTAGCCTTTGCTGGTGATGAGGCAGAGTGTATACTGAAAGTATCCCGCCGGTCCAGAATGGGTGTGGGTCCCACTCAAAACAACGTTGTCTTGTCTGTAAAGGCTTCCATACTTTCTCTTCAGTAATTTCATAACCTAGAAGACCCAACAGCATTAGCCATATATCACATAAACTCTAATTGCTAAATCTTAACTAAAGGAAAAATATCGTGGGATACACAAAGTTGATAATTTCTTTTACTTACAGCTTTCTGTGATTACACTGATGTGGAACCATACACCATTAAAGTCAAAAAGAAACAAATGTTGTAAAGGGATAAACTGCACAAACTGAGAATTTTAGTTTAGTTTTTAGAGAACATTTTTTTTTTCTAATTTCAAAATAGACTTTATTCAAGTAATAAATATACACAATACGTGAACCGTGCAAAAATTAATCCGGCATTTTCGGAGGCTATACAAATAGTTCAATAGTCTATACATTTCTCAAATCTGTCCCCCACCCGTGCCACTTACTAGCGATACAGCGCAGAAAAAAGCCCTTCGGCCCACCGAGTCCTCCTCGACCAGCGATTCCGCACATTAACACTATCCCACAAACACTAGGGACAATTTAAATTTATACCAAGCCAATTAGCCTACAAACCTGCACGTCTTTGGAGTGTGGGAGGAAACCGAAGATCTCGGAGAAAACCCGTGCGGTCGTGGGGAGAATGTCAAACCCATTCTCCTGCCTTCTCCCCATAACCCCTGACACACTCGTACAAATCTAGAATCTGTTCATCTCGGCTTTAAAAATACCCAATGTCTTGGCCTCCACAGCCTCCGTGGCAATGAATTCCCATAGATTCACCACCTAGTTGTTAGTGCAACCAATGTCAGTCCATAGTTCATAGTTTAGTTAGTGTTGTTGTAGTCTTCAGGAGACTACTGGTTGTTGGGAAGAAACTAGTATTGAACCTGGAGCTCAAGGCTTTTAGACGCCTAAACCTTTTGCCCCGATGGTAGGAGTGAAATGTGAGCGTGGCCAGGGTGGTGTGGATCTCTGGTGATGCTGGCTGCATCATCATCAATGTAAAGAGCAGGAGGAACTCAGCGGGTCAGGCAGCATCTGCAGGGGAGAATGAACAGGCGAAAGTTTCAGGTTGGGACCCTTCTTCATACTTGTGGTGGATGTGGATCAGTAACCTGTCCCCTGAGATGGAGACAGAGATGGGAAGGATCAGAGATGGACTGTGCGAGAATCAGAGTAACGTGGAAAGTGACAGCAAAAGCAATGAAATGTTCGAGTCCTACAGCAACACAGGAAGCAGGATCAATACAGTCATCAATGGACCGGAGAAGAATTAAAAAGGATCAGCTTAGGACCAAAGGTAGACAGAAAATGCTGGAGAAAGTCAGTGGGTGAGGCAGCATCTATGGAGCGAAGGAAATAGGTTTTCAGAGGAAATACCTTCGGTTTTCCAGCATCTGCAGTTTCTTCTTGAACAATTTGTCCTATTTCCTTCGCTCCATAGACGCTGCCTCACCCGCTGAGTTTCTCCAGCATTTTGGTCTACCTTCGATTTTCCAGCATCTGCAGTTTTTTCTTGAACCAAAACATTTGTTTTTTTCTTAGGACCAAAACATTTTTCCCACAAAGAGATTCTCATGGCCAAACATTTTAGTTTAGTTTAGTTTAAATGTACAGCGTGGAGACAGGCCAATTAACCTACAAATCTGCTCGTCTTTGGAGTGTCACTATTTGACCAATGACAATATTTTTTTTTTAATTATCAAAAACGTACTGTCATTATGTCTGGAAAGGAGCTACAGATGCTGGTTTAAACCGAAGGCAGACACGGAAAGCTGGAGTAACTCAGCATCTCTGAAGAGAATGAATGGGTGACGTTTCGGGTCGACACCCTTCTTCAGGAGGGTCTCGTACTGTAATTATGTTCTGCAGGGACATTGTGGGCTGAAGGGCCTGTCCCTGAGCTGCACTGTTCAGTGAGTGCATGGAATAATATCTAATAACTAAAGTTGGAGATGAATGTGAAAGTAAAATCAGTTGGAGCTACAAAAGCAGTAAAAGGTCATGCCAAGGAACACAAGTCGTGCACGGAACCCACAGGTTAATGATTAGTCATTTACAAGTTATGATTTTGGTAATGATAACTGGATATCGACTGCATAGTCTTCTTCTTCTTCTTGCCTATGGCGTGCACAGCCTAACGTTGTAGGACAACTTGTTCTATTTGATCTCATTTGGTTGTGCACATGTCCTGTGGTTTATTCATGAACATTAACAATCCTCCGACACAGAGGTGGCGCTATTACAATTTGCACAATTTTAACATGTCTGAGGCATGCACTTTGGAATCTTTATTCACTGTCCTAGAAACCGAAAACAACTCTACCTTCTCTGCACATGTAACATGAAACGTGCAGTTTAATCCTACTCCAGCGCCATGTGCAGAGACCATCTCACTGTTTTAATTTGTAGCTTTAGACATACAATGTGGAAACAGGCCCTTCGGCCTACCGTGTCGGCGCCAACCGGTGATCACCCCGTACACCAACACTATCCTACACACTGGGGACAATTTACAGGAAGCCAATTAATCTACAAACCTCCACGCCATTGCATTTAACCCCTGATTTTCAGGGCTCAAGAACTGCAATTGGATTCAAAGGAGACGAAAGCAAAAAGAATAAAAGTTTAGTTTAGTTGAGAGACACAGCGTGGAAAAGGACCCTTCGGCCCACTGAGTCCACACCGACCAGCAATCACCCGTACACTTGGGACAATTTACAGAAGCCAATTAACTTACAAACCTGCTCATCTTTGGTATAATAGGAAATGTGGCCGGTAATCGATACACTTATCTCCTTTTTCCACAGATGCTGCCTGACCTGCGGAGTGTTTTTTTTAGTATTTCCTACTTCCATTTCAGAAACAGAACATCTGAGATATTTAACCCACTCTGCTTTTAAGTACAATATAATAACTTCAGCCTGAGGTGGGTTGAAAATTGGTTCTTGGTCTCGATTTGCACAATCACAGACGAAACCAACTATTCATCCATTGCAGATAGACACAAAGTGCTGGAGTAACTCAGCGGATCAGGCAGCATCTCTGGAGAAAAGGAATAGGTGACGTTTCGGGTCGAGAACCTTCTTCAGTGAGAGTCAGGAAAGAGGGAAAGAACAAATCAAAGCACCTTAGAGGTACAGAACAAATCAGAGCCGGTACCAATGACCGGGGAAAGGTGGAGTCGACAATGGTCCATTGTTGTCTGTGACTCTCAGTCTGAAGTTGGGTCTTGACCTGCGAACGTCACCTATTCCTTTCCACCAGAGATGGTGCATGACCCGCTGAGTTACTCCAGCTTTTTGTGTCTATCTTCGGATTAAACCAGCATCTGCAGTTCCTTCCTACACACTATAGACAATAGGTGCAGGAGTAGGCCATTCGACACTTCGAGCCATTCAATGTGATCATGGCTGATCATCCCCAATGTGCCCCCCGTTCCAGCCTTCCCCCTATATTCCCTGACTCCGCTATCTTTCAGAGCTACTAATAATCTATTGCAGTTTGCCTGTTGGAGCCCCATCAATTTAGGACCGTTCTTAAACAGAGCGGGCCTGCAAGAAGGAGACGTAGGAAGAATATAAAATGAATAGAGGCATAGACAGGGTAGACAGTCAGAACCTATATCCCAGGGTGAAAATGACAAAGACAAAGTCATAGCTTTACGGTTTAAGTGGTGGAGTTTAAAAGAGATGTGCGGGACAGAGTTTAAAGGGGATGTGCTGCATTACCGAGAAGACTGTGGGTGCCTGGAACGAGCTGCCAGTGGCTATGCTGGAGGCTGATAGCGGTGTTAAGAGACTTGTAGATAGCCACGTGGATATGCAGGGAATGGAGAGCTATGGTTCTGGTGTAGACATATGAGATTAAAGATGGACACAAAGTGCTGGAGTAACTCATTGGGTCAGGCGGCATCTCTGGTGAAATAGGATGGGTGACATTTTGGGTCTTCAGACAGATGAGATTAGTTTATCATGGGGTAGCCAAATTGGGCCGAAGGGCCTGTTCCTATGCTGTACTGTTCTATGTTCTATGCAGGGAAAGAAAGAACCATGGTTGGGGCTGCACGGTGGCGCAGCGGTAGAGTTGCTGCCTTACAGTGCGGGAGATCCGGGTTCGATCCTGACCACGGGTGCTGTCTGTACAGAGTTTGTACGTTCTCCCCGTGACTGCGTGCGTTTTCCCCGGGTGCTCCAGTTTCCTCCCACGCTCCAAAGGCGTACTGGTTTGTAAGTTAATTTGCTTCGGCAAAAAATTGTAAATTGTCCCTAGTGTGTAGGACAGTGTAAGTGCACAGGGTGGTCGCTGGTTGCCGCGGTCCCGGTTAAATTCTAAAGTCTAATTCCCGCTGCAATCTACCTCTGGCACTTAATCCTCTCCCGGTTGCCAAACACTTTAACTCTCCCTCCCATCACCACACTGACCTTTCTGTCCTGGGCCTCCTCCACTTTCAGAGTGAGGCCCAGAGCAAATTGGAGGAACAGCACCTCATATTTCGCTTGGGCAGCTTACACCCCAGCGGTATGAACATTGATTTTTTTTTAACTTCAAGTAACTTTGCTTTCCCTCTCCATCCCTCCCCCATCCCAGTTCTCCGACTAGTTTCATTGTCTCCCAGATTAAATATTACTGATTGTATGCCTCGTTGTTAGCTTCCCCTCAACTAAAAATGGTACCATTCTGCATTTACTAGATCAACGTCCCCTATGATCTGTCATTTTCACATCTTACCCTTCCATATCTCTGCGTCTCTCCCTCTTCCCTGAATCTGAAGAAGGGTCTCCACCCAAAATGTCACCCATGCCTCCTCTCCAGAGATGCTGCCTGTCCTGCTGAGTCACTCCAGCGTTCTGTGTCTATCTTTCTGTCTTCCCTTTAAGAGTTGTCGAACAGTGGGATTATAGAATAACTTTAACATGGGAGTTGGTGCCTACCTCCAGTCTGAGCTTCTGAGATACCATTGCAATGTCAGTGCTGACAAAGACCACTCTCCTTGAAGTACTGGGGTCTGCTACAATAAAAGCTCGACTGTAGAGTCGGGTGTGGAGTCCTGCAGCAGTCTGGTCTGGATTAGCATAACCCATCTACAGATACGCAAACAAATAAGCATTTGCAGGTTAGAAAGAAGTAAGCCACTCTCATCTCAATCTCACATACATGTTACACTTCATTAGTGCCTGATGCGTATTAGCCATTACAACTAAAATGCAAAGAAAATTATCGTTACTTATTTTCTCATTCCTAATGCAATGAATTAGACATTTTAATCATGGGTGATAAATATTTATACAACTTTAGAAAAATGTAAGAAATAAGAAACAGATTAGTTTAGTTTACAGATACAATGCAGGCCCTTCGGGCACCGACCAGCGATCCCCACATATTAATACTACCCTACACACACTAGGGACAATTTATATTTATACCAAGCCAGTTAACCTACAAACTTGTACGTCTTTCGGAACCTAAGATATCGGAGAAAACCCACGCTGATCACAGGGAGAAGGAACAAACTGCGTACAAACAGCACCCGCAGTCAGGATGGAATCCGTGTCTCTGGCACTATTAGGCAGCAACTCTACCGCTGCGCCACCTGGCCACCCTTGGATCACCTTAAACCCACTCTGGATCAGAGTCCCTTTCTTTAATTTTTTTTAATATCTTTATTTATTAGAGGTACCCATCAGTGTACACCCCTTATATAGTATCACAGTCATTGTACCCCTTAATTTTTTTAAGGCTTTAGAAAAGAGAGCAAAGACAGAGAAATAACAGCAAAGGAAGTAGAAAAGTGAAAGAGAGATGTGAAAGTGAAAAAGCGTGACGGAGGGAAAGGAAACCCTTGAAGAGTTAGAGACTGGAGATTAAGAAATAGACCCTGGAGAGGAAAAAAAAAGAAAAAGGGAAAGAAAGAGAAGGAAAGAAGAAAAGCCAGTTACTTTATTATAAACATCTTGCAAAAGGAATCTACCAACTCAACAGTTTTTCTTCCCCCTTTACCAAGACCCGACACCGGTGCTTTTTTGAGGTATTCTTGCACTTTATCCTTGTAGTAGATTTATAAATGCAGACCACGTCTTATAGAAACAGTCTGATTTTCCAGCTAGTCGGAGTCTCAATCTTCCAAGTGTAGTGTTACGAACATAGTTGAAATCCACATAATAACTGTTGGTATAGGAGTATTTTTCCAGAATTTTAAGATTAGCTTTTTTCCAGTTATTAAGCCATATTCAAATAGAGTCTTTTGAAACACCTTTAATTCAGGGCAATCTTCCGATATCCTGACGATAATCCAGTCTGCTTTTGGAGTCAGTTTTATTTTAAATACTTTTGTGAAAATGTCAAAATTTTCAGTCCAAAATGTTTGAATTTTTGTACAAAATACAAATGAGTGCGCTATATTAGCTTCTTGACATTGACATTTATCACATATAGGTGAGACGTTGGGAAAAAGTTTACTTATTTTAGTTTTTGAATAGTATAATCTGTGTAAGATTTTAAATTGTATTAAGGTGTGTCTTACATTAATTGAACATTTATGCACAATTAATAAATATTCTTCCCACCTTTCTTTGGGAATTTTTATACTTAATTATTTTTCCCAGTCTCTCCTGATACCTTCTGTTGTTGGTATTTCTGCGTTTGGAATAATATTATATATTCTATATTTAGTATAGAATATTATATATATATTACCCATTATCAGACATCTAGAGGAAAATTTTAACATCTCATCGGCAGACTTCCATTTATGGATATATATTCTAAATTTCCCACGCAGCGTCACGTATAAGTATGTGAGACCAGGGGAATATAAGACTATATTCCCCGCTGTTTTAACAGGTAAAGTCCATAGGCGTTCGCAAGAAAGGGGAATATAAGAAAATATTCCCCTGTTATGCTGGCAGTAAAAACGAAGGGAATACAATTTCGTAAAAGCATACCTCAGATGTGTGATATAGATATCTTCGACTCGGGCAATATGAATCTACTTCATATATGTCGTATAAGGCCAGTCAATATTCTATTAGTATATTATATAGTATATTCTATACTAAATTCTATATATAGGTGATATTAGGTTTGCTGATTCTCCCTTTGTATTCATTACTTCTTCCAGTAAGTCTGGAGACATATTGTGCGTATTTTTTCAGATAGTCACAGATTTGGAAATATTTAAAATACTGATTGTTTCCCAAATTGTATTTTAGTTGTAATCGTTTAAATGATAATAGTTTTCCCAATTCATACATATCTCCGAAGATTTTAATTCCAGCTCTTTCCCATTGTATAAATGATTTATCTATAGTTGAAAGTTTGAATGAGGGGTTTTTACCGATAGGAGATAAGAGAGATAAATTTCTTAATTTTAAATTGTGTTTTATTTGTTTCCAAATTCTAATTGTACTGTGTATAATTGGATTATTGTTGTGATTTGTATTATTCATCGATGTTGGTGAGAGAAGGATTGCTCCAATATTGTAAGGAGAGCAATCCTCTTTCTCCATAATTGTCCAATCCGGTTGCTGGGGAGAGTTATTCAGCAGTTGGATCATGTTTCTAATATTTACAGACCAGTAGTAATACAAAGTTGAGGAGTGCTAATCCCCATACTACCTTGGGTTTATTCAGATGAGGTCTTTGTATTCTGTGAGATTTATAATCCCAAATAAAATTTGTGATATCTGAGTCCGTTTTTTTAAAAAACTTTTTTGGTAAGTATATTGGAATAGATTGGAACAGGTATAATATTTGTGGTAGAAAAATCATTTTTATGGCATTTATTCGGCCTATTAAGGACATCAGAAGCGTTTTCCAAAATGTAACCAAGTTATGTAGTTTCTTAAGTAGAGGGTTATCATTTTCATCAAACATGTCTTTATATCTTCTAGTAATTTTGATGCCCAAGTATTTAAATTTTTCCGTAGCTATTTTGAAAGGAAAATGTAAAAGATGCGTAGAGTCTTTCGGTTTTACTGACATGATTTCAATTTTATTCCAATTTATTCTATATCCTGAGAATGATCCGAAGTACTCTATTAATTTTAAAATATTTGGTATAGTAAATATGTGGTTTTGTGATGTACAATAGTACATCGTCAGCGTATATTTATTGTTGGAATATTTTGTTTTATATCCATGGATATTCGGATGAGTTCTAATTCTTTCCGCTAGGGGTTCAATTATGAGAGCAAATAACAATGAATAACAAAAATAATGAACATCCTTGTCTGTTCCCCTTGACAATTGAAATTTCGTAGATAAATTATTGTTAGTCAATATTCTGCCCGTTGGCTTATTATATAGTAATTTAATCCATAGAATAAAATTCTCTTCCAGTTGAGATTCTTGCAATACCCTGACCATATATTTCCATTCGACCTGATCGAATGCTTTCTCTGCATCCAACGATATGATTGATAGTTTTGATCTTCAGTTTGGTGTGAATGCATTATATTGAACAGACGTCTCAAATTATTAAATGATTGTCACTTAGGGATAAACCCCGTTTGATCCGGATGTATTAATTTACTAGCATATTTAGTCTTCTAGCTAGTATTTTCGCTAATATTTTTTGATCTGTGTTTAACAACGCAATAGCTCTGTATGATCCAGGTTCTTCCACATCTTTATCTTTCTTAAGTATTAGTGCGATCGTGGATTCTGCTAGTGTTCCATGTAGTATTTGTTCTTTAAAGGCATATATATACATTTTCTGTAGGCAGGAGTAAATATGTCATAAAAACTTTTATAAAATTCATTACTAAATCCATCGGGACCTGGTGTTTTTCCATTTTTTAATGAGATTATTGTTTCTTTTATTTCCTTATTTAAGATTTGTGCTCCCAATTCCTCTTGTTCCTGCAACTCTAATTTAGGAAGGTTACAATTATCCAAGAACTCTGTAACTTTGTTGGTGTCCATTATCGTTTTAGATGCATACAGATTCTCGTACAATTGTGCAAATCTTTTATTAATATCACTCGGCAAGGTCATTATTTCCCCGTTGTCTGATTTAATCTTTAAAATTGTGTGATCCTTTTCTTGTTTTTTTAACTGACGTGCCAGAAGTTTATGGGGCTTATCCCCAAATTCAAAGTGTTCCTGTCTTGTAAAATCTTATGACTTTCTCTGATCATAATTTATTTAATTTAAATTTCAGTATTATTTATTCTATTATGTTTATCCGTAGTGGGGTCTTTAGCGTTTTCCATGTCCAGTTGTCTAATTTGTTCTTCTAACTGTCTTTGTTCGTTCTTATTTTTCTTATTTTGAAAAGCTTGGTATGAAATTATAACGCCTCAAATAAATGCTTGAAAAGATTCCCATAATAGTGTAGGTGATATGTCTGGCGTGTCGTTTATTTCGAAAAAAAGGTCCATTTGCTCTTTTAAATATATACTCCCTTGCGGGTCTTTTAACATTTGAGGATTGCACCTCCAAAACGGTTTGTTCTTAGTCATTCCTTCCATTTTTAGAAAAAAAAGTTATTGGGGAGTGATCTGAGATCGTATTTGTGTGGTATTTTGGTTTAGAAGTGTGGGGTATTAGTTTTGTATCCACCAGGAAATAATCTATTCGTAAATATGTCTTGGGTACCATTGAATAGAACGAGTAATCCCTGCCGGTCGGATTTGCAATCCTCCAGACATCTGTTATGTTTGTGTTTTTTATATATGTGTTTAGAAGTTCGCTAGTTTTGGATTTCGTAATACCTCTCTGTTTTTGATTGGATTTATCTAAGTAAGTGTCTAAAACACAGTTAAAGTCTCCGCCGATTATGACATTTTGGTAGTTATAGTCTGCAATTAAATTCAAGATTTTATTGGGATTAGAGTTCTACCTCTGCCACATCCTTTAATTTAAATCAAAAATTATTTAAAAATAAATATTTTAAGAATAAATGTAATTAATTTAATTCAAAGGTATATCAGTCATGTACATAATGATTGAGTACCATCCTTTCTACCATAGTGAAAGGCTTGGATGGAGTGGATGTTTCCACTCGTGGGAGAGATAGATCAGCCATGATTGAATGGTGCAGTAGACTCGATGGGCCAAATGGCCTAATTTTTCTCCTATCACCTTGTGAATTGGAAATATCCCTAATGATTTAAATTTGGCAGAGTACAAACAAAAAACAAAAACTGGAAAAAAAAAACAAAAACACTGAGTTACTCCAGCATTTTGTGTTTATCTTCAACACAGAGTTTGAAAAATAGCAAGGAGCAATAAACTTAGCACTGCCTTGGTAATGCTGACAAACGTTTGCCAATCGATGCGGCCAAACCCTCACTTCCTGTGGCAGCTGGAGAATTCCTGTATGAATTATTAGGATATTTTCTTCATAGGGCTGGTGTGCAGTTAATAGAGCAGTAACACTATAGCTCCCATCATCCAGATTACCCTATATTTGAGAACCACAGGAGGACCTAGCGTGTATTTATAAAGATACATATGTAGGAAGGAACAGCAGATGCTGGGTTAAACAGAAGATAGACACAAAAAGCTGGAGTAATTCAGCGGGACAGGCTGCATCTCTGGAGAAAAGGAATTGGTGACCTTTTCATTCGAGACCTTTCTTCAGTCTGAAGGTGTGTGTGTGTATCCATGCAGATAAATCAGTAAAAGCTACAGATACTGGTCACACATAGTATAATATTTTGCTTCAGTCCACGGCCAAGAATGCATTCTCTATTCCTACAGAGCGTTAAACAAATGCTCTCTGGACTAATGGAATCAATTCCAGGCTCAGTCCCTCAGGCCATGGCAGTGTGACCCTCAAATAGACTCGGGTTTAACCAGGCTTGAAAGGATTAAATTATTAAAACAGAACGCATAACATAGAGGGGCGATTGAGTTTGGACTTTTTAAAATGGTAAAAGGATTTCTCTCCGCCCCTCCCCCACCCTGGTCGTCGTGCCTGTTCAGAGAAACAGCATGGAAACAGGCCCTTCGGCCCACCGAGTCCGTGCCGACCAGCCATCCCTGCACATAAACACTATCCTACACACATTAGGGACAATTTTACAATTATACCAAGCCAATTATCCTATAAACCTGTCTACGTCTTATGTATGTGGGAGGGTATCTGAGCAACCAGAGAAAACCCACACAGGTCACAGGGAGAACGTACAAACTCCGTACAGACAGCACCGGTCGTCAGGAGCGCACCCGGATCTCTGCCGCCGTAAGGCAGCGACTCTACAGCTTTTTGGCACTTGGTTCTACCACCTCATCTGGCAGCTTGTTCCAAATACCCACCACCCTCTGTGTGCTAAAGTTGCCCCTCAGGTACCTACTGAATCCTTCCCCTCACACCCAGGATCGAACCAGGTTCCCTGGTGTTGTAAGGTAACAACTCTGCCGCTGCGCAGCGGGCCGCCCAAGTCCACTGTTCGCATCGATATATCCCGTCGTTATCGTCTCTTCCACAACAATCGTCTCTTGATCTCCTGATTCCCATTTTATTTGACACATAACATTTGTTTTTAGTTTGTTATCTGTGGTGATCAAAATCTTGAACCTCTTTCGAAGATAGACACAAAACGCTGGAGTAACTCAGAGAGACAGGCAGCATCTCTGGAGTAAAGGAATAGGTGATGTTTTGGGAATAGACCCTTCATCAGACAAGTTTAGTTTAGTTTAGAGATACAGCGTGGAAGCAGACCCTTCAGCCCACCAGTCTGATGAAGTGCTTCGACCCAAAACATCACCGATTCCTTTTCTCCAGAGATGCTGCCTGACCCGCTGAGTTACTCCAGCATTTTGTGTGTATCTTTGGTGCAAACCATTGATTACCAAGTGCACGCCAATCATTAACCAAAATAGAACTAGTGCGAACGGGTGATCGATGGTCAGCGTGGACTCAGTGGGCTGAAGGGACTGTTTCCGTTCTATATCTCTCTAGTAAACTAAAATTATTGGATCCTTTTACCATTTTATAAATCCAAATTTGATCATCCCTCTGTATTACGTAACGCATTTATCCCATTTATGCGTACACCCCCTACACACTAACATTTCACAGAGGCCAATTAACCTACAATCGCGCACACCTTTGGGATATGGGAGGAAACTGGAGCACCCGGAGGAAGCCCAGGTGGTCACGGGGAGAACATGCTAACTCCACAAAGGCAGCACCCGAGGTCAGGATCGAACCCGGGTTCTCTGGCGCTATGAGGCAGCAGCTCTTCCAGCCCATGTATAAAAAGTAAGGGTAAACATTTCCTCGTGGTGGAAGTGTGGGTCATAAGATCATAAGTGATAGGAGTAGAATTAGGCCATTCGGCCCATCAAGTCTACTCCGCCATTCAATCATGCCTGATTTATCTCTCCGTCCTAACCCCATTCTCCCCATAACCTCTGACACCAATACCGATCAAGAAATTTTAAATCATAAAAAACACACTGGCAAAATAAATCGAAAACAATAGGCATCTGTGCAAACAAACTATCGTACCAAAGGGAGGTTAGCAATTGGACCAGTGCAGTCAGCCCGCCCAACGCCAATCTGATAATAGTACGATGGCTCTTCAGATGATGTTGAATCTGAAACACAAGATGTAGGACAGTCATCCATGTCGTGGAGGAATGCGCACGAAGGAACTGCAGATGAAGGGTCTCGACCCAAAATGTCACGTATTCTTTTTCTCCAGAGATGCTGCCTGACCTGCTGAGTTACTCCAGCATTTTGTGTCTGTCATCCATAATTGTAGCTGCTTTCCCTGAACTTCACATTCATCATCAACGTTGAAAACATCAACGGGCACGGAGCCTTACAATGCTATGTACGACAGCGATCGCAACTTCTACTGACGTTTGGATGGCCGTAGGTTCTCTAGGAGCTCATCCGCCCTTTGACAGGTCTTGTTTTTGGTCCTGCTGGGGGTCCACAGCCCCCGCCTCACCTGGCAAACCAGGTGGGGGAGACGGTTTAGTCGCCGACTATCCGACCTTGGAGCAGGTAGCAGGGGATTACATGGGACCCCGTGGGGGGGGGGGGGAACTCCCCCCGACCTGACCTGATTTCACATTGCCCCGCCAATACCTTACAATCTTTTAAATTAAAGATCGACACAAAAAGCTGGAGTAACTCAGCGGTCCAGGCAGCATCTCTGGAGAAAATGGATAGGTGACATTTCGGGTCGTGTCCCTTCTTTAGACTTTCTTCGGTCTGAAGAAGGGTCACCACCTGAAGCATCACCTAGCCATTAACTCCAGAGATGCTGCCTGACCCGGTGAGTTACGCCAGATAGACTTTGAGTCTAACTTTGATATAAACCAGCATTTGCTGTTCCTTAATAAATCTTTTGAATTATGTCATTGCAGAGTTGCAAACACAAGTGGCACACAATGAGAACAACAGCATTAAGAATCGGATTTGCTATTCCTGGCTAAAAGCTCTTGCACTTTGGGCATTGCAGTGGAGCAGCTGGTAGAGCTGCTGCCTCACAATACCAGAGATCCGGGTTTGATACTGACCACGGGTGCTGTATGTGTGGAGTTTGCATGTTCGCCCTTTTTGCCACGTGTGTTGCACCCTCCTACATTCCAAAGACATGCGGGTTTGTCAGTTAACGGGCTTCTGTACCTTTCTGTGCACGGAGGGATCTTCTGGTCGGTGCAGACTCGATATTCTAAGACTGTGGCCCCTGGTTCTGGACCCGCCCCACATTGGCAACATTTTTCCTGCAGCTGGCTTGTCCAGTCCTTTTATCATTTTATATTTACTATTTACAATCTTTACCAAAGCCAATTAACCTACAAATCCGCGCCTCTTTGGGGTGTGGGAGGAAAACAGAGCACCCGGAGAAAACCTATGCAGGTCAAGTGGAGAACGTACAAACTCCGTGTAGACAGCACCCGCAGTTAGGATCGAACCGGGGTCTCTGGCGCTGTATGGCAGCAACTCTACCGCTGTGCTGCGTATGTTAGTACGTCCTAACTGGTTATAAGTTTCTAACCATCGTGTGAACCTCCTGGTGTTTCAGTTTAGTTTATTGTCACGTGTACAGTGAAAAGCTGAATGGTGTTGTACGGAGGATCGTAAACTGAAGATGTCGACCTACCTATTCAGGATTACTGCTTCCTTTTCTTGTATTTTAAAGAAAAAGCAGTGTGGTGCGTGTGTGTTGGTCCTTGGCTCTTGTATACCGCTGGGTTGATGTGCAACTGGTATTTTAAGTTGGGTGTGGCCATTATTCCCTTCAGTGTGTGGTTAACCTAACAATTTTGTATGAGCCCATGCCTCAATTTAGAGACTCCACTGTGGTCATGAAGGAGGGTTCCTTTGAAGCTGCCAGTGAGTGCACGTTATACCCTTCTGCAGCAGTGCTGAAAGGCAGTTACGTGATCCGAGCTGCTTCAGAAGACATATATTACGTGGGTTGAGTTGTGGTCTGTGCTTACAGCACTCATAGAAAGTGTCTGTGGCTTAGAGGTAAGCTGTGTCTATTGCAAATACACTGATCACAATGTGCATTTGGCTCATGTTAAAAAGATCTGAACAAACATTACACACAGACAGCATCGGAGGTCAGGATTAAGGTCACGGATCCAAAGATGGCTTTGGAGGGGGTGCAGAGCACATTCACCAGAATGCTGCCTGGATTTGAAGGACATATCATCCCACGATATCTTCGCCATCTCCATCGCGATCCCACCACTAGTCACATCTTCCCACCTCCACACCTTTCCACCCTCCGCAGAGACCGTTCCCTCCGTAGCCCCCTGGCTAACATCCCTTCCCACCCAAACCATCCCCTTCCCAGGTACCTTCCCCCGCAACCGCAGGGATGCAACACCTGTCCCTATACCTCCTCCCTCGACTTCATCCAGGGACCCCGACAGTCCTTTCAGGTGAGGCAGAAGTTCACTTGCACCTCCTCCAACCTCATCTGCTGTATCCGTTGTTCAAGGTGTGGACCAAACGTAGACTGGACGATGGTTTCGCTGAACACATTCGCTCAGTCTGCCTGGACCTACCTGATCTCTCGGTTGCCAAACACTTTAATTCCCCTGCCCATTCCCACACTGATCTTTCTTTCCTCGGCCTCCATTGTCAGAGTGAGCCTAAACACAATTTGGAGCAACAACATCTCATATTTCGCTTGGGCAGCTTACAGCCCAGTGGTATAAATATCTTGGAGATTTCGCAGTAGTCAGAGCGAGGGCCTGAAGAAGGGTCTCAACCCGAAACGTCACCCATTCCTTCTCTCCAGAGATGCTGCTTGACCCGCTGTGTTACTCCAGCATTTTGTGTCTACCTTTGGTATAAATATTGATTTCTCTAACTTCAAGTAACTGCTGCATTCCATTTCTCTCCATCCCTCCCCCATCCAGCACCAGCTTCTTGTTCTCACCAAACAAACAGCGAACAATGGCCTGTTTCCTTTATCATCAATACATTTTTGTATATCTTTCATTCATCTGTTCGCTATCTCTCTCTACATCACCGTCTATATCTCTCGACTTCCTTTACCCGTACTCTCAGTCTGAAGAAGGGTCTCGACCTGAAACGTCACCCATTCCTTGCCTCCAGAGATGCTGCCTATCCCGCTGAGTTACTCCAGCATTTTGTGTCTATCTCTGGATTCGAAGGTATTAGCTCTAAGGAGAGATTGGAGAAACTTGGATTGTTTTCTCTGGACCAACAGAGACTGAGGGGAGACCTACTCCTCCTCCCACCCTGCTTCCTGTAAGGACCCCATCCCCCTATTCTCAATTCCTCCGTCTACGCCGCATCTGCTCCCACGATGAGGTGTTCCACACCAGGGCATCACAAATGTTCTCATTCTTCAGGGAACGGGGGTTCCCCTCCCCTAATATAGATGAGGCTCGCACCAGGGTCTCCCATACCCCGTAACACTGCTCTCTCTCCCCATCCCCCCACTCGCAACAAGGGCAGAGTGCCCCTGGTCCTCACCTTTCACCCCACTAGCCGGCACATACAACAAATAGTCCTCTGTCAGTTTCGCCACCTCCACCGTGACCCCACCACTCGCCACATCTTCCCATCTCCCCCCCCCCCCCCCCCCCCCCCCGGTCTGCCTTCCGCAAAGACCGCTCCCTCCGTAACTCCCTTGTCAATTCTTCCCTTCCTTCCTGCTCCACCCCTTCCCCAGGCACTTTCCCTTGCATCCGCAAGAGATGCTACACGTCACTTTACCTCCCCCCTCGACTCCATTCAAGGACCCAAGCAGTCCTTCCAGGTGCGACAGAGGTTCACCTGCACCTCCTCCAACCTCACCTACTGCATCCGCTGTTCTAGATGTCAGCTGATCTATATCGGTGAGACCAAGCGTAGGCTTGGCGATCGTTTCGCCGAACACCTTCGCTCGGTCCGCATTAACCAACCTGACCTCCCGGTGGCTCAGCACTTCAACTCCCCCTCCCATTCCGTATCCGACCTCTCTGTCCTGGACCTCCTCCACGGCCAGAGTGAGCAACACCGCAAATTGGAGGAACAGCACCTCATATTCCGCTTGGGGAGTCTGCATCCTCTTGGCATGAACATCGAATTCTCTCAATTCTGTTAACCCTTGCTGTCTCCTCCCCTTCCTACCTCTCCCTCAGCCGCCTCCTCCTCCGTTTTCCTTTCTTCTCCCCGCCTCCCCCAACCCCCTATCAGTTTCTCCAGCATTTTTGTGTACCTGAGGGGAGACCTGACAGAAATATATAAAATAACAAGAAGCATAGTTAGGGTAGTGAGTCAGAACCATTCTTCAACAGTGAACCTGTCAAAGAATAGAGGGCATAGCTTTTAGGTGAGAGGGGGAAAGTATAATGGAGATTTGCATGGGTACGTTTTTTTAAAGAGAGTCTAGTGGGAGGCTGGAATTGCACTACTGGTGGTGTAGACAGATATGATTTTAAAGAGGTTTTTAGATAGGCACGTGGTTTTGCAGGGATATGGATAACTTGAAGGCAGAGGAA